>JANBXA010000114.1:6875000-7185000 GCA_030556225.1 Cricetiscus sungorus
TCCAGTAACTTCACATTGATATCACCCAAACCAGAAATTACCAAATTCCCAACCAATCACCTTCCCATGTGGGTTTCCTGCTTTCCCTGTCTTGTACTGGCTTTGCGATTCCCAGGTTAGCCCAGCTCGCTGCACTAGATTCTTTCTACACAGTTCACTCTAACCCTGATGTAGCTGCTACCCCTAGGTAACTCTAGATGTAGCTGCTGATTTTCTGCATTGCTTTTTGTATTTTCCCATCTTCTCAGCCACCCTCTAACGCATGTGTTCTCAAACTTAGATACAAGAGCCCATCAGAATCCTGATGAGTCTTTTACAATGCCATGGCATCAAAACTATTTATGATGACACTGTCCAACTGGCTCTCTTTCACTCAGAAGAGTACAGATGATTTTGTGACCATCAAATGTATGATAATTTAGCTAGGTCCTATCAGGCGAGACATTAAAGAATCCTGTAGAAGTACAAAGCAGCATCTTTTTTTTCACTCTATGTATTTACAAGTTACTTTCATAAAATGTTTTGTATTGAGACAAACATAGATTTTGTTAATATGACTAACACATTAGCATAACATTTCTTTTTAAAATGATTTAATAAACTTTAGATATCCCAGTTTTAATTTCAAACATCAACAGATCAAACTCCACATGAACTAAGTTCTTTGGAACCCCAAGGATGCCTCCATCCACAGCCAATAGCCCCAGGGTTGTCATAGTAGCCTTGTCTTAATTACCTTTCACTTGCACTGTAGCAATAGCTTGTCAATAGGTCGGACTGCACCTCCGATACTCTGCTTTTCCTTCATCTATATATGATTCCAGAGTTCTTCCCTTCTCAAGAAAAGTTTTTGCCGAACATTAATTTCTTCTCCAATTCCACTAAGTTGGGGAGCACTCATTAGCCTCCATCACTCCAGCCTCCCATTGCTTACTTCTTAAAAAAACAATATACTTGAAGTAGGCTAATTTCTTTGGCCTAAGAACACATTTAAATCTGTATCACCCACTCTTTATTTGGGTTGTTTTCTCTTGTGTCATCACCTTTGAATGTTAGCAGCCCCCCTCTGCCCAGCCCAAGGCAACAGAGACAAGAGCCCAGTAAAGAGCAAATGTTTGAAGTTCTGGATTGAATCAAAGGTACCTTTCACTAAATATCTAATGTGAGAAATTAACTTTCTGGAGCTGGAAAGTGTAAAATAGAATATAGCAGCTATGAAGGCAATACATGTTCATATCTAAAAGTAAGTATTATGCAATGTTGTCATTACCCAGATCTTACCATGGCTTTTTGGTGATCTTCAAGGAACACTTTTCTCTCTCTATCATGTTTAATGACTGGCATGGGGGGAGTTCCATCTTGACTGACCATAATGGCCGTTGAAACTAACTAAAACTCCCCCTCCTTCCTCTCCATTTTTCCACACCTATCATATATGTGCATAATCCTGACACTTGACCAATGCTGTTACACCTTTCAATAACCTCAATGTGTACCATTGTTCCTCTACATGAACAACTCTCAACTGACAGGAGACAAATAAATGTGTTTGATCTATAACCTTTTCTTCATCATGCTCTTCTAGGAGCAGCTCAGGCAAATTCTTCTTCTAGTATAATAAATCCATTCATTAGAAAAAGGAAACTCAAACAGGAAACATTTTATAGAGAGAGACAGTTCTGATGAGAGAATCTTCCAAACTACACAAAAAGGAGGCCAAAGACTGGTTGATCCTGGCTGGGAATCAATCCTGCTGTGAAATGACTTTTAGCCATCTACAGCCTCTTAGAAGTGGGTTGGGAGCTTCAGACTTGAAATCATCAGGGCTCTGTCAGTAGAGAGAAGGCACGGATTTTTACAGGGCACGGAAAAGCCTTTCTATTAGCAGTATACACTTTCTCTAACCTGCCCTGAGGTTAAGAACAGCTGCTTTATGCCTGGGGTTGGTCAATTGGCTCTGGAGATCAGCTTTCTAGTCTGTTAAATAGACCAGGTGAGTGGAGATGTCCAATTAGATACACTTGTGTGTACCTATGTTGACTGATGTGTAATGATGAAATCAACCTAATATGAAAAGTACCTCCAAGAACAAAATTCTGAAAGATTTTTGTGTGTTAGTGCTAAGGGACTCCTTTGTCAATGGCTGGAAATGACCTAAACATGTAGACATTTAACTTCAAAGCACCATTGTAGATGACAACCAGTGATGACATCTTAAAGACACTATCACACTGTAGATGGCCAAGGTTAGATAGTCTCTACTGTAGAATGTGTCGACAACTGAGAAAAAAAAAAATAAAAAACAAAAAAAACCCAGAATTTTCTTAAGTGTTTAAGATCCAGTCCTCAAAGCCTGTTTTCAAAGAGGAAGTGAGGATTGTATCCAAAAATGCTTTGTTCTGGAGGTGGGGTGGCATGGAAGAGGGGATGATGGGGGAACTGGGAGGTGAGTGGAATTGGGGTGCATGATGTGACACTCCCAAAGAGTCAATAACAAAGTTATTTTAAAAAACAAAAACAAAAAACAAAACACACACAAAAAACCCCCAGTGCTTTGTTCTAACATTTTAGAGCACATCAATGGCTGCCTTAATATGTCACACAGGCAGTTTAGCCAAATAATCATGAGAGCAGCCCATGTGGTCCAAATCCTGATTCTCCATCTTGGAAGAGCTGTGACTGAGCATCTTGACATCTCTGTGATACAGTTTTCTCATTGGAAAGCTGTGTTCTGGAAGTCTTCTTCTGTATAGACTTGGTGTTTTATTCACAGCATTATTACTCTTACTATTGTCTGTCTTACTATTGTATTTCTCCTAAGGAAATTGGAGTGAGGAAAGGGGACAGTAATTTGCAAACTCAGTGAGCCTAGGCTGTGTAGAGACCCCATTTCCCAAAACAAACTGAATAAAAAAAGTATCTTGTTCAATTAACCAGAACTGGTTTCAGTTGGAGGAAGAATCAGATAGGAAGCAAGCTTTGATATTTTAAGGAGGAAATGACTTAGCAATACATTTTTACATGACTTTCTAGTGCCTTTTTATAACACGCTGTTAGGCCTTGAAAGATTAAATTATATCTTCTCTTTCTAATCTTAAAATTGTTATTATTATCTTATGTACATAAGTGTATTACATGCAAGTATATCTGCACTCTACTTACTTGCAATGCCTATGGAAGCCAACAGTGAGAGTCAGAGCCCCTGGATCTGGAGTTACAGACAGTTGTGAGCCACCGTGCATTGAACCATGGTCTTGTGGAAGAGCAGTCAGTGCTCTCAACTACTAAGCCATCTCTCCAGCTCCTATACTCAGAACGGGCATGAACTGTCTCTCAGTATTGGTCTTTCATTGCAAAACTGAATTGTTAATGCACATGAACATGTTTTTGTAACTTATGATCCAAAAAAAGTAACTATGTTAACAAAAGATTTCACTAAAAATAGCAGCATCAAGCTGGGAAGTGGTCATACACAACTTTAACCCCAGCACTCAGGAGGCAGAGGCAGAGGCAGGAGGATCTCTGTGAGTTCAAGGCCACCCTGATCTACAAAGCTACACAGAGAAACCCTGTTTTGAAAATTAAAAATAAAATAGAAGTATCAACAAAATGTGTGTTTTAGTGTATACAGTGAGGTGTCGTTCAGGTGACCTTTTCAGTTTAAGAAAATCTCTCGTGACAAGTGAGGTTGGAAGAAGGATTAGTTTAAGCAAGCAGAAAATGAAAGCCCGTAGCACGCCTTTAGAAATGGCTTGGCACTCCCCACTGTAGGCGACCATACACACAGGTTGGGATTCCAGGATGCTCCCATTTGCTGGCCAAAGCATACACAGAGAAACACACAAGTTCATCATGGTGTTCCCATAATAGTACTCCAACCAGCACCACTCACTATGCTACAGAAGAAAATGCCCAAGTCCATTTAGAGAGGGGGAAAAAGAAAAAAAGTTTTGTGTTACTGGAATTTAGGCAACTGTTTGCACTTAGGCTCTGGAATGTCATTAAGATCCTGAGCACAAGACAGAAGTGTCTAAATAGTTCTCTGAGACCGGCCCGGTTCTGGATTACATGGGTGCCTTCAGCGTGAAATACCATCACTTAGAATGAGAATTCTTTAAATATGTGTGATTTTGTGAAAGGTTTACTGCTCAAAAGTCACAATGTGGAGAATACTCCACTGACAATAACTCCGGAGCAGGTATGGCTATGTGCAAGGCACCCCAGGAAAGGGCCTGCTGGCCTTCTCTTGCAGAAGAAGGGGGTAGGAATGTTATTAGACCACTTCCTGCACTTCCATTCACGCTTCCCACTCCCCCCCCCAGCTGTATGTAATTCTGTGCGAGCCGCACATGGTCCCAGGAGGTGATAAAGAACAGGGGGTAGAAGGTGAATGTCATCTTCGCAGCTGTGAAGGAGGCGTCAGCTCTGTGGACTTGAGGCTGTTGGGTTCTGCAGCTGCTTTGGGTACCCCAGATTTTGGTAGTTAACCCCTTACCCACGATATGTAAGTAAGCCAGTGGATTCACCAGTTCACTAAGCCAGACTGGGGTATAATCACACTTTGGTCTGTTGGTCTCTGTCTGGGGTGAGTAGACATGTTTTCATCTCCTCGGGAAAAGGCCATGTACACGTGTACGGAGTAATATGGGGTGTGTGGAAGGGAACAAGAGGAGTCAGGGAGACCGAAGAAAAACTGGGAAGGAAGAACCAAAAGAAACAAACATTGCTTGATACTATAGTAATATATAGTAATATATAGCATATATAACATATACAACAATATGTTAATTAAATATATGTTATATATGCATGCATAAGTATAGTCTACAATGTAAAAATTAGCAACTAGGATACTAAAAATAATATAATCTGTATTTCAACTCTATTTGTTATCTCTTCATTTCCCACAGTTTTATGAAAACAATAAAATAAGGATATTTTTATAGATAACTTTTCAAATTTGTAAAGTTTTCATTTAATAAGATAAACAAGTGTGCTGTTTCCGCCCCTGCAATAACTGAGTGTACTTATTTCTGCATTTATTTATATCTAGAAACTTCCTTTCAGGATGAAGAAAGGAAACTTTTGACCTCTTTCTAAAATGAAGATGAATTTTCTCCATTATGAGTTAGAATACATTACATTTTAAACTTGGCAAAGAAATGATCCAACAGGAATTTTCTGGAACAACATAAATAAGTGATGATGGGGACCTCCGGAATGCTAGGACTTCACGGCTATATATAATCACAACCGATGTGTTGAGACTACTTTGAGTAACCTGGGCAACACCTGGGTTGTGTGTGCCTTTGGGTAAAAATTGTGGCTAAGTTGTTTACTCAACTGAATTTCCCAAACTTTGAAGGGGAAAACATGTTCTTCGCAAAAATATTTTATCCAGAATCCTGAAAAAGAAAACTCCAAGGAACAACTCAACTCCATCACACAAGGACTCACTGTTAGAACTAACACTTTGGATCATAAATTGCCTTCTCTGAACTTTGGGGAGAAGCCCAGGTACACTAGCCTATCACACACAGAATCATGGATTGCAAAAGAGATCTTTGATTTAGGAAAAAATTTTGATTACAAATTTCTCCTTGGGATTCATTAGTTCTGTTTTGAAACCTTGTAACAGAGCCTGTTACAGCCTTCCAAAACCAACAGCAATATAACAGAGCTATGCAACAGTTTCCCTGGGAAGGGTAAAGCTGTCATTCCCAATGCTGTTTCCTGGTATACTGTATGATTCTGGGATGCTTCATAAACAAAGAACAGGGATATTGCAGTAGCTCTTCTTGATGGCATAGATGAAAAGGTACAAAAGTATACACCACTCCCTATTTGATGTCTTACCTCTGTCACTGGTTTTATATAAATGTTTTGCATTCAAAATTCAATATCTCGATGCCATATGCCCATTTAGCAAGCATCACTGTTTGCAAAAGCAATTCTTAGAGTACTGGGAAGAAGTTAAGCAGTGTATTCAATCATTTTCTTGGTTACTTGTAGATACTTCTAAACATCAAATGTGTTTCTCTTTCTTGTATCTTGGGCATCCAGACAATTTCCCAGAACAGAGAAGATTCTTAATGTTTGATGAATAAACACATTAATAGCAAAGAACTGAGCTCGCTCCTTGGTATAATGGTAATGTAGTTAAATTGAATAGCACGGCTCTAGAGACCACATTTCTTGGGCTCCAGGAAGCCAGGGGCTAGAGGAGAATGTTGTTCTTTGGCAGCCATTTTCCTGGGCGATTAATGTCTCCGCACATCATGCTTCCAGGCACTGATCATGCTCCAGGCCAAGGTGATGCTTGGCTCTTCTTGACCTAACCATACCCTCCCCTTTATTGAAAGTATTAAGGGTTCATCTCCTCAGTTTAAGGATGGCACTTTCTATTATTGAACGGCACTTCAGTATGGAGTTAATGATTTATTTATACTTTGACAGAAATCAATCTACAATTGTTTCTCTAAGCAAAAAATTGAGAGATATATTTTAGAGTGTGATGGGAGATGTTATTCTGTATATATGTTTCTCATACTGGTTAATAAAGCACTATGGCCAATGAGATAGCAAGATAGGTGGGGCTAGGAGAAAAGGAGGAAAGAGGAAGTAGAGGGGAGGAGTCGACTTGTAGCCCAGGGAGGAAGGAGGACGCCAGTCGCGGCTCCCTGATAAGACGACCACGTGGAAATGCTTAAATAAGTAGAAATGGGTTAATAATTAAGACAGAGCTAGCCCATAAACAATAATGGTAATTGCCCAACAGGATTGTATCAAATACAGAGTCTCTGAGTGTTATTTGGGGCTGTCGCGGCTGTGGGCCCACGTGGCGGCAGGACCGGGAGGCCGGCGGGGTAACCTGCTGTAACAAGAGTGTCTTTTTAAAAGGAAGTGTTTCCAAGCATCAGAACTCACAGGGAGGGTACCACACGGGCGGGTGGGAGTCATGAGGAATGGTGATGAGGGACTAAAAGCTTTGGGTACATTGTATTTGCTTGTCCACATGTTTTAAAAAGCTTTAGCCCTCAACTTAATGATAACCAAACGCTATGTTAAAATGTGTCAAACCATGATCATGCTCATTGTGCATTTCTGGGTCTGTGAATCTAACCAGTCATTGGGAGTCTGGATTTTATTCCCACATTAAAACATGGGAGTGATACGAGGCAATCATCTGGCCCTCTGTGACTCACTGAGGAATATATGATACTGTGTGGATAAGAATTGTTCCCATGTGTGCCTGTTTAGACCACACTGCCTGAAACTGTATCAGACGCTGCTACTGTCCCAGTCACATTCCTTGAACCTCACTCTTCAGTGGCTTTAGATAGTCTTACTCTGTGCGGAGGACTCTTCACAGAGACATGAGATGACAAGAGAAAGAAATGAGTGGTTCTAAGAGCCAGACTAAGTGATGGGTGTCAGCACATAAGTGCATACTCCATCACCTTCAGAGGAATCCAAGAAGTGCGCACCAATACCAACATCCCCATGGAATTACGTTCCAGTTATGTACCATGTTAGCTGCTTCAATAATTTTTTCACTTGTCTGCTTTCTTTTCTTTTTCTTGTTTTGTTTTTGTTTTTCAAGACAGGGTTTCTCTGTATTGTTTTGGAGCCTATCATGGAACTCACTCTGTAGACCAGGCTGGCCTCAATCTCACAGAGATCTGCCTGCCTCTGGCTCCCGAGTGCAGGGATTAAAGGCGTGGACCACCACCGCCCAGCCCGCTTGACTGCTTCCTGTCTTTATTACTTACACCATTACTTTCCTGGAGTTCATATACACTCACCAGCTTGGAATGAAGAGATGACACAGTGGTTAGCAACACTGCTACTCTTTAAGAGAAACTGTGTTCAGTTTCCCAACAGGCACACGATGCTTACAACTGCTTGTAACTCCACTGCCTAGGAATCTGCTTTCCTTTTCTGATCTCTGTGAGCGCCATATATGTACATGGTACAGATGCATACATGGAGGCAAAATATTCATCCCCATAAAATAAATAAATCTGAAAAACAAAGCAAAGGGGCTGCTTTGAAAATCCCCAAGCTGCTAAGGAAACTCTGGAAAACCTAAGTCTTCAGGACTACCTGAGGATGAAAGCTTTCAAGCCTTGTCGATGGAATACATGCAAATGCTTATCATTTCCTTATGAATACAGCATTGGTGATGGCATTCGGACCTGCTGAACGGTATAACTATTTCTTCAAACAGTGTGTTTGTGTCTGCACTGTGCACGGAGAAGATCAAAGTGAGGGCCTTAAAATTAGCTATTGCTGTTTCTCCCTCAAAATTCACAGAGTTCTATATATGCCCATGAGGTTTTCTCCGGGTTAGTTCAAGCCATTTGGAGACATCATGAGTCATTTCTACGTGCTCATGTGTCCTAGCACAAATGAGCCAAGAAGCATGAAACGGCTAATCTGAGTGCCTAAGATCTAGTGGCTTGCATTCTTGCTGGCTTTCCTTGACAACAACTATGCTTCTAAACCTAAATTCTGACAGAAACCAAAGTAACAGTCTCTCTTCAGGATAACAAAGAGTTTCTGGGAGAATCTGTGAGACAACACACACTCCACCACTCTAGCCTTCTCACACGGCCTTCTCTCTTCCCAGCTCCGAGAAACTAAATCTGTAGCTACTGCTAGACCTTTCCAGTGTTTTATATGAAGTCAGCTTGGCACTTCCCGAATCGAAACTTTCTGGCAACGCACAACACTTTCTTTTCTGGTATATTATCTAATCCAGGTACAATGCAGATTGAGACAAAATCAATTTTGACCTAGAAAGTTGCTAAACTAAAACTGTAGAGACATTACTGGATAATGTATGTTAAAAGCTATATAGCCTTCATTTTAAGCTTAGGCTATATTGAAAGATGCCTTTAAAGAACACCTCAAAAGTAAAAAAAAAAAAAAAAGAAAGAAAGAAAGAAAGAAAGAAAGAAAGAAAGAGAAAGAAATTTACAGGAAAATGGGTACAACAGGAAATCATGGATTTAGGAGAAACCAGCTAGACTTGGAAAGAAAATCCCTGATTTTCTCTTATATACAGAATCTAGATTTAAAATTATAGAGTGGGGTCTACATGCATGCTTTCATTCGTGTGAGTGTGAGTGTGTGTGTGTGTGTGTGTGTGTGTGTGTGTGTGTGTATGTGTACACAAAGAAAAGCTGGATGGTATCTCAGAGTAGTTTTGATTTGCCTTTCCCTGATGGCTGAGGATGTTGAGCACTTTCTTAAGTGTCTTTCAGCCATTTTGGATTTCTCTATTGAGAATTCTCTATTTAGTTCTGGACCCCACTTTTTAATTGGATTATTTGCTGTTTTGGTAATTAGCTTATTGAGTTCTTTGTATAGTTTTGAAATCAGTCCTCTGTCAGATGTGGGGTTCCCATTCTGTGGGAAGCCATTTCCTGTTAACTGTGTCCTTTACCTTACAAAAGTTTCTCAGTTTCAGGAGGTCCCATTTATTGATTGTTGATGGGGGAAGAGACCTTAAGAGAGATGGGTGATAAGGATGTGGAATACATGTAATAAGGAGGCAGAAGCAGAGATTAGTGTGGAGAGAGGAGGAGCTGAGCCGCAGGTCAGTAGAGAGCATAGAGTCAGGGAAGGGGCTAACTGGAAAAAAAGTATAATAATACATCTGCATTAAGATGCACTGATAAAACCCATTTCTTTATATTCTAACATTAAAAACCCTTAAGAATAATATCTATATCATTCATACACTGGTAGACATTTCTTGTCTAAGAGCACATAGGTAGGCTCTGTGATGTCTGTTTCCTTAATTATCAAACCAGCCAAACATGTGAATCCCTGTTGGAGTTCTCAGGAGGTCTAACAAGCATTCCAGGAAGGCGCTTCACCAGGGAGGGCCCTGGAGGGCCTCAGAAAATCAGTTTACAGGCAGGAACAAGTGCTGAGTGGTTGGGTTGTTCTTCTGTTTCTTGATATCTTCTTGTAGCATGAAGCAATAAGAAGGTTAATTTGGCTTTTCAGGGGAAAAGATTAAAACTGGCGTATTTGAGAAGCCCCTTCCAGTCAACTTTAACTTTTAACCCTTCATTCATAACCATTCCTGCCTCACTGCATAATACTCCTACACGAAGGAAAAGCACATTTTGAGGTCTTGCCAAATTTGACACAGGAAAAGAAATAGTGCAGTTAAGCTGAATGGGCAAACCTTTGCAGAGGCCAAGCCCTCAAAGGGCAGCTGTGTTATTTTCATTTTTATCACATTTAGCAAAACACAAAACTCAATGGATCTCGCCAGTTCTTTCTAAAGATTCTCAATTTATCCAAGTTGGTCCCTAATGCTTCTGCTTAAATGGAACCCCAAAGCTCTTAAGATTACACATATCTCTGTACACATTTTGTCCTTTATGCATCTGAGAGGGTGGGGACAGAAATTTCACAAGAAAAGTTTCCCTAGAGTAATTAAGTTTTGGACTTTTACCCTAAAATAAATTAACAATAACAGTGATGCAGTTGGTGTTTTGAAATTTAAAATGTTATCTCATTCAAAATGTTCCAAAATGTTAACTGAGTAGAAACAGTCATAAATAAAACGGCTTTCTTGGAACACTCTTTCCATCATGGCTCCTCTCCCTCTCCTTTTTCTTTTTCCATCTCACTTCCTAAGTAGTCTCTATCTTCCTAAGCAGTATCTATCTTATGTCTCTATCCCAAATGTCCTCTACTGACTTCATTTTAAGGATCTGGTAGCTTTAGCCTCCTAGGAATGGGAGACTACATCTAAACTCCAAGGAAGGAAATGGCATTCTAATGCATAAACAATAAGAACATATTAAATTATGGGGAAAGTGACTCAAAAATTGTAACCAATAACTTAATCTGTGACTAGCATTTCCTTGCTTTGTAACTCACCCATGCCCCCCCCCAAAAAAATCTCAATAATTATTTCCAGTAGCTTTGCATGACAGCATGACACCACTGAAAAGCACTGGCCGGGTAACATTTCCTAAGACTATTTTTAAAAAAGATAGGACAACCGGTTTTAATATAGAGTTGCATGAAAGTTTCACTTTGGAAAAAGCTCAGACAATACATATGCCATAAACAAGGAATGTACCGCCAAGCCGTATCAAACGCTACACTGTGGCCTCAGCAGGTACGTGCTTTCCTGCTATAACAGAACTCAGAAGGTGGGCACCTTCTGTCAGTTCAGTAGCTCAACATCAGTACAGGGACTCTGGTGTTCGGCTGCTGCCTTTCCTCGCTAAGGTAGAAAGATAAGAGAAGCCGCGCCTTTCTTGGTTGGGAAAGTGAGGGCTTTTTAGAAAACCCCACCTTTACCCCACAGAGATCTCAGACTTCTAATCAGCCCCAAACCGGGGGAGAATGCTGTGAAGAGCACATTGGACTCTCCTAGTGTCTGCAGTGATAGAAACCTTTGCGGTTCCATGGTAAGCAGCCAGCTCAGGGTCAGCTCATACATACATAAGCTTCGGGGGAGAGGAACGTCTGAGTCACCTACCATTCCACTCAGCTAAGCTCACTGGAGAGTCTCCTGTCAACAGCCCTGCTTGGCTCGTGGGGCTTGGAAGACCCCTGTTTGTTTGTGTCCCTGTTTCTGGAATCCCTTTTTTGTGACCTGAATCTTGAGAGCAAGGAAGAGTTCTGGTCAATCTTCTCGTCCTTAGCTTGACTTCATGTCCTTGGTGGCTTCCAGTCTCATAGCAAGATGGCATCCCTAAGATAAGATACAGGCAGTCTTTTCTTAACCCGAGGTCCGGGCACTATTAAAATTTCTCTATTCCATCTGTAATGTGTCAAACTTGCTTCTCTGCTCCTCTGTTTTCCTTTCCTGGCAGTGACGGAGTCTCTGTGCTCATTCTTGCCTCTGAAGGAACAGGGAGTGGAAGGCTTTGCAGCTCTTTCCATGGAGTCTATTGCTACACAGACTATTCTCAAGGACATGTGCACCGCCATGCCAGCTGGGTACCAGATCTTGCCAGAATGGTGTCAAATGCATGGCTGTCTGAAGAAAACCAGACTCGGAAGGCTAGCTTGTCCCCATGCACCTCAGGATGGACTTGCCAGCAGATTATTTCATGACCTTTGCAGGATTCACGTGTGCCACCTGCTATCCTCCGTATCTTCAGAGTGGAGGTGAGATTCTCTGCCTCTGGCACGTTTATAGTATTTCCAAGTTATTATCAAGCACTTCAGAACTTTCCTATATATGTAGTAAAGCTAAATAACTACAACAAAAATATCACATATGACAGCTATTATAGGCAGATGAATATCAGTAACAAGGCGATTTGGTCAACAACAAAAATCATTACTTAAGTTTCTTGGACTGGGGAATAGATGGCATGCATCACTGATCCATAGTTGAGGTTAATGCTTTAATGATGGAGTTATTTTCCTCAAACCAATGATGTATTCGCTGAGTTAAAAGAAGGAAGCAGATAGAATGTCCTTTATTTTTCCATGTGTTTAGGAGTGATGGGAAAGCAGCTGGAATATATCTTTGGAAGAAGAATTAATTCAATATGCTTTATTTTTGCTTTTCTTGATTTCTCCACATGCACAGATAAAGAGATTATCAAAGAGTTGGCCTCAATGGTGTCAAATTGATTACTGTCAGAAATTACTGTCAAAATTACTGTCAGAAAGCATTGCCACCTTCCTACAATGCCAGATCATTCTTTTATTTATTGGGTGACATTTCTACCAAGTCATTCATTATATCCACGTTTTTAAAGACCAAAGAGACAAAGGATTTTAGGAAAGTGGCCAAGTTTTGAATGGTCACCATAAGCAATACTGGGACTCTCCATTTGGGGAAGTCCAAATTCTAGCTCTCTTTTGTAGACCATGCTTGAACATTTTTTAGAACTTCATGAACAGGCTCATAGTTCCTAAAAGATGACAACTCTACTTTGGGAAGAGGAGGGACCCTCAAAGCAGGTCATACTGGGATCCCATTTCTTGCATACAAATCTGGGATTGACTGTTTCTGTAGTATGATATGAGGAGAAGCCAAAAGCCCCAACATATTTACTCTGTCTAGTCTTTACCACATGGAGAACTTCACCATGAGACGCCTGTAATCTCTTCCAGGCTGTAACACACCATTTCCCTGGGGATTCTTGGGAGGAATCAGACAGTAAGTCACCAGCAACACATCAAGGCTATCCAGGGACCATCTTCAAAGCATGGAGAATGCCTCTCAAAAGGCTAATAGGAGTAAGAAGTGAATTGCTTCGATAGTTCTTCATTATGGCCACTTAGCTCACAGCCCCACAGCAGACCCTTTGAATGAAGTGTGGTTATGCAAGTCTCCAGAGCTTCAGGGGGTCCAATCCGCATCCAACCTAAGAGGAGCCCCAGGACACTGTCAAGAGTTTCCTTGGACTTGAGGAAAGTGATGCATGGGAAAAACTTTGCAACATGTAGCATCCTTTGTAAGTGTAGGATATAGCAATGTGTAGAACTTATACATGAGTATAAGTTATGTCATTTCTTGAACAGTAATGCAAAAAGATTTAGTAAACATGACTGCAAGCTAGAATTTGTTGTTTTGAGGTTTTTCCCTCAAGCATGTAGGTAAACACTTGTCAGTAATGTTGTTCCTTTAAAACACAGATGATAACATACAAATAATATAATAAAACTGTTAATGTTACGAACACAGGGTCTTTTGAAAGAAAATGCCTACAGATCTTGCTTGCTTTTTCCTTGCTTGTTTGTGTTACTGAACTGCAAATGCAAGGCCCCACTCACACAAGCTAAATAAATCAAATTTGCTCACCCTGGTTCCCGGCCTCATTTCCTCTTCCTTCTGTTTTCTCTTCCTTCCTTTCTCTCACCCCTTCCTGTGTCTTTCCTTCTCCTCATTCCTTTTGTAAAATAAGAGAACACAATAGTCTTTCTTTTTGTCAACAAGAAAGCCACAATCATGGAGGCAAATAGGCAAAGGCTGCTTTCAGTTGCCTTGTCAGTAGAGATAGACTTCTATGGATTTAAAAATCATCTTGCTCATTTCTAAATATAAACTACCTTTGAGTTCTGTCTTTTCTAATGCCTATCTGCCAACAGAAATGAGATCTGAACTTGCCTGCCCTAATTGCTCAACATGCCACTGTCCCTGCTTTCTGGGTTCTTTGTAGGGCTGTGCAGGGTTGTGCCATCCTCAGCATTTCTCAGACAGGAGAGAGAGCCCTGATCCAGTGTGAGAAAGGTCTTGTTTTTGTAAGCAGATTAAAAACTTTCCTCTCAGACATGCAGGGAATTGTAGGAAGACCCAGTAGAGCTGAGATGCAGGATTCAGCCTTGTCATCCTCCTCTCTCTGTCTCCCCTTGGCATTCACATTTGTGTGAACAGTCCTCTGCATTGGCAATCAGCCCAAGAGTTTGCTATCAGTTGGCTCTCTGCCTCTCAGAAGGAAACTGGCCTTGTTAACTTGCCCCTGCCCCCGAAAGAGCAGGGAATTAGGGATATCTTTGCATTGGAAGCCTCTAGAGGACCAAGTCCTTCAGGCTGCTTTAACCATGATACTTCCCAATGTCTGCCAGCAGCACAAGATGTGGAGTTTAAGCTCAGCTGTCCTACCTGCTAAATTCCCACCAGTGAGTGACATCAAAATGCATCTTAGGAATTTATAATTGAGGGTAAAAGAAACAGCAATCTGATCCCTTCTTACCCTTCTTCACTGATGGGAAAACTCGCGAATCACAGTTTTGTGAAAGTTTAAATAGAAATAAGAGAAAGACAACAGCGGGAATTCCTTCAATACATTGTCAATATAATTGCTGAAAGCCCCTAAGCACACATTTCATTTGCTGACAGGCATTGCCAAAATTGCTACTCATTCAGTCCAAAACTCAAAGCAGATTTTAATGACCACAGGTCTATCACTTTCATACTTCCAGGACAATTTGAGATTTAAAGAGAGCCACTGGAGAACTGAACTTTTGACTAGAGCTTACTTTATAAGCATTACATTGAGCATAAATTAAATGTACAATTATACTCTCATTCAATTTTCTTTTATTTAAAAGAGAATGCAGTAAAGCGGTAACACTGTCACACGAGCAAAGCTGCAAAGAGAAATGGCATCTGAGAGGCTGGGGAAAGAATTTGATTGTCTAAGCGTTCTCAAGACCTAGAGTTCCATCCATAGACACATGTGCTATTGGAAGAGTAACTTAGTAAAGGCAATTAAGTACCAGGGTGTCACCATGCAGCAAAGGTGACAGCTAAAACTGCTGCTGGCCTACTATGACTTATTAGTGGCTTCCTAAGTCAATATAGAGGATCATACCATGATTTTATGTAATGAGATGGATGAAGTGCAATATACCCAAAGATATCTCTTTCAATCAAAGCATTTTTACATCTCAACATTAATATAGAACAAATTAAAACAATAGAACAGTATTTTATAAAATTCTATTCTAGGCGATTCATAAATGATCACACTTAAAATAAAAAATTAATATTTCTAAATTATTTCACATCGAATGTGCTTCATCATTAAAAGTAACCATTGAAATGTGTGTGTGTGTGTGTGTGTGTGTGTGTGTGTGTTATCATTGGAATGTATAAAAACTAGGAGGCATTACGAATAAACATTATATAACATTAAATATGAACAACTTAAGCCTAATCCCCAACATGATTAAATCTTAATATAATCTTGAGGATAGAAAAAGCAAATCACAAATCATCACTTCCATTGACAAATGCTTCAACAACATAGAAAATTTCAGATATTTACCATATGTGTTATACATACATATGGGATAAAATAAGAAGCAGATGAATGACAGATATAAAATTTAAGTTTATCATCATTAACTAGGAGGGAGGAGGAGGAGAATACCCAAGCAGGAAAGCAGAAACTGGAAACACTGGTAACTCTGTATTTCATAAGCCACATTTCGAGGACAGTTTGCTAAAATGTGCATGCACATTATTTATGTTCTTTAAAAATAGGAATGGCATATTTATTACAGTGCTAAAATCTGCGCTATGACATTTGCAGAATCAATCATTATCTTTTTGACTCCTATTGCTCATCTCAACAAGGTCACAAATTAATTCCTTAATAAGTTAAAATGCTATTCTCTTTGATATATGGGCTATATTTCAGATGTTTCTTTTATCTTTCTTGTATAATTTATGACTTGATGCAGAGTTCTCTGCTTTCAGAACTAAGTGAAATATAATACACAGTGAGGTCATAACACTCTACATAGGAATCCATTCTCAGCTTCAGCAGTTATAATAAACATGCTAAATTATGTCTGCAACACATGAAGAAGCTCTTTACAAGTTTACTTTATGTTCCTTTAATTCACACTGCTCCTTACCACCCATGATTACAGCAGGGTGGGTGGGGCCCTTGGGGGGGGGTCCTGAAGCTCCCCACAATATCGCCAACTGGACCTAAGAATATGTCTGTATGGCTTTCTAATTAGAGCACATATGTTTCTTTAAGGACTAAAAGCAATTTTTAAAAAATAGCACTAAGCATTGTCACATGAAAGACTTCAATGGGCACTGACCATTAGTTCCACCTCAGTTACCATCTCTCTCCTCCTGGACAGAGGGAGGCACACATTCATCTGATCTAAAGTAGCCAGACTGCTAGACCACAGAATCTATGTAAGATTCATGACTGTGACTTGAAAATATGGGGGATATCTTAAAAATATTGTGCAGAGCCAACAGTCTGTTTGGGGAAGAATGAAATAGAAATTTGGCAACTCATTGTTCAGTCTGGATTATAATTTTTTTCAAGTGCTGCCACTGTTTAAGGTCCAATTCAAATTCTGCATTCTCTGCACAGCTTTTCTTCATTCCCCTCATCAGTGCTTACGTATAATTGTTCTTCCTGTGAACTCACCTAACCTTTCTTTTATTCTTAATACTGTTTCCTTTTATTTCACAGTGTGTGTGCTTACGTCCTCTATAAGTCAACATTGACATATATGTTAAATACTGTACTGCAGATATTTAGAAACAATCACTTGAACTGTAAGAAGCAAATCAGATCAGCCATAACATTATGCTGTAACCAGCAACACCTGGATAAGTGGGGGAAAGTCCTTTTCCAAACAAAAGCACATTCCCTGTCTCCCATATGTCCTAGAAGACCTGGGAGAATCACAGTGAGAAGACAGAGGGGTGTTTTGGAATGCTGCCCTGCAAGAAAAAATACTGCAAACTGTTTCTCCCATGCCTCCTACTTGACCTCGTACAGAGTTTAGAAGAATAAATATCCATCAAGGAAACAGAGCATATTCCATAACAACCTACATGAAGAGATTCTAAAAAATAAAGGGGGGTGGGCAATTCTCTGAATAAAGGACAGAAAGAAGAAGCATGGGGAATGAGAGATGTCCCACATATGGATGTATTATAATAATAATAATACAAACACAGTAACCAACAAACACAAGTAACATGAAGCAGCGTTGAACTACTGTAGGCATCACTGTCTATCTGACTACATTAATTTCACGACCACACCATGCACTAAACTACAGTTGCCATAACTTCCATGCCAACAAACAGGGTTCAGATCTGATAAGAATTTCTTCCATAGATACATAAAGATGTGTTTTACACGTATAGCTTAGAAGTATTCTACACAGAATGTAGATAAGTTGCACCATAGAAATAATACCAAAGTCAGAATTATCCCTGAAATCATTAGGAAGATCTGCTCATTACAGCTCCAGAAGTGAAGTCCTGGCTGTGTTGATATCTATTTCTGTTTGTGCAAATACTGTAAGTCCTGAAACAAAGCAAGCCGTCAAGCCGTGGGGAGTGTTTGAAATAGATCCGCGATCAACCCCGCCCCAGCCACCCCTCAACAGAGTAGAGAACACTTGGTTGTCAGACTGGAAACCAGACACCCCACTTTCATCTGAGCTTGCCCTCTAATAGAATCCTCACCCTGTTCCTTGAGGCTAGATCCCAGAACAGCAGCTTCTGTGACCCAAAGTGACTATGAAAGTGTGTGTACCTTAGCTCACATACCGAAAGTGTATTTGATTATCTAACACTTAGATTATATCACTTTAAAAATGACTTTTCTCAGGCAAACTCATCTTTTATAGTTTTTCTTTTCCCTGCTGTAGTTCCCACTGTATATCTCTGTGGATTAAAAAAAAAAAAAATTAGGAAGTTTCAGTATCCAAATACTTTTCCCATCCACTTGTACTGATTGTAAAATGCTCTTAAGAGAAATTCGGTTTATTTGCCTATCAATAAAGGTGCAGAGTTTAAATGGAAGTGTGATACATGGGGACAGTTAACACCGACTCTGTATTGAATCCATTCCAAAACAGAGGATTTCTTGCTCAGAAAGGATGGACAGTTCCATCTGTCTTACTTCCCTTAGCCAAGCATGAATGTGAACTATGCAAATAGCACGTGGGACAATCAAAGAAATGCTTCGGATAGTAGAAAGTAACCCCAACAGTGGTGTGGGACCCCAGCATCGCTACCCTTGAAGAAGCAGTTAAAACAGATTCTGCATGTGTCAATCTAGGAAGAGAAGGCTGCTTCTGGGAAAGCAAGCAGGAGGTGATAACAACCAATAGGATGGCTTGTAGGCTCCATCAGAGGCAGGCGGTCAGAGGAATCCTCTCTCTGTTGACCTAAGAAGCTCTTCCCCATCCCAGCTACTTTAGGACAGGCGAGTGCAATCAGCTATGGAATGCAGCTGCTTGTATTTGACTTTGAGCAGTCTGCAGAGCCCTGAAAGCAGATGAAAGCAGAGTACTACCTCCTCCAGGTCGCCTACAGAGACAGGTGGGAAGGTGGCGTCACCAAGACAGTATCCCCAGCGCCTCTTCCGATTGAGAGACAGTGAAAGGCCTTGTCTTGGAGAAGCTGCTTCAGTCTTCTCCAGCACTGCAAACAGGAGCAATGGGAGCTCCTACAGCACCTAAGAGGCCAAACAAAAACAAGAAGCAACACAAAGGTTCTCAAGTTGAACTGCTGCTCAGATGCAAAGGAAGACCCAGAGCTAAGCCAAACCGGAAGCCGGCTAAGATGAAAGCTCTTGAAGAGCAAAGATGTAATCAAACATCACATGTCACACCAAGAAGAAGGAAAGCTAGTCTGAATGTGAAATTACAGTCAGTGCAAGCAGCAAGTTCAATCAGGTGTTGGGATTACTTAATGATCAATTATAACCTCCCTTAGAAAACATTGGCAAAATTCAGGTGGAAATTTTGAAATAAAACTAAAGTTGCAAAGTTTAAAGGGAAGTTTAAAAAGCTTCTGATATCTGTGACGGTCCACAATGATAGTGTCCACTTGGACGCTAGACAAGATGTAGAATCACCTAGGAGACAAAGCTCTACACACCTGTGAGGCGTTGTCTAAGGGGTTCACTGGGGTAGGAAGACCCACCTTAACTGCAGAAGCATCCTTGTCTGAGGGCCTAGGTCTAGTGGAAAGGAGGGGCAAACTGCCCAGCAAGCATTCCTCATTTCTTACTGCCTACTGCTGGTATACTGAGACAAGCTGGTCCCTGCTCTTTAAACCTCACCTTCTCCCACAGGGACCGAAAACCAGAATAAACTCTTCCTCTCTTCAGTTGCTTTTGTCTGGTATTTGTCCCAATAGTATGACAGGAAAACAAATACAGACATCTCACTGCTATTATTGAAACAAGAGACTCAGAAAAACTTAAAAGTAAGGGACCACAATTCAAGGCCATTGAGCAACAGAGAGAAAACAGGCAGAGAAAAAGTCAACAGTGTTGGGAACCAGCACTCTGCTGACCCTGCTGAGCCACGCCCAACCCCCACCTTTTTAATAACAATAAGAGGTGGGAATGTTGGGAACCAGCAGTCTGCTGACCCCACCCCTGGCGATGGGCTGAAGGCTCATGGACAAGTCATCCCTACTTCAGGCTTTACCTGGCTGTTCAAGCTTTACCTGGCTGTGCAGGGGACTCAGTTACACATGCACAAGCCCCCCTTTTAAAGCAAGGGCACCAAGCATGCTGTCTCTGGAGTCCCTTCTCTCCTTTTTTGATCCCCTCTCTCTCTTCGGCTCCTTTTCTCTCCCACCCCCACACCCACTTTTGGTTGGCCACCAGCTACCCCCCTTTCTCTCCCCTCTCTCAATAAACTCCACATGGGTGCTGAGTTTCGTGTTTGTGTTTCATAGGCAATAGTTGTATCAAAAGAACAACAAACAGAGCCTCAGATAACAATTTTTATCATCTGATGTTCATTCTATTAGAGTCCCAGAAAAAAATAAAAATAAAAAGGAACCATAAAGTGTGGTTAAATGAATACTTGAAGAGATAACGGCTAAACTGTTGTCAGATTTTATAAAATGAAACAGAACAATAGCCATCAGGGTAAACACAAAGATACTTTCACTGGAAGCTTATCACACTTAACCTCTGAAAACTGCAGGAAATAAAACATTTGAAACCATTCACAGAAGTCCAAGTTTATCTGGAGAAAACAGCAATTTGAAAACCAGTGAATTAGTGAGCTGAAGCCACTGGCATTAGGACACACGAGCGCGTTAGGACACACAAGCGCGTTAGGACACATGAGCGCGCAGGTAGAGTGGTTAGTTGCTATTGCTATGCACAGTTACACTATCCTGTTGTGATCATGGGGAGATAAAACGAATGAAGACAAAGAAGTGTAAAAGATTTCATTACTATGTACTATCCCTTAATTATTTACTAAAGTGATACATTCACACAAAAATGAAAACAGTGAAAGAAGGAATCTTGGAGCATAAGGATAAAAAGAGGAACAAGCATGAAAAACATGGGCAGGGCCAGCAGCCTGTGCTTGTCTCTGAGAGCTGATAAATCACACAAGGTTTCAGCAGGAATTACATTACCTCTCGTACTGAAGACAGTGATGCCTTAAAGTGGGGAAGGGCAGTGGATGTAAACAAAGTCCACATCCTTTCAAAGCTGTTGACGACGGCGTTGTTGTTATAAGTCATGCGTTTACATTATTACAGTCCGGGCGAGCAATAGAGAAGACTGCAAAGAGAAACACTCAGAAGCACTTTAAGTAGGATGGAATTCTTTAAACTGTTTAAACAGCCTCTAGGAAGGCTGAACATCAGAGGGATGAGATGCCCAGTAGAAGAAAATAGAAGAGCAAACTGCGTTTTGCTGCACACAGGCAGATCAGTGGTGTTCATTACGCCACTCGTTGGCCATCACTGCAACAAGTACCTGAGAAGAGAGCCATCTTACACACAGACAATTATTGTTTTGGCTTGTAGTTCTGAAGTTTTTAACCTCGTGGTCAGAAACCTTGCTGCTCTTGGGCCTCTGGCAAGGCTAGCATAAAATAGAGGAAGCTGCTTACCTCACAGCAGCCAGGAAGCAAAGAGAAAGGGGACCCAGGGTCCTGACACTCCCTTCAAGGGTATGTTTCCATATGTATCCGTCAGAGATCACTAGAGGGACAGAAATTATAGAATGAGTGCGCGCGCGCGCACACACACACACACACACACACACACACACACACACACACACACAGTGGGTTGACAGAGGGGCGGGGGGAAGAAAGGGAATTTTAGAATAGCATACAGGCTGTGATACAGCTATTGTAACAATGACTGCCTACAAACGGAAGGTCCAGGCATCTGGTAGTTGTTTAGTATATGATGCTGGATGTCTCAGGTCTTCAGTATACTCTGGAATCCTGAAGAGGTAGGCTCTAATGCTCATGAAGGAATGGACTTGCCAAGAGAGCAAGCAGGCGAACAGTGAAAGCTTCCTTCTTCCATGCCCTTTATATAGGCTGCCAGCAGAAGCTGTGTCCCAGATTAAAAATGGATTGTCCCACCTCAGAAGACCTGGATTAGATGTGGGTCTTCCCACTTCAAATTACTTAAGGGGGGGGAGTCACAGGTGTGCCCAGCTGCTCAGATTTTAGTTCGTTCCAGATGTAGTCAAGTCGACTCCAAGAAGAGCCACCACACCATATGGGCAGAAGACTTCCAACGAGCTGCCCTTCTTACTGCTCCCATCGCTGACCTCTTAGCCACGCCATGGGCTCAGTGAAGCCTCAATGATGATTGCAGGTTTTTCTTTTGCTTCATATATTTGGAAGCCTTGCTGTTAAGTGTATAGACCTTTGGACTGTTGTGCTCACATGAAAAAGTTAATTGTCATTATATCCTGTCTCATTTTAATTCTGATAATGTTTCTTTTCTTTTCGAGATCCCTACTTGCCCTGACCTTAATGTGGCTACTCTGGAATTTTAAAAGAAGAAGACGAGGTGATAGATAGTTTCATGAACTATTGTTGTCACCCTTTATTTTTAATCTGTGCCTTCACATTTAAAATGTCTCTCACATATAGCAGGTAACAGAGTCTTCTTTAAATACCAAGTCTAATAATATCCATCTTTCACTGACTCATTTAGAAACTTAAGTAACTTTTACAGTTGAAATTAAGCATACCACATTGGTGGACCTTTTTTCTATTTGCTCTGTTGGCCCCTTTCCCCACTTTTTACCTTCTCTGAATTTAGTCGAGCATTTAATGATTCTATATCTTCTAATTACTTTTCATTCAGCTTTATTTTTGAACTAGCAAGTGAAGAATGAAAATAACTGATTTTAAGCATCTGCAGTGATGACTTCAGCCTTTCCCTACTCATCCAGTGAAAAGTTATCTACTTAATCATCTCAGAAGGACCACACAAATCCATGCACCCTGACAGACTCTGGCCTAGAAACAACCAAGTTTCAATGTCTTTCCACTAGAAGCTAACGGCTCTCAAGTCTCTGCAGGCACCTGAACCAGTCTTTGTATTCTCTGATGCCATTATCACGTGCCTTTTCTCATGTTGCTTTGTGTCTACCTAGAGTAATTTCCAATGGATGAGCCACCCCACCCTCAGTCCCTCTGGATGTCTTTTACTAAGAGTCTTGGCTGTGGTTCAGCTGCAGCATGATTCCCTGGAAGCCTGCTCCTAGTGAAAGATAGCTAGCGATGCCAATTTAGGAACAGGAAGGGTAGACACAGAAGCAATCCCGTCTTCCTCAAAGGGAATTTATACCTCTTTCTTCACGCTGAACTTGGAGATGGTTATTCGTGTGTCACTAAATAGTATGACAGCACTTTACAGACAGTTCAGTCCCCAGCCCTCCAGCTCCTGTCCATCAAACCTCAATTGCACTTCTATTAATGATAGAAACATGTTGACACAATTCTTTGTCCGTCAGGTACATTTTAGAGCAACTAAGTATAAAACAAAAATCCATTTTGCATGTATTCATTCATTAGTTGTTAGTGTGAGTACCTGGTGTTCTGATGGCATCAGGAGTGTTCTACCTCAGTCTCTTCCTCTAACGCTTCTATGTATGCCACAGTCTGCGGCAATGCATTGCCCCGTCTTCGTGCCTCTCCTACTGCCTTTTACGTGATTTAAAACAGGTTGGGAAGTTTTTCCTTTTTATCAAGGAAAGACAAATATTTTATTGTCTCCTGTTTCCTAAAGTTTCTTTTGTGCCATTTGCTTATAATCAATATTTCCCTCTGGTTGCCCTCCAGACTTTCTCTTTGTCTGGTAGAGAGTCAAGAGCAGAGTTAGGGCATGCTGATTGCTCCTAGCTTAGCTTTGGACTGTCCACTGGGCTTAGGTTTTGCCTGGGTCTCTTGTGACTCTCCCAGCTCTTCTCACTGTTAATTTTATTTGTAACATTTTAGGGTGATGGGTTGATCACCCTAAATGAGGCAGGGAAGGAGGTAATCTCTCCAATGTCCCCTTTCAGCCTCA
Organism: Cricetiscus sungorus; assembly: GCA_030556225.1. Lineage (NCBI taxonomy): Eukaryota > Metazoa > Chordata > Mammalia > Rodentia > Cricetidae > Cricetiscus > Cricetiscus sungorus. The sequence continues at coordinate 6,898,801 of JANBXA010000114.1, forward strand.
GATTTAGGTGAGCATTAGAAACAATGAACTCGAAACTTGGTGTTCATTGTGCCTGCTTGTCCTCCAAAGATGCTGGCCAGCATCCCCAAACCTCCCCAGGTGCCTTTGTCTGTGTATTTTTCCCTTACTCCTGCACAGTGATGCTTTTGGTCATTTGAGATAGCCCAGATAAGGGAGATAGTGCTGTGGTACTGGCTTTAGTATCTTGGATCTAGTTGGTATCTCAGGGGACATTTTGTTTGGGTTATCTCAAGTATTTTCTGCCAGGAGCTACTTGAGTTCCTATGGGAAAGTCCTGCAAGATGGCAAGATGTACATTCTACACACACACACACACACACACACACACACACACACACACACACACACACCTCTGTTACAGCAGGTCTCCCCACTGGCCTCCCGGTCCTGCCGCCACGTGGGCCCACAGCCGCGCCAGCCCCAAATAACACTCTGAGACTCTGTATTTGATACAATCCTGTTGGCCAGTTACCATTATTGTTTATGGCCTAGCGCTATCTTAATTATTAACCCATTTCTACTTATCTAAGTATTTCCACGTGGTCGTCTTATTGGGGAGCCGCGGCTGGCATCCTGTTTCTTCCCTGGGCTACATCTCGACTCTGCCTTCTACTTCCTCTTTCCTCCTCCTAGTCTCCTAGCCCTGCCTATCTAGTTTTCTATTGGCCACAGTGCTTTATTAACCAGTATGAGAAACATATATACAGAATAACATCTCCCATCATCTCCTCTTTTCTGTCTAAAGTAAAAGAAGGGGTTTAACCTTAACATAGCAAAATATACCATTCAACAGTTATCAAATAAGAATCACAGTTAACAATATTTAGTCCATTAACATTTTGTAAGACTTAAAGAAAATATCATCTATCCTATCTTTGTGAGTCTAAAGTCCTATATGTAACTTATCTTTAATCCTAACTAAGGAAAACTATAACCATAACTATCTGCTTTATTAACATTAAACTTTCTTAATGCTAATGAAAAAGGACAAACAGCTGCTGAAAGGCACTGGACAATAGAAAAAACTTCTGAACTAAATCAGCCGGTGTACTTCAAGGATGTATTGACCTCAGTATGGAAACCAGGATATGTGTTACGTTGGGGTAGGGGTTTCGCATTTGTAGCTACAGGAGAAGAAAAGCTATGGATACTGTCTAAGTTGATCAAGATCCGAGTTGAACAAGAGAAACATCTTAATGAAGAGGAATGACAAGTCATTCAACAAATTGGGTTCCACAAAATGTGTGGAGACCTCTCAAAGGTAGGGGAAGTGTTCTTTTCTTGTCTTTACAGTAAAACAGAGAACACCTATCTTCAAACAACCAAGAGACAAGGAACATGTAGGTACCTACAGAAGACAGCTCTCCAGAAAGAATCATTTAATGAAGAGTAATCTGATTTATGGTAAAAATATTTAAGTCTAATAAACTGTTTCTATATGGAAATCTATTTCTCTTCACTATTTGGTATTCCTGTAGTCCCGATTCATATAAATCAATGCTGGCTTTGGGGTTGGATTTGGCTTTCCTTCTCTAAATTCAAGCATGTTGTTAAGATTGAATTCACAGTTTCTGCTTTATATCAAGAAGCCAATTGATGTAAGGCAGAAGAAAACAAAATCTAAGGACTCATATGTTTATATGCACTTTTTCTCTCTGAAATCCTCATTTTCTCTTATACATGTTAATGCTTATTGTTGCCTTTCCCCTAATACATACCGTAAAACTTGAAATTTTTACTTTGATATTGATATTTAAGTTTTCCACAAGGAATAATAACAGTTCCCAACAGCAATCCTTGAACACTCCGGAAGGAAGATGGGGCCCCAAATGGACATTTCCATTCTACTCACCCTGATGCATCTGAACTACAAACTTCACCCTTTAACCGGTTTGGGACTGCTTTGCTCAAGACAACTCCTGACTAGCTAGCTGTAATGGTGCACCTTCTTATTACAACCTGGCCAGAGTTCCAAATAGAACTCCAGTCAAGCATTTTCTGCCACACTATGAATACCTACATATGTCACAGCCAATTCTGTTGAAAAATTTGGTTGCTAAACATTTTCTTCCTACAGGATCCCATGGAGCAATCATCGTCCCATTTCAGCAGGAAGTAATCTTAAGATAACGACGCCCCTCTCCCCACTCTTGGAATTTAGGGATAATATTCATCTTCACAGGGTTGGTTTTAGTTACTTGGGGTTGGGTATGGAAAGTGATATTTAGACTCGGTTATCTCTTTTAGACAGGAATAGGGTATGGTTGGGAAAGGTATGGTTCAGAATGATATAGGTAGATTGGCCTACCTTCTTGTGAATTGTTTAGTAAGAGTGAGATATTAGTATTTCAGCTTACACTGTTATATATTCTTATCTGTGGTAATCTATGTACTGGAAGAATTATATATTATATTTTGTCATATTGTGTGAAATCTTTCCATTTATGTTTTATGCACATTATTCTTGCTATATTCTATGTATGTATACTTTGTTTGAGTTCAAGACATTTTGTATATTGACACGGTTTAGGATATTTATCTTGCTGCCCTCTTGTCTAGACATTTCTACTCTACCTCTACTTTAGGAATTTACATGTGCATAATTATATTGTTTAGGTGTGTATCCTTGCTTTTCTCAAGGAAGTTTTAATCAGGTTTTTAGCTAAGTTCCTGAGTATTACAGATCATCCTCACCCGTGTTTCCTTTGCCTATGAGATTAGTCAGCAATAGGTGCTTAATCTCCAATCACTTCATAGACCTGCAGAACACGGCATTTAAATGTTTTAATATTAGTACTCCGTTGACATGAGACACTGTTGCTCCTGACAGCACCATGCACTTTCCCGAAAGTATGTTGGACACTGTCATTGCTCCTTCTGGAGTTCACCCTCACTTCGGCCATGGCCTCTTGGGCAAGGAACTGCCCCTACCTTGACAACTGATCTGGACATGCGGTCCTATGTGCTTGCAGGAGACAAACAGAAGACTGCTGAACCTTGCCAAGTCAGGGTAAGACAGCCTTTCTTCCTCCCTGATTTTGTTGTGATCTGTCAGGTACTCTTGGCCTTAGCCAAAACTGGCTGTACCAACATTGCTCTGAGACCTTGGGTGACTGTCCAGGTAGCTTGCTGTTTCTGTCTTCGAGGCATCTTTTGGAAGTTGCCCATCCGCACTTCCTGTCTATCCTAGTATTGCTATTTTCCTTCTCAGGTTTTGATGAGGTTGTAGATTAAACCATCACAACTATTATTCTCTCTTCCTAGTTAGATAGATTAGGTACTAGGCTTAAGCTTTCTAGCTTAGGATAACTCTATTGTAAACTCCGTTATGTCTTCATCCTAGGACTAGATATGTAGGTCGTTTTGTTCTCAATTTTCCTTTTCTTAGAGCACACTTGTTATTCACTGTTTTGTATATAGTTTTGTATCAAACCCAAATCTTTTCTTTAGACTAAAAGGGGAATTGTAGCGAGATATTCACCTTGTCTGCACCTGTGGCTTAGGCCATGCCCATTGGGGCGGAGACAGGGCCGGATGGGAGCGGAGAGAAAAGGTTGGGAGAGGGTCGGGCCGCCCCTTTTGGGTGGTGGACGCTGGAAGGCTCAGGATCTGCTGGAACCCGCTGCATGCATCTGCCTATGTTGTGAGTTATTTCTCCCTTAATAAACTTCTGTTCGGCCTAATTGTTTATCCTGATTCTTATTAAATCACAATACCCCTCTATACATTCAATCCTTATGAACTTTAAAGCCACATTTAGCCCTGAGAAATTCACTAGAAATCTCCAGGTACCATTTCTCAAGGGATTGCATGGGCTTTGCAAACCTCTCCTTCACCAACCTTGAATCTACCTAGATTTAAAGTTGTTTACTCTGTATTCTCAGTACTCTGATAGCTTCAGAAAGATTCACAAACTTCTTTCTTAAAGTTTTTTACTGGTCTGTATTAATTACGCATAGTGGACCTCAGTATAATATGTTCATGTGTGTATTTTTAGAAGAAAACTGAGTGATGTTACATTAACATATAAAAGTAACTTTTATACTTATAACATTATACACAGGATCCTGCTTTAAATTAAAGGTAAACAATAACTCCACCAGTGAGTTGGCTCAGCAAATAAAAGCACCTACCCTCAAGCTTAGCATCCTGGAGCCACATGGTGGAAGGAGTGAATTGACTCATGTAAGTTGTCCTCTAACCTCACTAGAGCATGAGTGTGCCTGTTTATGTATGTGAGTGTATGCTCACACATGCATGTACACACACACACACACACACACACACACACACACACACACACACACACACTGAATAAAAAATAACTAATTTTCTATCAAAATTTCATCTTATCTATAACTTTAGCAAATGGAAATGCTTCTTAGAACCAAGGAACTAGTTTTCTTGGAACAATTTGTGGGGCGGAGACCAGAGTTGCATACTTTAAGAATTAAAGCTTGTCTTTGTGAGGAAGGTTCCATTCATAACACTGTGTTTTCAGACATAAACAGCGTTTTCATGTATGGCTTTGGTAGTTCCCTCAGTGATGCTGGATCATTTGTGATTGAGATGATCTTAAAGCTGAGCATGAGACACAGAGACATGTGGTCAAAGTTGAGACAGAAATGGCAAGTGGCCACATTCCTCACATCATGTCATTGAGTGAAGCAGGGAACTCAATACCTCGGCAGATGACAAGTCCAAGGATGACACCCGCGTTAGGGAAAGCTAACTTGGAACACATGAAACCAACAGAGTTTGAGTGTTCCTGTGAATCATTCTGGAGCAGAAGGATTAATGAGGGCATAAGAGTATGTCCTCGGATTAGAATGCATTCCTGCAGAATGAGAATAAGAAATATGAGAAATATTAGACAGAAAGCAAATACGGCATTGTTAATTTCTCACTCTGTGACCAACACAGGCAAGGGACTTGTGTGAGTTTTGTGGTAAGTTACTTTCCCACCATGCACCTGCTCATGAGGGACAACTGTAAGCAGTCTATGATTCTGTTCCGAGTTAGGAATGCTCACCGACTCCCAGCAGCCTGAGCCCTGTGTCTTTATACACTTCTGGTATTATTTTCTGGAACTAACAGGATTATGAATTCAAATCTGCCTATGCTTTGGCCAAACAAATGGAATTATCTAGGCAGACGAATATAAATAAAATCATGAACTGTGTGGTTTAGGTACATTTAGGTAGTTGAAAAATGTTTGACATTAAACCAAGCATGTAACTTAAAAATCAGCGGGTCACTGGGAAGACTGGGTGTGCTTTACGTGAAGTATTCCATCACTTACACTGACGGATGATGAGTTAAGTAACTGAAATAAGTGATTCGGATGCTCTATTGTAACAATAGCAAATCCGAGTTCTGTGAGAATTGCAAACTAGTTTTTTTTGTTTGTTTGTTTGGTTTTTTTTTTTTTTTTGTAGTTCAGAATGAATATGAACAAGGGTACCAGCTGTTTTGTTAGATAACGTCTTGGATAAGGTCACTCTTGAATGAAAATTTTCACACTCTCTGTTAATCATGAATCAACGCTGAGTTTTTTTTTTGTTTTTTTTTTTGTTTTTTTTTTTAAAGATGATGACAAATATCTGAGATAATCCGGAAATGAATTCTTTTCCATGGCCAAATTTATCTTCTTAGCCAGGAAAGAACTCCAAACTTCCTGCCAAAGTCCATGTTTTTCAACAGATTAGAAATTAAAACTATAACAATAAGATGTAATATAAGTGCAAAAGTAGTTAATCTACTTTTGAGGTTTGGCCTTATTTTTAAAGAAAAAAAAATAAAAGTGAACATCTACTTTTAATTTTCAGAGTGGCTTAACAATTTGAACAAGTTAGAGAGATCAACACAGAGCATAAGTTGATACCAGAATTGTTTCTGGTTCCTTCTAAAACAACATCCTTCTTTTTCCTATCCCTTGTTGCTAAGAAAGAAAGGGTACCCTTGTCCGCGGACATACATATTGATAAACTCTCTACCTTGTCTGTGCTGATGAGATTTAAAGAATGCGTTTTAATTTTACAGTCAAACACCCTCACACCTTGAGAGGTGAGCTGAACAAATTGGGTGGTCACTGTCACATTTTCTTTTAATATTGCAGATACATTTTCTGATGGCCCAAGATGACATAATCGTCTGCCCTGCTGCTTTCATTCAAGTCAAAACGATTGCAGGGAACCGAGAAGCAGCGTAAAAACTCATTTCTAGTGAACTGTGGTCTTCATTCCAACCCTGGCTCTTCCATGCTGTGCTGGGAGCCCCTCCAAGGCAGCTTGAAATTGAACATGAGAATATTAATTTCTTGCAGTGGAGACATCCCGTACTACAATCTGACGCACGTGAGCGTTCAACAGTAACAGCTCAAAACATTCTTAAGTTAAAAGCAGTTGGGGTTTTTGTTTGTTAGTTTGTTGTTTTGTTTTTCAGAGCGGGTGTTTTCAGATCTGCTATTGTCACTCATTAACAAAGCAACAATCATGTATGTTATGGTTAACACAAGGTAGTGTATTGCATATGACATCTCATCTAGATAATGCCATAGATTTCTCTCAGCCATTTGTTTTGCTTTTCTTGCTTAAGTAATTCCTCATGACTGTGCATTAGGGGGAAAATACTTATGTGTCCGTAGGACAAAATGTACTCAAAGGTCAGCGGGAAGGTAAGAGGGCTCCATTATGGGTAAAGGCACTTGCCACCAACCCCGGCAACCTGAGTTTCATGTCCAGGACCCATGTGGTGGCAGAAAAGAACATAGGACTCACATGGTAGGAGGAAGAACTGATTCCTCACATATGTGCAATGGCACATACACACCCAGAGATTTTAAATGCAATAAAATATATTTTCAAAGAGGATAAATGAAAAGTAATGTTCATAATACATGAAATACATACACATGCATATATATAATGTTTATAATGTATAAAGGAAGAGGCATTTTCATAATGGGACTCATGAAATATTTGATAGTTTTAAAGTAATTATGTTTTGCATTGTTTTAAAGTAATTATGAAGGAAAATTATTTCACACATATACTTATAAAAGTTATTTAACACTTATACTTGTATATTTTGGAGGGATTCAAGGAAATGTACAAATGTTATTCACTGCATAATTCCATATATGAGACTCTGAGATGAGTTCATGTCATCATTCAGTCATTCAGTGGATTGGAATAGACGTGCTTAGTATGGATTTATAGTGGCTGTGGGTCATGACTTATTCTAACCACAACACATTGGCAGGACACCTTGCTGCCTCTGATGACAATACATTTTATTCTTATACCATAATGGGACAAATGTGAGTTTATTTTGCCTTCAAATAGATTTAGTTTAGTTCTCAAACTATCAGAAAAATGTGATGAGTTACTAAATGAATATAAATTTCAACATAGCATGCACTTTCTTAAGTTAATGTCCTTGTGTGAATTCATCTTACATTTTTCCCCTGTGGTTTCAGTGTTGGGACTTGAACCCAGGACCTTATGCATGCTAGATATAAATGCTCTACCACTGAGCTAATCTCCATCACTGGTTTTAAAATCTGAAAAGAGACAAATAAGATACCCATTACATTGGGCTTAATTAGTTTTATCAATACCTTTTAAAGTAGTAATAATCTTATCTTTTTTTCTGTTTCTTTCAAATATCTATGTTTAAAAAAAAAAGTCCTTAAAAGAAGTCCAGTGGAGACTTCATTAGCATTGACTAATACATTTCTCTTTGAATTTGCTAAACCTATAGGGTCATTAGCAGTGCAAAAGTTTTCTATTTTCCCACTGTGGTGGAGCAAGATATCTGTGCACAGCTCCAGCTGGCTGCTGCTCAGGGCAAGATTTGCAAATCCACATTCCAGATTGCCTCAATGTTGCAACACAAGACTTAAAACATGAAAACAACCAACAATAAAAGACACAAAGGGGTGACCATTTTATAGACCTTTAAGTGTGCAGCATGTGCAAGTCGCTGTCTTCATCAAGCCACTAGGAGGAGGTGGCAGGACCCACACACTACACAGCAAGGTGGTAAGCACTACAGCAGAAGTCTCCCAATTCATTAACAACGAGGCATGGACATAGCTGTCAGCAATAGCGTGTAGGAATCCCTATGCCAAGTGCAAAGCCACAGGCTTGGCTGTGGGCAGCAGCGATTGTTTCCAGAGTCCAGCAATTCCAAGCATGAGTATTATGCATGGCTCTTGTGTTTTCCCATTATGTTATAACTATAAAATTTATTTTCATCACAGGCAGCCAGGATGGGCTGCCAATGGGCTGTGGTTTGAATGACATAAGACACAAAAGGAGGCAGGTTTGTGACTCAAGAGGAAGGGGGTGTATAAAAATGAACAGCCACCTGCTTGCCCAGATGACAATACTGAGGAATTCCGAGGCTAACTGGGGACCGCACATGTCAACGTTAGTGAGAGATGGCTTGTTCAGATCTTACCAGGCTCTCTAATAACCTTCATGAGATCCAAGGGGCCAGGAGGAGGCATCATTTGCTTGGGTTAGGTCACATGCCCTTCCCTGGGCCAGTTCCCATGATCAGGGAAATGAGATGTTCTGCTCGTCCAGGTCTGAGTGAGATCACCCCAGTGGGGTGGGCGTGGTCCAGCCCCATCTTTAGCAGGGAGAGTGGTGCTTCCCAGGGGGACCCCTGACTACTGTCTATCCAAAAGTACTGAAAAGTAACTGAGCATTCAGAGGACGGTCTGTCTGAGACAAGATGTCACAGGTAATCCAGGCTGTCCTTGTGGCCTTAGACCCCCAACCTACCTGCATCATCCGCCACCACGTCCGTGGACAACACATGAGCTCAACAATGGTTAGTGTCTTACCTCGTTTTCACACAGTTCCAGTCATGTCTATTATTTGATTTTGTCTTGATTATCCAAAATAGCAATAACGATAATTGAACAATCTAATTCACATGTAAGCTGATCCACAAGTCTTTCCTAACACTGGCCCTGCCCACTGTCTGCTCTCAGAGCATGCTCCTCTGCTCCCAGGTACCCACAGCTCTCAGTTTTCCAGCCACCGAAGCCTGACCTTGCCAGCGAGTGCGTTCTGGACCTTCTCCCCAGAGAACTATCTGGCTGACATCACCCAGCTGAGGAAGGTTCCTTCTTCCTACAAGAGAGCTTCTGCAATCAAGGTTTCACTTTCCATTGAGGCAAACAGTGTAAAGACGGAGTCTGGACGCATTTGTTTGCCTTCCTTTTGATGTGTGACATGTGTGATGTGTTCTGGCTCATAAATCCACACAGGAGAAACTTGTAATTTCTTCCTCAGTAAGGAGAGAAATGAAGTCAATCCCCTACCTCACTCTCTCCTCTCTATAGGAAAGGGAGGCAAAGCTCCGACTTTCACCAGAGCTTACTTCCCTGGCTGATGGAATTAGGCCACCACCACCTTGGGCCCTGACATCTACTTCTCTGTGATGGTTTCAGTCATGCAGGAAGTTCCTTGCACCCCTGCCATGGTGCAAGGCCCTCTATTTCCTGTGTCTGAAGCCATCTAGTGAGGAAGGCTCTTAGGCCCTCAATGGGAGATTTGCTGATCTACCATTTCCCAGTTCTTCCTGCCTCTCGGAAGCAGTCCTTAACCTTTCTGCAGGCCAGGAAGAGGACTAGCCAGAAGAACTGGGCCACTGTGAAATACAGAGGTTATATCTGAACTATAAAGAAGGGGCTAGCCTGGAGCCTCAAACCCAAGCCACGTGCTTCAATACAGTCTCACATCTCTGAATTTTACTGGTTATTCATTTTACTAATAAAAATGACACCTCTATTATTCTGTGTACCAGTGAGACACTGAGAGTTCTCTCTGCCTCTGAGAAATCATTTCAGTTATTTCCAAAGTTTTCATATCATTTCGGTCTCCAAACTAGCTTGTGATGACTGCTAGGGCAGGGCTTAACCTCAAGGATTAGGGATTTCAGAAAGGGCAGGTGATTTGTCCATTATCCAGCTGGTAGCACAGAGAGTTGAGTGACAGGTCAGTACTCACTAAGGATATACCCTCAAAACCACACACACACACACACACACACACACACCCTTCAGCCTCAAACAATAACCAGAGCAATCCACCCGGCAGTTGCTACCTGTAACTGTGCCGCTTCATCGAGAACCCAGTGTGAGAGTTCTCATCTCTATGAACACAGCGGAGGTCCAGGTAAAAAGAAAACTAAGCTACCCAGCATCACAATGCCCAGGGCACTATTTCTAAGCTGCCACAACACTCTTGATCAGTGAGATCACAAAAGAACACAAGGCAGGCGTTTCACCCATGCCAGTGTAAGTGATGGTTGTGCAACTGTAGGCACCAGTGAACATGTGTATAGGCCCATGCTGCTCCTGTTGTTTCTAAGTACCTCATTGGGTGGGATATTGGGTATCACTTAAGATAATGCAAGCCTTAAAGCCTGTCAAATCGAGACAGCCCATGCACCTGCGTCCAGCTGTCCACTCCTGCAGCAGTTCTGGGCAGCTGTCGGTGTTCCCACCCTTTCCCACATAGCAGAGAGTATCGAGCTACATGTCAAAAATGCCTCCCTGTGTCCAAAGAGAAAATAAGATGGCAGACGTCAAATAAGCCAGTCTTATCCCTGTCCATGCCTTCCCTGCTTAGCCAGGAAATTAGGAACTATGCAAATCAACTTCCTGGGCTATTTCTGTAAAGGTTATGTAGCCCACTTCTGATACAGAGATGGGGAGTGTAAGGAGTAAAATGTTCTCCGAATCTTAGTGCTGCCGATCAGCGTCTGAATGTGTTTCTGCAAGGTCAACAAAAGCTAGTGGAACAGAGGGGAAAACCCCACGGCCATGCTGTCCACACTCTACCCTGGCCTGTCTCATTTTGAAAGGTGGAAAGAAAGTATCTCACTTAGCATTGCTTTCTTCCAGGTAGCTTTTCCTCCCCCTTCAAGTGTTTGGGAGAGACAAAGACAAAAATAGGGAGCAGAAACGGTATTGAGTATTTTATGTGACATCTAAATCACCCTGTGTTTTGTGGATGAAATACGAGGCAATACAAGTAAATCTACTTCTGTAATTAATACATGGTTCATAAAGAGGGTACAGAAAAAACAGGGGAGTTGTGAAATATACAAGAAGGGCAATGAAGAAATTAATCACCATGCCTCCTTAGCTTAACACATTTTCTCATTAAAAGGATGGAAATAATTGGGTTTATCACATCATTTACTGATTGGGTATGGCAAAGTGAAATGACCTCCCTTCCTTCCTTTTTTCTTTTTCATTTCCTTTTCCTTTTTTTACACAGTGGGGCAGGGGAGGTTTGTATTGTCTGGGAAGTCAGTTCAAAGATAAAAGTACAAGATAGAAACTAAACACATTTTGTTTATTTTTATTCACCTAGGAACTTTTACAAAGGGATTAAAGCATATCAGATTTTGATCACAGACACAAGTAGTTAACCCCCTGCCTCCAAGTAGCTTTTGCTCTTGAAGGGTGGAACGGAGCCTTTGCAGAGCAGCTGTCCTTCGGCCAGACTCTGTCACTGGATGATTCAGCCACGGGAAGGAAGCCTTACCACAGACAAGCTTCATAGAAAGAGGGGGACACAAGAATGAAATTCCCAGGAGTATGGTTTACCTCCACAGGAGGGTGACGTAGACAACAGATGCGGGGATAACATTGCTGAATCCTGATAGCTAGTTGCTTCCTGGATTCTTGACCTTGCCTTCCACTGACTCGTGCGTGTGTGCGTGTGTGTGTGTGTGTGTGTGTATGCGTGTGCGTGCGTGTGTGCGTGTGTGCATGCGTGCGCGTGCTAGACAACAACATTAGGCACTATCCTCAGGAATGTTGCCTACTTCTTTCGAGATTACAAGCACAAGCACGAAGACCTGAGTTTGGATCCCTAGCACCTACATGAAAACTTGGGTGTGACTGTATATGCTGCAAGCCCAGCGCCAGGAAGGCCGGGACAGAAGGGTGTCCGGAGGCCGTACCTCATGACAACGAGGTAGACAGGCAGAGCTGAGGACACTCCTTTATACCCACTTGCAAGAGAGCAGATGTCTCACATGCACATGGCAGAATGTCAGGTTCGGTATCGATATTTCACAAAGCTGCCTCTTGGGAAGTGAAGCAGAATTAAAATATACACTTAAATAAACAAGCTGGCACGCCCATCACCACCATACCTGCCCTGGAAAAATGTTCAATGACCTGTGCGGTTGAAAGGATGATGTAGTGGGCAGAAGCCACATGAACAGGGAATTTCAACAAAGACCAATACAGATGTACAAACAGGATTCACTTATTAATATAGCAAGGGTTTGTAGTTGCACACTTTATTTTCCACTTTAACAAACTAAAGTATTTAAAAAAGAAAGAAAGTGCCAGCTTAAAAGCTAGTACTATTATAACTTGGTCTATGTGTCCATTTTTAATTTTGTATATAAAATGGGAGATGAATGCACTCCAAAACATTATTAGTTTTTGTCTGTGTAGTGTATAAAGAAGAAATTTTATGTCATTCACAACTGAAATGGTAAGACTAGAATTATGAAAGATGAAATATTATGTGGTATTGAAATTAAGGTAGTTAAGCTACTGTAAGTTCAAGTCAGAGAGTTGGGTGAACTTAGTGCTTGGTAGGAAAAAACAGTAAAAGAGGGCATGAATGAAAAGCTGAAAAGCTTAGGAAAGTTATATTAGTCTCTTCACATTAGTAGTTCCTTTAAATATGGATTAAATTCTTCCACTCAAGAAAATTAATTAGACCAGGTGCTGATGGTACGCCTTTAGCCCCAGCACTTGGGAGGCAGAGGCAGCCACTGTCAGTATAAGACCAACCTATTCTACAAAGTGAGTTCCAGGACAGCCAGAAACCCTGTCTCGGAAAACTGAATAATAATAATAATAATAATAATAATAATAATAATAATAATAATAATAAATAAATTAGAAAAAATACTTTTAACAGCAAAGTCCACGCCCTCTACAAAAGGCTTAATTTCCACACAAAGAAATGGATGGACTGCTAAAAGATATCAAGAGACAAGGGCTATTATATGCTTCTACATATTAGTAAAACAGTAAGAGGTATAATAATTTAAAAATATTTATCCAATTAAAGGTCATAAAATATGCAAAGGAAAACATTCAGAAGTGAAAGAAGAGACAGTTTTACAATAACCATTGGGTATGCCAATACTCTGAAGAGAACTACATGGAAGATGAATGAATGTCCTCTTGACACAACAGTAGGCTGTCTGACTCCAGAAGATGAACAAGAAGGAACAAGAAGCCAAGTAGCTCTAACAGACAAATACAGAACACTCTACTAACAACAGACATATGTTCTTCTCAAGAATCCACAGGAAACTTTATGGTATAGACTATATTTCATATCAAATTAAGTCTCAGTGTGTCTAGAACCATAAATGATACAGAAAATATCTTCTTCAATCACAAAGGAAAGAAGTTAGAAATCAGTAACTCAAAGTTGTGGAAATTTAAAAACTATATTTTTGTTTGTTTGTTTTCGAGATAGTGTTTCTCTGTATTGCTTTGGAGGCTGTCCTGGAACTAGCTCTTTAAACCAGGCTGGCCTTGAAGTCACAGAGATCTGCCTGCCTCTGCCTCCTGAGTGCTGGGATTAAAGGTGTGCACTACCAACACTTGACAAAAACCCCATTTTTAAACATCTAATGTAGGAATAAAAAAATTAAAATATACTTAACAGATGAGTGCAAATAAAAACACAACATGTCTTAACTTGTGAGACAGCAAAATCAGTGCTAATGGAGAAATTCATTGCTTACAGGCACATATGAAAACAAATATTAGGGCTATGGCTCAGTAGCCTAATATTGCCTCAGACCTGGTTCCAATTGCCAGAAAAGAAACACCAAACTTAAAGGACACCTAAGTTCACAGCTCAATGAACTAGAAGCACAAGCGACACGAAATAAGTAGCAATAAAGATGAGAATGGAGATCATTGAAATCAGGGCCAGAAAGTAGTAGAGGAAATAAAGTTCAGTTTTTCATCTGAGCTATACAATGTATCTGAAGATTTAATTTTATATCCTTAGCAACTGACAATGGTAAAACAAGAGCTAAGGAAGATGCAGTAATTTATATTGTGTTAAAATGAAGATAGTTAAAAGTGCTATCAATTCAAGTCAGAGAGTTGTAAGAATATAAGGGGTTGGGTGGGACCAAAAGTTGGTCCTTTGAAAAGATCAACAAAATTGATACAACTTAAACTGCATGAATAAATAAGAAAGAAGACTAAAATTAGAAATGAAAGTATGTATTGCTATGTATGCAAATAAACAAATTATAAATACAATGAAAAAAATTCTATGCCTGAAATACATCTGTGAATGCATAGGTGAAACAGATTCCTAGAAACACAAAATGACCAAGAATAAATCAAAAAGAACAGAGTGTCTGAGTAGATTATATATAACTTATTAAAAATATGTTAGTAATTAAAAACTACCTGGATCTATAGGATTCACTGGTAAATTGTCAAACATAAGGGATGATCACTAGTCCTCTAGTTGTTATTATTGTTGTTTCATGAAGAGGAGGCAAAACTTCCTACTCCATCCAATGAGATCTAAGCATCACTTTAATCCCAAACCAGACAGATGTTTCTGAAAGAGAGACCTATGGGTAAATACTTCCTACGAACAATGCTGCATACATTTTCAACAAAATGGTAACAAGCCAAATTCAATACCATTTCAGACCATGACAAATTGAGGTCTACTCCTGGAATGCAAAGATTAATGTTGAGTATAGAAGATAGAGAACTCCTAGAAAGTAAAACTAATGAAGAATGAGCAGCCGATTCACAATTGGGCGAAACACTGGAATGAGTGTTTTTCCCTAGGAGAGAAAACAAGCGGCCAAGAAACACATGGAAGGTGATCAACTTCACTAACCTAAAAAAATGCAAGTTAAAGCTTCAGTGAAATGGAGACTTGTCAAAAAATATTTTTGAAAATTGAAAATACCATATGACCCAACTATACTATTCTGTAATGTTTATCCTAAGGACTCTAAGTTAACATTCCAGCATACTGATCATCTGTGTTTGTACCTGCACTACTCACACTGGCTAAGAAACAGAACCAGGCCACATACATGCCCATCAACAACAACAAAAAAAACAAACAAAGAAAATGTTATATACATACAACATGAAATTTTATGCAGCCATAAAGGAAAATAAAATTATGACATGTAGGAAAAATGGATGCAACTTGAAATCATTACTCTAAGTGAAATAAGCCAGACTCAAGACATAAAGAGAAATACCAGATGTTTTGTTTTTTTCTCATCAACAAAGCCTAGATTTAAAGTCAAATGTATGTGTGTATGTATATTTATGTGTGTGTATGTGTACATTACTGAATTAGAGGTTTGTCCACAAATAGAAAGAAAGTGAACTTAAAGAAGGTGGAAATAAAGAGGGTAGTGAAAACCATTTAACAGGAAGGAAGAAGGGAGGATTATCTGAGGGAAGGAAGCAGCTGGAGGGAGGAGGAGGAAGGTGACAGGGTAATAAAATATAATGACTTGTATGTATGAGGATGCCATGAGGATGCCTTTAATGCCAAGAGAGAGTGAGATAGGGGGGACAAGAATGGGAGCAAATAGCACTTGACCCTTCCAGACTTAGAAATCTCGTGACTCACAGGGCACTGGGGTCACTGTTCAAGGAGTTTTGAAGTAGGGAATCCCTAAAATGAGTTCTGTTCTAATTCCTTCTTCTTTGTATGCGTCTGGAACCAGCTATGAGCCATGGGGGTTTCCTCAATGAAAGTAATTGATGTGGAAAATCTACCATGAATTGGGGCAACACCTTCTGTTGTTGACCACCATACAAGGCAGGAAGCATGTGCTTGGTTGTTTTTACATCTCCTTGGCGAGCTCTTCTCTTCTGTTCCTAAGTTAGGTCCACTCAGCTCCTGCCACTGCCACAACTGATACCATCCCTCACTGATATCAGAACCCAGGTTATCCAGCTTTCCAGCACAGACCGAAGGCCAGTGGCTCTCCAGGAATCCTCCAGGCCTTTAGGTTTCACTGGGATATCCAGTATCATGGTCAGGGATGCTCACAGTACTTGGCATCTCCAGTATGAAGTCTGCCATTGTTGGCCTATCCAGACCACACAATATAAGTTGATCTAATAGATATATAGTATATATCTATTATATGTCCCTTCTATTTATTCTGTGTTTCTCTAGGGAAGTCTGCCTGAATATAGAATCATATACACAAAATTCAAACACACAATACCATTTCCACATAATTTATCTGCACCTAGAACAAAGATCAATAAATATTCATGGGAATACAAAACATCCAGGGCCAAACAGGCAAGTTTTACTGTCTTATCAGGAAGGCAAGAAGCAGAAAAACATGTCACATAATTAAGAGAAATATTTATTTAAATGGATCTAGTCCCAGAGAAGCATGTGGGGCTGGCTCCCTGGGTCTGTTTCCCCATGGTACCTTTCCTCTCTAAAGAGCCAGGCCTGTCCCTGTCCACTCACAGGATCATCCTGTCCCTGTCTACTCACAGGATCATCCTGTCCCTGTCTACTCACAGGATCATCCTGTCCCTCTCCACTCACAGGATCATCAGCTTCTGGGTGGTCTGCCTGGAGCCAACCCAAGGCACAGACATTCACATTCTGTTCCTCAATGGATCCAGAGAGAATCTTGAGTTTTAAACATGCAGGACTTTTAATTTTCCATTTTTACATTTTGGTTCTCATTGCTGAGTTTGGATCACAGGGAAGCCTCCAACACACACCAGACTTCAACTGGAAGCCCTCCCCATTTGCCAGTTCCAGAAACCCCCGCTCTTGCTTTCACTAACACTGCCAACTCTCTTGATTGGCTTTTCACACCTCTAATCACTGCCCATCTTCCTCTGTATTTCCCCCTCCTCTCTTACCATTTAACTGTGTGGACTTTGTAAGGGTCTATATTTGACCTTTATTTTCTTAATCTATACTTAGTGACTTTTAGATGAGCTATCCTAGGTCTAGGCACCCTTGAAATTTCATGAAAATCCAAAATTATTTTTCAACAAGGAAACAATATTTAAAGGTTGATTTATTATTTGTAAGAAGAAAATAGGATTGTGGGGCTTTAACAATAAATGTAATTCTTCAGTTATTTAGATTGTGGCTGTGTCATAGTGCAGACGGTGTACAAGAAATAAATAGATAAATAAACAAGAAATGTTCTTTAGGAGCTCATCCAGGTTGTGAGACAAGAGCTCATAGCTAAGTGTCGGCAAGAGGATGGAACATATAGAAACAAACGCAATTTGAATAGAGGGCAAACGATGGCTTTAGTGGGACTTCCATGAACTCATATTTGCAGATGACACTGTGTTCATGTGTCTGCACTTTCAGCCATCTGATACATAAGTAGCTCCTTTCTTGAGCAGTCAGACACCAGGGACACAAGACAGTCTCTACTATCACCAGATACTGGGGACAAAAGACAGTCTCTGCCATCACTAAACTAACAATTTGACATGGTAGCCAAAGGACAGTACGTGAAACATGGCACAAGATTCACTCATCTATGTTTTCAACAACATCCTCCAGATCCTTGAGAGTGAAACTGAAAAAGAAATATAGCACCCCCCTTTTGTTCATTTCCTCATTCTGCTAAGTGAACAAAGCAGTATAAAACATGAGGCTGCATTAGGCTCATTTCTTCAAACATCTCCCTCTTATGATCATGTATAAGAGCTGCTTTTAGATGGGTGATCAGGATTGGAGTAGGAAAGTCAACTTCATATACACGTGAGCCAGGTCTCTCTTTTATGGAAAAGTTCATTAAGGGAGATGGTACTGAACTTCTGTTCTCTGATATCACCAGGTTCTACTGCATGAGAACTTCCTTCTGGCATTGGGAGCTTTTTTAGTTTTTACTTGATTTTCTATAGAGCAATGATTCGCAACCTTCCCAATGCTAGAGCCCTTTAATACAGTTCCTCATGTTGTTGTGATTCCCCCAACCATAAAATATTTTATTGCTACTTCATAACTGTAATTTTACTACAGATATGAACCCATAATGTAAACCCCTGATATGCAACCACAAAGTGTCATGACCCACAGGTTGAGAAGCAATGATATAGGGCGTGTGGCATGGGTGGTGATAGCCAGAGGGTTAGAGGGAGTCTAACGTGCATGTCCTATGAACACAGCCTAAGACACGGGAAAGAAGACAGAAGAGGGAGCACCGTGGGGTAGATGGGGTCAAGACTGACTGTGGTGACTGACCTTGCACCGTTTCTTAAAATCACTGAACTTACACACAAATAGCCATCTTGGACCTATAGCATATAGTCTGTACATGGGCAGCAAGTTCTCAGAGGCATAGCAAATAGTGAAATGCAGGCCAGGGCATGAATACAGCTTAATGTCCACCACTGAAGGGTCTCTCTCTAGAACCTTCCAAATGGCAGGGTAGATAACATTTTCCTCCTAAGTTGCCACACAATTATATCAAACAAGACCACTTGAGTCCAGTATTATAACCTCAAGAGATGGCTCAGTAATGGTATTTTCACACTTCCAATTATTGGCAATAAAATCTAAAGTACTTAAAAAAAAAGGAGGAAGTCCCTACATGAGAGATGGGACTTTCTTAGATGTTGCCTAAGAATTAAAGGCTTCTTTAAGAGTGTCAAAGAAAGGCGGGGGGGGGGGGATAAGGAAGGAAGGAAGGAAAGAAAGAAGGAAGAAAGGGAAGAAAAAAAGAAGGTAGGAAGGAAGAAACGAAGGAAGGAAGGAAGGGAGGAAGGAAGGAAGGAAGGGAAGAAGGAAGGAAGGAAGAGAAAGAAGAAAAGGAAGGAAGAAATGAAGGAAGAAATGAAGGAAGGAAGAAAAGAAGGAAGAAAGGTTGTTTTTAGACCCAGGAGTGAAAGCTGTCACAAGGTAGGTCATCTTTCAGAATTCCCCAGTATCATTATTGATGTTCCAAAGGCACAAAGGTCTTGGGGATGGCTTTACTTCAAGGGCATACCATCTAGGGAGCTGGGCTTCTTTGCTATGATAATTCTGTAGGCAAAGTGATGTGCAGAAACACAACATTAATTTGGAGCTTCCTCAAATCAGAAAGATGCTATTTAAAAAGAAAATCTGCTTCCATCACCTCTCAAATCTCTTCAAAGAGACAGTTAATGGGGGTATTTTTTCTATTCTAAATTGCATAGAAAATCAGGACTTAGTCACACCTCCTTGCCCCCAAATACTCACCCCCACTTTGTTTTCATTTATTTATTTTTGTTAAGGGTTCTTTTGTTTATTTTATTTTATTTATTTTTTAAGATGGGGTCTTAAAAATTATTGCCCAGGCTGGTCTTCAACTTTTGATCCTCTTGCTTCAACCTCCTGAGTGCTGGAACACCATGGCTGGCCTCAGTTTTCATTCTTTGTTTTTAATATATGTGTGCTTAATTCACATCATTTTCTCCTCTCCCTCCAGACCCTCCCATGTTCCCTACCATACCCCCTTTTTCTTTAACTATTACTCTTACAAATATGAATAAAGATACAATCTCATGAATCATTTAGTGTTGCTCATGTGTGTGTTTTTAGGTTGATCACTTAGTGTTAGATAACCAATCAGGAGAGCCCATTCCCTGGGGCAGGCAGATTTTTCTCTCTCATTAACTGCCTGTAGCACCTCAGGGGACCTTGAGCTACCATTCCCCTATCCACATTGGGGTGGTGTCAATTGGAATTGTCTTTATTCAGGTCTTGTTTAGACACCCATGTTGTTAAAGCTCATGGTTACAGCCTTTTGCATGTCATATACACATGACACAATCACATAGCAGACGTCCTGCTCTTCTGGCTCTTACAATGATGTAAGATGTTTCCATGATGTTCCCTAAGCTTAGGTATAAGGGCTGTCTTGTAGGTTGCACAGTCAGGGCATAACATGGTCAGTGGGTTTCGTTGGCATTTTGACCAGTTGTGGTTTTCTGTAATAGTTTCTGTAGGCAATTTTATTCTTTTTTTTTTTTAAGGTATTTGAATTTTTATTACTAACCCTAGCTTTTCTACCTTTTTTCTGCCTCTTCCATCCTCTAGTATTAGCATCTAGACAAACTAAGTTTATTCCGGACATGGAGAGTAACAAAGAGCTTGCTGCAAATACTGAGATAAAGAAACCAGAAAGAGAAGAGCAGTTATGTCATTGATTCTAGTCATTCCCCCTACCAGAGTCCACGGCTGGTGACCCATGAAGGAAGCCCTTTCAGCAGTGACATAAGAAAGGATGCCTTGAGCCTGGAGGAGGGCACATAGTGTCCAGTACAGCTGCAAAAATGAACCTATACCTTTGGGGACTTGAACCTAGTCCTGTGCCAGGGAGGAGTTCATCACAACAGTGCAGTAAGTGCCCGGAACGCCACATGCCGGACGCCAGCCATGGCCCACCTTTCATCTTCCTCTCTCAGGAATTGTGCTTGCATGTAGATGTCACCCCGAGAAAGCAAGATGGCCTAACCTGGCACTGCGGCCCTGACTTCGATGATCATGAACTAAAAGCTCCATCTGGACACGTGTGTGCGCGTGTGTTTCTCTAACAAAGGGCTCTGGCATTCCCAAGCAGCTGCAGAATCACAGATGGGTAGGCACAGGTGCCGAAGCGTAAGGAAAGTGAGGCTGGTGTGATGCCTCCCTTGCATCTCAGGTATTTCCCCCAGAATTTACCCTCCCAGGAGCCAAGAGTCGGTTTCACAAATCCCCTGCCACAACAAACCAGATGTTCAGCTCCTGCTGGCAGAGTGAATCTCAGCTTGAGTCACCCAGAAGAAATATACATTTTATCATTTTTAGATAACTCTTAAGTTTTCAACAACAACCTTTATGATAAAAAGGTGACATATTCTGGTGTATTTTATCTAATCCAGTGGATCCAAAATGTGCACATCGCTTGGCATGTTGATGGGATATTTCACATCCTTTTATTATTTATGTATTCAATACTCAGTGTGTATTGGGCCCTGAAGCTCTTAACTATCTGTGCTGCAGGTATACACTGGCTGCTATTGGCAGTGTCTCTTACACTGGGCAGTGCTAGTCTAGAAATTTTCTACACCAAGGTACAATTTTGCAGCCAATGGGAGATTACTGGACATCGGGAGGCTGCAGACAGAGACATCTCTAAGGCTCAGGGAGGAAGGGGACCGCCCACCTACATACATTCCACACAAGATTCCCCACAAGTGTTTCTTCAACAACTGCACTCTAAATGGTTTCCATTTGGCCACAGAGAATCCAGATTCCTGCACTCCCCTGCCCACATGGCCCGCCCATCTCCAGCGGTTCACACCAAGGCCTTACTACAGCGCTAGAGGGGAGGTAAAAATCAATGGGTTTGTTTTCTGTGGTCCATACTTGTGGCCTCAGCTATCATCTCCCTTCAAAAGCACTGCATTTTAAGTGTTTCGTAAAATAAGTACTTCTCAGAGTTCTGTCTCAGCAAGCTGTTTCCGGTACACCTCAATCTACTTTATCTCGACAGGAAGTCACTAAGGACTTTTATTCCCTTTTTTAAAGGAAGAATTGAGGAAGTGCTTTGCATTTGTATGGGAAGAAGTTGGAGCAGGGAGAAAGTTTCCAATGAAGTCCAGTTCACCTTGCCCTGAATAAGACCCATATCAGAGCAGTGGCCATTGTTTGAGGACAGGAGAGTCAACCTCAAATCAATAATACATCTCAGTGGTAGTCACAGCCCAGAGCAGATAAATAAAAAAGCCACAAGCAAAGCACTGTCTTTGTATGTTGACAAGACAAGGTTCTAGAGGAATAATAAAAGTTAGCACTAAGTGATCTTCTCCTGGGTACAGGTCCTCACATGGGTAGTTTCTCCTAAACTTCCCTCTCCATCACAAAAAGCTAACATGGGACTGGGCTTGGCATTTGCTGGCACATACAAGGCCTAAATGTTGGAGGCCCAGAACTGCTCATTCAGTCTCTCTCATCCTCCACCCCACATTTTATAAATAATATTTATAATTCCTACCTGTAAAATTACATGTACTTATTTTAAAATAGCTGAGTATGAGGACATGTGCCTGCCATCCCTAGGGAGGGTAAGACAGAAAGATTGGTCTGCCTGCACTACATAAAATGTACCAAGTAAGCCAGTGCTATATAGCAAGACTTAGGCTGAAAAATAAATAAATGAAAGGAAATTACCCAAAGGGGAAAAATCAGGAAACCAGGAATGAGCCCAATATATTCAAATATAGTGATGTTTGTTTTATATTTGGAACACCAGCTCCACTCACCCACCACTGTGCAATTAGAATAAACATAGCTAAGATTGTCAAGACTGTGAACATAGATAATAGACCATAGTATATGCCTGCTACAAATCTATAAGTTAAAGTGTAGGCAAATAGAGGTTGATTGCAGTGTATATTATTAATGCAAAAATAAAGGCTTTGTTGTTCACCTACAATGTGCAACATCATCAGAACAATGAAGCAAAACAAAACCACAAACACGGGTTTTCAAAAGCGTTGGGGTCACACTGTGATGCTTGCTGGGTTTTGTGATTCCTGCAAGGAGAGTCGAGGGTGTGAAGAGGGGACAAACGTCAAATATTGCAAACACATTATGGCAAACTGCAGCTGCAGACTAATGTGCAAGGTAGAGGCGGTCCCAGATCTCCTTCACATACGGGGCTTGAGGAAATAGTGGAGGAAGGAGCCACAACTAGACTAGAAAGAAAATGGACAGCCAGAGGGGAAAATAAAGGAGATGGAAGTGTAGTAGGACCCATGAAGGTTTGTAGAGGGGTTTCATTCACAAGAGAGGGCACAGGAAAAGGAAAAGAATAGAAAAAGAGGGAGGGGAGAGGAGAAGTGAAGAGCTGGGGGGGGGGGAAAGCCTGAATTGCTAGGATCAGACAGTTTCTTCAGGGACAAGAAAATGGCCTTGCTCCTCAGCACCGAGGCTGGGCACAGTTTTTGGAACTGTTTAGAGAAATTCAGCGTGCTCCCCGCCATTAATCTTTTCTAAAGAAAGGCTTTGTTCTGCACCTGTATAAACAACCCAGATTTTTAAAACCTATATGCTTGCCCCTAATGTGTGAGAGTATGTATTTATAGTGATAGCTTCAAGTCATCTATAGGTAACACCTCTGCCTTACATCTTTCCCTGGGCACCCCTCCCACCCCAAACCCCCACCCCCACCTCCTTTGCCTGGACAGGCCAGGCTTGCCTACAGTCAAGTGCAAGTTCAAGCAAAAAAAAAAAAAAAAAAAAAAAAAAAATAGAGCTGCATTTCCCCAGCCCCTAAATGTGAAGGCAGAGGACCCTTGTCTCACAACGAGTACCTCTCTTAATCTGCCCCCCCCAAACAAAGACAAAAAGCACGAGAAGACTTCTGAAGAGGAGGCACGCAGGAGGGGTTGTGGGGGACATCCCTAAGTGGGACGCATGGCCTGAGAGAGGAGGTGGAGTGAGCCTGAGGTCTGAACTCAGCCCCCGCCTAGCCACCTGTTACAGTAAATAAGTGCCTGTGGCTCGGGCTCCTCTGCTGTGAAGACTAGAATTCACTCTCCAGGCAGCTTCTGCCTCTCATATCTCTGCTTGTCCCTCCCTCATCTGGAACCTGGGAACCAAGGGAAGGACAAGTGAACAATTAAGCCACACAGGGAGGAAACTGAGTATCCTCATTGTCAGCCGGGGCAGGGGAGCAGCAATTCCCCAAACTTGTCACATGGCAGGAACTCGATTTAAAAAGCCCTTCCGCCTGAGCACGTATTGTGTGTGACTGCTCCCCACCTCAGAAATGAGCCTGGAGTATTGCTTTGTCCCTCCGGGGTTGGGGACGGCAAGGCGTTTTACTTTGAGGTGAAACAAAACACCATTCCTTCTAGGTGCTGTTTCCTCGTTGTCTTTCCTCTTTTCTTGAGTCGTTCCCTCATCTTTAGTTTTGGCAAGGCAATTGTGCTGACTTGCTCTTCTGCATCCAAAAGCTTGCTCTTTAGTGTGGCACCTAAAATGGTGATGGGTTCCCTTGCTACCACTCAAATAGTCCACAGTAGCACTATGGAGCTGAAAACGAACATGCTGTTTGGAACTCTTACAACAGTGGAAAACAACATCTCAGTCATGTGTGGTGAGGGGGCTTGTGGCGACTGAAATGCTAAACACAGAGTCCTATTTCTTTGCTATGCCAGTCATATTGCAAGAAGGACATAATAACGTGTTAAGTCGAAGGTGTTGCTTGAAGATGAAACGAGCTAAAATAGAAAAAAAAAAAACTCTGTGAATCATAAAGCTATCTTGAAGGTGAGGAGAAAGAAATAAGCCAAGTGACTCATAGGTTGTTGGAGCTGCTCCTTGTTTTTTGCTGTCTCTCTGCACTCACCCTGAGAAGTCTTGGGTAAGCAAACATACATCTTGAGTGATGACCCTGAACGACAGTTCCCAAGGAACAAACTAGGAGAGAAGCAGCCATGGGTTCGCTGGGATTCTTAAGGGCCCACTAAAACCAGCTGCAGGTGGAAATGGGTTGAGTGGGAACAAAGTCCTTTTGCCGTTTTGTCCCCAAATCTCACTTACCTCGCACGGATACTCTTAGGGTCGATCCTTGGGCCTAGAGGCCCAAGTCTGGACTTTGTGCAGATGTTCCTTGCCCCCGCCCCACTAAGTGCTAGGCTTAGAAAAACGATCCCCACCCCTTCCACGCCCCCGCCCCACCTCTTGCCCCCCCTTTCAAACCTCCTCTACTTTGCCGGGGGAGGGGGTTGTCCCAAGGACTACAGATAAATAGTCCTGTCAAAAGGCGCGGCTCGCGCGGCTATACTTCTGGATCCCGAGTCAAGTTCAGAGCCCCAGGCTGGCGGGTGAGCGGCCAATCGCGCCCGCTCCAGGCGCCCAGCTCGTCGGGGACCCGTTGCGCGAGGGGCCCGGGTGTTCCGAACTTCTCTGAGCTCTCTCCGGCCCCATCCTCTTCGAGGGAGCGG
Organism: Cricetiscus sungorus; assembly: GCA_030556225.1. Classification (NCBI taxonomy): domain Eukaryota; kingdom Metazoa; phylum Chordata; class Mammalia; order Rodentia; family Cricetidae; genus Cricetiscus; species Cricetiscus sungorus. The sequence continues at coordinate 6,923,864 of JANBXA010000114.1, forward strand.
AAGCCGGAGACGGCGAGACTGGACGGGGCGGAGGAAGGCGGGCGCGCGTGGGCGCCGGGGACTAGGCGATGTCCACCGGCTCGGTGAGTGACCCCGAAGACATGAAGGTGCGAGGGCTGCAGCGGGTCTACCCGGCCCCCGCCTCCAAGAGGCCACCTCTGCACAGCCCCGAGCGAGGCTACGGCTCGCCCAGCGACAATTCTTCGGCGGAGGAGGAGGACCCCGACGGTGAAGAGGAGCCACGCTCTTTGGGAAGCGCGGGTATCCCGGGGCGCTGCAAGAGGAAGCGGCCCCGCGGGGCTGACGGCGGCGGTGCAGGTGGCGGTGCGGGCGGCGGTGGCAAGAAGCCGCTCCCGCCCAAGGGCTCGGCCGCCGAGTGCAAGCAGTCGCAGCGGAACGCGGCCAACGCCCGCGAGCGCGCCCGGATGCGCGTGCTGAGCAAAGCCTTCTCCAGACTCAAGACCAGCCTGCCCTGGGTGCCTCCCGACACCAAGCTTTCGAAACTGGACACGCTGCGCCTGGCTTCCAGCTACATCGCGCACCTGCGCCAGCTGCTGCAGGAGGATCGCTACGAGAACGGCTACGTGCACCCCGTGAACCTGGTAGGAACAGAGACGCGGCGCGGGAGGCCTGGGGCCAGCAGCCCTGAGCGCTCCCCGGGCGCAGGGATGGGTCGCTGGCAGAGGGAGAGCCCCAAAGGAGAGGTTTCTAGAACCCGTGGCGAGGAATCTGGTTTAGTGGCCCCCAAATCAAGTCAGGAGGAGCCAGCCTCTTTTTCTTGGAGAAAATCATCCAGCCTTCCGATCGCTGTCCTGGTCCTTTGCCCAGTGACAGCTATTCGTTAACACCCTACTTCCGGGGTAAACGGCGGCTCCCCACTGCAACTAATTCTGTGTTTTAGACCAGAAGAGAAAATCTCAGATGCCTAACTCTTTTCCAGACAAGAGCCTCACAGGTTTTAATCCGCCAGCGCTGTTTTCGTTTTCCTTTTTTTTTTGGGGGGGGGCACCTAACTCTTTAAAAAAGGTTGAGTGGTTTCAAACAAAACAAAACATTAACGGAGGATACTTTTCCCAGACGCGATTGTCCGGAAAGTCCCCGTGTAACCTGCCAGCTCCCGGGGCTTGGGAAAGATCTCCAAATTTACTGGGAAGAGAAAGGCTGCTGACGGGGGCGGGAAGAGGAGGGTATTAAATCACAGAATCCCAAACTCTAGCACGTTTCACCGAAATATCATACGGGCAGACCATGAGGAAGCATGAATGTGCACTGTGGGTCTCGGATAATCAGTAGCCAGTAGGATTAACACGCCAATAAAACGAAAAGACACACAGATTCCTAGAACACTAATAAAAGACACGGCTTCTGGGGGGGGGGGGGTGTTTCTCCTCAGTATCTAACGCTCATTTCGATTTTTCAGACGTGGCCATTCGTGGTCTCTGGACGACCAGACTCTGACACCAAAGATGTTTCTGCAGCCGGCAGACTGTGTGGGACTTCCGCTTAGAGGGACCGCAACGCTGGTGATGGATTGTATTAAATGCGAAGGACTGGGAAAAGGGGGGCCCACTGGGTTCCGGACCTTGTCCTTTCCCTGGACCTGTTAACAGGACGGTGACCGCCCTCGTGGAGCACAGGTGGCCATATGGCTGCTGGGGATCAGCTCACTGTAGGTACCTTAAGAGAGCCTGGTTTCCTGGGAGATCCAACCTGGGGCTTTAGCTCTGAGCACAAACAAACCCCAGGCAGCCATCTGATTCCACTGCAGAAACAGGGGCTGTTTTTTTATGCTAATGTCGATTTCCCCAGTGGTTGATGACAAGGTCCTATGCAGCCAGGTCATTTTCTGTGGCGGTGGTTGAGTTCTCTTTTTGAGCACTGGACAGACAAGGCCTTGGCGGTAGAGCTGAGCAGGGGCCTCTTTCAAAATCTCTAAGGATAGTGGCATATTCCCACCAGGGATCTATCTCTCTTTAACTGGCGGTGCATGGCGAGATGGCGATATATATACCACCGGAAGTCGGTTTGGGGTTGGAGTTCACTTCCCGAGGCCCCTCCTCTGTCTAATCAGTGTTGGGACAGCCTGCCCTCCATCTGGTCTCCACCCAGTGAGTCCGGGGGTTTATTTGGGTCTGAGTCTCCTTCCCACCCACACTGTTCCCCGAAGCCTCATCTGACTGCCCCTTTGGGGACATGCACTTCACTCCTGTAATCGGGTCACTCCTACCACAGCACAGCCTCCTGTGGGGTTCATGTCCTCCCAGGCACCCACTATTCTTCCTGGCCCAGGGACTGCACACGCCGACAGATGATGCTAGTCTCTCTACCCACTGACCTGCTGCTGGCTTCTACCCAGTGCCCGGTGCTTATGGTGCTGGCAATGCTGTGGTGGTGCTACTCTACCGTGCTAACTAACATATGTAAATAAATTTATTTTTTTATGAACAAAACCATGTGTTGTTTAAAGTCTTTCCCAAGGCTGTTTAGTCGGTAACTTAACTTTAAATGGGTAGATCTCTCCTCTCAACAGGACATTGAGTTATGACTGCAGGAAGGATAGTGGAGGTCTGGGTCTAGTCACATTTCCAGTGTCTCTTTATCATCTCCATTCTGATAGAAGGCATATGAGAGTCTCACCCTGTAAATGCAGCTGGCACCCAATTCATAATCCTCTTGATGCTGCCCCTGATGCTTCCCCTTTAGTGCTGGGATGATTGACAGAATGGACCAGTACATCAGATCAAACTACTCTGTGTTTCCAGAAGTAGGAATTACTGGAAAGTAAGAACTGGAAGCCCAATAAAGCTGATGTATTTTGAGGTCGGGTTGACTAGGGGTCTCTCTCTCTCTCTCTCTCTCTCTCTCTCTCTCTCTCTCTCTCTCTCTCTTCACACACACACACACACACACACACACACACACACACACACACACACACACATCTTTCCATCCTGACCCACACCCCAGTGCTTGCTTATAACTGCAAGACCTTCAAGAGCACTCCACCATCCTCGCCCTCTGGAGGTTACAGCTCTAATGTCCAACTGGCAGAATAAAACTATAGGAAACCAATCTGATCTTAACAAGTTCCTTCTGCCTCATAATTGGTGTTTTTAATGCTCACCACATTTTCAGCAATCACCCCCCCATTTTTAATTGCAATAGCAAAGAAGTCTATAATGTTATTTTGGTAAGCAGACCCTCTGAACACAAAGCTCATCTTATAGAGGATTTAAAAAAGTGTGATAGATAAAAGTGCCTAAATATCTCCTAGACTTAGATTCTACCTGTAACATCATAACATCAAAACACAGTTTTCTTGACCAGAGAGAAAACGCAGCTGGATTTTTGTTGAGAGGTGGGAGAATGAACTAAACCAAAACCCAGTCCCCAGAGAGCTGCCTTCTCATACCAGCTTCTGGACCTGGGGTCAGTTAGGAGATGGAGGGTGGGAGGGGACATCTGTATTTCTGTGCCATTATGGACTTTCAGGTAAAAGAAGCCACGAAGGACTAGTGGCAAGAACTCTGCACGTGAGGACACATTTCTGCTGTGAGGTCTGGGCGGCATGGGGCAGGAACCCGCTGCAGCCGTATCTCTGTGAAGGTGATGCCCAAAGGTTACAGCAAGCCAGGTTCTTTCCACTGCCCAGTGTGATGGATAAAAACCAATGTCAGCGGGTGTAGTAGCCGGCTCACAGGCTGTCGTGGCAGCACTTGGCAGGCTAACGCAGAAGGGTTATCCTGAGTCTAGAGGTAGCATGGCCACAAAAGGAATCCCTGTCTTAAACAAAAGTTAAAACTTGAAGCTTGGTGGCTCATGTCTGCAATCCCAGTACTGAGAAGGGGGAGGCATGAGTTCCAGACCAGAATGGGATACAGCATAAGCTCCATCTTCAAAAATGAGACAAACATTAAAGATAGTGTGCAGTCTACTTCTATGTCAGTCTGACACAAGCTAGGGTCATCCTAAAGGAGGAAACTTCAGTCCAGAGATTGCCTCTGTAAGATCTGTAAGGCATTTTTTATTAGTGATTGATCTGGGAGGACCTATATTGTGGGTGGCCCCATCTTGGGTTGATGGCCCTGGATTCTATAAGAAAGCAGAAAAAGAGAAGAAGAGGAGAGGGGAGGAGGACATGAGGAAGCAGGAAGATTGAGTCAGGGGAAGAATAGAAGAGAGCAAGAAAGAGATACCTTAATAGAGGAAGCCATTATAGGTTAGAAATCTGGCACTAGGGAAATGTCCAGAGATCTACAAAGATGACCCCAACTAACAATCTAAGCAAGAGTGGAGAGGATGCCTTAAATGCCCTTCTCTGATAATGAGATTGATGACTACCTTATATGCCATTGTAGAGCCTTCATCCAGTAGCTAATGGAAACAGAAGTAGACACCCATAGCTAAACAGTGAGCAGAACTCCTGGAATCCAGTTGTACAGAGGGAGGAGTGATAAGCAAGGGGTCAAGACCATGCTAGGGAAACCTACAGAGACAGCTGACCTGAGCAAGGGGGAGCTCATGGACCCCAGACTGACAGCTGAGGAATCAGCATAGGAACAAATCAGGCCCGCAGGTGTCAATTAGGAGTCCTGGGCAGTCTATGGGACCTCTGGTAGTGGAACAAGTATTTATTCCTAGTGTAGGAATGGATTTTAGGAGCCCATTCCCTATGGAGGGATTCTTTCTCAGCCTCGTACTCAGGGGAGGGCCTAGGCCCTGCTCCAAATGATGTGACAGACTTTGATGATCTCCCATGAGAGGCCTCACCCTCCCTGGGGAGTTGTTGGGGGATGGAATGGGGAGTCATTGGGGACTACAGGAGGGGGAGGGAGAGGGAATTGGGATTGGGATTGATATGTAAAATAAGATTGTTTCATATATATATGTATATACATATACATACATATATACATACATACATACATACATACATACATACATACATACGGATGAGCAAGCCACGAGGGCAAGCCCATAAGTAGCCTCTGCATTAGCTCCTGCCTTCAGTTTCCTGCCCTGTTTGAGTTCTTGTCTTGATTTCCTTCAATGATGAACAAGGATATGGACATGCAAGCCAAAGGAACCCTTTCCATGTCAAGTTCCACCATATCCCATCATAGCATTAGTAACTAGGACAGAAATTGGTACCAGGATTGTGGAGTATTGCTTTGACAGACCAGATCATGTGTTTTAGGGAGGATTGTGGAAAGGCTTTGAAACTCTGGAATAGAAAAGCCTTTGAGTGTTGCAAGCTCAGTGGTCTGTTCTGTGGGAACGTAGAAGATAAGACTGTTAGGGAAAATGCAGAGGATGGAGGTCTGGCTTACGAAATTCCAGAAGGAAGTTTGAGAGTCACTCAAAGACTTGATTGGTGTTGTTGAGTATTTTGAGTTAAGAATCTGTGGTTAGCTGGGGCTGAAGAATTGTCTGTGATTAACAAGAAACCATAACTATTCAAGTGAAACCTTCACTTTTCTGGGACAACTGATGCTGAGAAATCATCCCTGATTAGGAGATCATATCAGTCGGATGAAATCTTCTAGGAAGTGTTTCCTCAGAGGCAGCACACAGAAGGTGTATTCCAGAGGCTGCCAAGGTTTACCACATGCTGGCCGTTGAACTTTGTAGTATAAGAGTCGCCCAGGTCATGCTGGCTTTGAAGGCATGAATGGGGTACAGTTGAGGCTCTGTGAGAGGCCAGGAAAAGTTGCAGACCCATTGACAGAATGGAAGCAGTCATGCAGAGAAGCTGAGGTTTGCCACCATCAAGTGAGCCCAGGAGAGGCTATTGGTGAAAGTATAGCCCAGTAGGCAGCAAAGACCCCCGAGTTTTAAAGGTGCCAGTACCAGGAGACGACCAGCAGCAGAAATGAGGCAAAGCCAACAGGAGCCTTACAGACAAGCTGTGTGTGCTGCAGAGGGCAGAGCCAGAGAAGAGAGCCAAGCCCTTTGGAGGAGCCCAGATTGTGAGTTGATCCTAGACACTCACTGGGCACTGAGTTATTTACACAGTTGGAGGCTGCTTTGCTTAGATTTGACTGTGAATGGTGTTCAGATTCTTCTGTCTTGAAGTAGGAAAAGTATTTGATTTTTTTTTTTTCATGGAGACGTTAAACCTTTTAGCAAGATTTTGGGATTTTTACAAAGACTGGATTTTTAAAGGGAATGAATATGTTAAAGAGATTTTTAAAAAGGTGTTTGAATTCTTAAAGGCTGTGGGATCTCTTTAAGAGTTTGTTTACAATTTGGGATGTTTACATTATAATGTTAATGTTCATGTGTGGTCTTGGGGATGAAACAGGAAAGGAAAGGTAATAGCTTAACGCTGATATGTTTGCATGTCAAGATGACAGGGGCTCAGTTGTGCCAGCTAATTTTATATCAATCTGACACAAACTAGTCATCTGAAAGGAGGGAACCTCACTTGAGAAAATGCCTCTATATGCTGTAGAGCATTTTCTTAATTAGTGATTGATGAGGGAGGGCCCATACCATTGTGGGTGAGGCAATCCTTTGCCTGGTGGTCCTCCTATAAGAAAGCAGGCTGGGCAAGCCATAGGGAGCAAGCCAGGAAGCAGCACCCCTCTGTGGCCTTTACATCAGTTTTCACTTTCAGGCTCCTGCCCTGTTTGCGTCCCTGTCCTCATTTTCTTCACATAAGCCAAGTTTCTCCCCCACGTTGTTTTGGTCATGGTCATGGTAACAGCAATGGTAACTCTCAAGTAAGACAAATAGAAAGCAGAAATTTCTGAGGAGCCTGTATTCACATCTAAGCTTTGCCATAAATGCAATCCAGCCAATGTAAATTAATTAATCCCTCCTACTCTCTGTTTCCTCATCTGAATGGGGTCCATAGCAGGATCTGCCTCAACAGAATGCTTCAGGGATAAGTACCAGAGCATAGGTCAACAAATGCAGGATTTATGTGCTGAGAGACACATGAAGAGAAATATAGAGGCAGAGGAGAAATCTTCTTCAGCAAGAGGACAGTTTTAGGGGTCCAGCCTCTCAGACTGGCTTTGAAGCCAGGTAAAGTTCTACAGTCTGTCACTCCAGCTGCTTGGGAGGCTGGAGCAGAAAGATGAGGAGGTGAACAACCAGTCTGAGCTAGAGGACATTAGCTTATGCAAAGCAAACTGTGGGAAGCCACAGCCCCAAGATGGTGCCTGGCTGGATACCAGGTAGTGCATGCTTAGCTGTAAACAAGCCTTATTTGGAAGTGCTTAATGGATCTGGTGCGCTTCCGCCTTCTGTGGCCTATCCGGAATCACCAGGTGGCATGAGCTGATTGGGCTGTGAGCACATTTAAGGGCTTGCTGGGGCTGGGAGAGGAGTAAGCTGATGAGAGAAACAGAAGCTGATGGGAGCAGAGGAAGCTGATGTACAAGGATCCTGAATAAAACTGCTTGAAGAAGAGTCGTGGTTGCGTGTTTCCTTGCCGGTCGAGGTAGGTGCGCAACAGCAAACAAATTAACAAATAACAAAAGCAAGCAAACAAAGAAAAGCCCCCAGGGAAGCAGCTTCAACTTTAAGAAGTAAGGATCACAGTTGTAAAAAAGTGTTTCATAAGAAAAATCAGACAAAAGAAGTTATATTGACTACCAACAATAACAAGCATTCGAGTAAATAAGAAAACGGAGCAGAATTTCAAAAGCCAGTACTTAAAATGGATTATTTTCTCATAATTCTTTTCTCTCGGGGCGCTCTAAGCCCATGCACAAAGATTTTGAGGTCATTGATTCACATGGGCAGAGGACTGGGGTCATCATCTTTGCATTCATTTTTAGTGGCAATTTGTTGCCATTCCATAAACTGATACAGAAGAAAAATGTCTGAAGAATTTTCCATCCCGTGGCTTCAGTGAAGCATTGACAGCAGGATGTAGTAATAATAGAGATAGTTAGAGGGACAGTTGCTGCCCAGTATTCCTGAAGCTTTGGCCTCAAACACAGCGGCATCTGAACTCAGGTGTGTCCCACACTTGCAAATCCTGTAGGTAGATCAGGAGTTCAAAGTCACCTTGCAACACTACTCAAGGTCTTCAAAAAGAACAATCCCAAACAGGACGAACAAAGGAAACAAAATCTAGAAAGGAGGAGTTCAATTTCTCATAAGCCCTGGATTACATTTCTGAAGCTGGAGGGCAAAGACTACCCCTGGAAGAGACTCCAGCTGCCCAAAGCGTTCTTCCTCCGCCCCTCCACCATTTTACTCCAGACATCTGAGTGGGAAATACGGTGCGGGACTGGGAACTGAGCACAGGAGGCTGGGGGTTGAGACAGGAACCCACGCTTGGGATTCTGCCAACTTGGTTCTGCTCTGAGAGCAAAGCTAAGGGGCAAGGCTGATGGTGTCTAAGTTGCTGAATGACGAACGGATGAGTAAACTGAGAAAACACTCTGCTGGGGGCTTTCTGGGGGACCAGAGCATCCTAACTAGTGATGGTCTAGTGATGCTGACTCAACAGAGGAGAACGAAAATCCCCTTCCACAGACTCTTCCTAAGATGAGTATTTTAGAAGAAGCGCTTCTGGCACCGTAATTTTGAAAGATTGAGCGTTCCTTGGTTGTGGATGCTGAATTGGTTTCATATAAAATCTTTGACTCTGGGCTTCAAGTTCAATCCTGCCCTAGTCTTGTGGGACCTTCAACAGAGAACAACAGTGAGTGATGTTTGCAGTTTTAACAAGCACAAGGTTTTTGTTTTGGTTTGAGATTAAAAAAAAAAAAATGACTCCAGAGGTGAGGAGGAAGAAACCACCCTCTTTCCATTAAAAGAAAACCCAAGCAGAACACATTTAATCTTAGTAGGTGCCAGGAGGTATTTTGTTGTTGGTTCTCCAGGAAGATGCTAAAATGATTATTTGGAAAATCATTTTAGACATAAATAATAAAACCAGGTAAACTTACGCCTGACTTCTCACCGCCATGAATTTGACAAGTGGCTCCTTTTGTAACAGAGCATCTGTCTGCATGGACCTTGCTTTAGTATAGACCATCCACTGGGGCAAATAAAGGTTGAAGTCTTTGCACTTGCCCCTAGTAATTTGCCCCTGGCATTTGTCTTCCTGTGTTCTGATAACTTTGGGGTTATATTCCTTTTCTATCCACTAGTGAAAACTGACAAAGAAATGTTTGAATAAACATCTTTAAAAAAACAAAAAAGCCCAGAGCAAGAAATCTGTGTAAGACAGCCAACAGCACCAAGGCACTGGTTCCTGTGAGTTCCAGCCTTGGCAGCTTCCTCTCAGGGCCGTTACTGCCAGGACAAGGCCTGATTGACCAGCTGCTCAGGACACTGAAACAGGAGCAAGAATTCAAGGTTTACCTGGACTATATATGAGTTCAAGTCCAGAGATCAACTCAGAGGTCCTATCTCAAAATTCAAAGTAAAATGAATACTGGGATCAGCTAACAAAATGGCTCAAAGGGTGAAACCTGATAACGAGTTGGCTACCAGAGGAAGGGAGAATTCGTTCCCTTACGGTATCCACTGACCTTCAGCTACGTGCTGTGTCATGTGGGTGCCCACACATACGCACACACATGGGTGTGAATGGCCACATGCTTGTCTAGCATGTAGAAAGCCCTTCACCCTGCCCTTTTACCTAACAGAACAATAATTGCATTTGGAGCAGCTTTAGGCCCCTTTGCTTGGATAAGGAGAACCCGGAGTGATTCACACAGTAGCTTGCCTTTGAGGAAACACAGTATTTGTATGGAAGCTTTCTCCTCTTGGGGAAGGGAGTGAGGAGCAAGAACCCTCTGCCTTTAACTGGTCTTTGATTGTTTTAGAAGAGGTGTGCTTGTCACTGCACTGTTTGCAATAGGTAAGATATGGGAGCAGCAGCCCACGTCCATCAACACGTGAACAGATAGGGAAAACGCCATACATGTATGTAATAGAATCTTACCCGACTATGAAGAAACAGGAAATCACATTTGCAGGAAAGAGGGTGGAAGTACAGGCCATAGTGTTTAGCAAAATAAGATTCAGAAAGATAAGACTGTGTCCTTACACTCATATGTGGGGCCTAGATTTAAATTTCTGTCCACATAGGAAATGAGGGGAGGGGGTGGAGGAATATATGTATCATGAAAGCAGAAGGGAGGATTGTTTGGAGGGAGAAGAGAGGCTAACAAGAGGCAGGGAGGGGAGACAGGGCAGGCAGTAGGGAAGGTGACTAAGTAAGAGCACTGTATAATACATAAATATGAAACTGATTGCTTTGCATGTTAACCAGAAAAATTAATGTTTATGTATCTCTTTTGGAATTTGTAAAACAGCTTTCTAAAAAAACAAAAAACCAAAAAGGAAACAGGAGATTGTGAGGGCGGGAGAGATGGCTCAGTGGTTAACAGCGCATGCTGCTCTTGCAGGGGACCAGGGTTCAGTTCCCAGCACCTACATTGGGCAGTTCACAGCCACCTGTAACTCTGGCTCCTATGCTCTCTCTTAGCCTCTGAGGGTCACCTGCATACGCATACACGCACATATAAAGATGAAGTCTTTACATGAGAGAGATTAACATTTACCCTCCCCATGCTCTCTGATCCCCATGTTGACCTCACAATTTCTGACTCTGCATGTGTGATCTTACCTGTCTCGCATGAGGTAGGACATTCTTCCTCGCTGATTTGTTTTTGTTTTCTAGAGCTGGAAATGGAAGCCAGGGCTTTATGCTTGCTGGAGAAGTTCTCTGACAAGGTTCAGGACCCCAAGCCTCATGCACAGGTGTGAAATAGTTTCTTGTTTTGTTTTGTTTTTGTTTGTTTTGTTTGTTTGTTTGTTTGTTTAATGGAGGTCTTGCTAAGCACAGGCACAATGCCCCATAAAGGCTAATTTTTAAACATCGAAGTCTTCCTTTTCCTCTTTTAATAGCTGAGATAGCCTTGATCTTTACCTGCAATTTTGTCCTCTCCTTCTCTTTTGCTACTTTTACCAGCTGGATCTTTAATGCTAGATCTGATTTGCCTCTATTGGGCTCTTTTGCCACTAAGAAGAAATTTTCATTTGGCTTCATCTTAAAATTGAAGAACATTCCAGCACTCAGGAGGCAGAAGCAGGAGGATCTCTGTTAGTTCCAGGCCAGCCTGGTCTACAGAGCAAGTTCCAGAACCTCCAGGGCTGTTGCACAGAGAAACCAGTCTCAAACAAGCAAAAAAAAAAAAAAAAAAAAAGTGAAGATCATAGAGCTCCTTATGGAAAATTACGCATGAGCTTAAACACACATTTCAGAATGCAAGAAAGACCACTGGGTGTGAGGCAGTCACTGATACAGTTCAGATCTGGCCAGCTTCTCAGATGCCAACCTGGGGGGAATCCAGGTGTTCACCCTTTAAAGAATATCTATGTCATTGAAATACATCTGCTTTCTACAACTGCTTCTCTGGGTGAGGCTGGATTTTTAGCCGAAAAAACACAGCACAACAGAGAGAAGGAGAAGGAGGGGATGTGGAAGTTGCTGGGTTTTAATAAGTTAGGTGGTAAAAGGATTTCCAAAATAGATGTGTTATATACAATACTTGAAAAATAAGAAGCCATGCCATTTTTCCCATTAAAAATATTTTGGAAAATATTTTTTTTTCATTAAAGCAGTCAGTTAGATTCATTTTTCTGATGAATGAGAAATAATTATATATTTGCCTGGGTTTCATTTCAAGTTCGACAGATAGTAACAGATGTAAGCAAAATCTGTCTGTGCTCATTTTCAAAACTGTGCAGAAACCAGAGTTGAAATGAGGTTTTGAGAATCACAAGCCTGTATAATCCCTAAAGCTTCTCTGAGAAGTGGAGACTGTCTGTGTTCTTGATTCTGTGAAGTCTCAGCAGGACAGGTGCCCAAAGATGGAGTCTTGATGGGATATGGGAGCAAAGGAATCTTGGGTGCTGGCTTAGATGCCATAACTTTCCGTCTGTGTCACCTGCACAGGGCCAGCCATACTCCAGGGCCAGAGTCTGAGCTGCTCCTGAGGCTGCACACAGAAAGTCTGAACCTCCTTAGGCCCATGAACTTTCACCCTTAGCCTCAGGACTGGCCCTGGCTTTCCAATGAATGATAGGGACAGTAAGTCCCAACTCTAGGCTGCAAAATGCAATGTCATTTGTCCATACCTGGTTAAACTGCCTTTGTAACATTCAACGGTCCTAATTAAAACTGGGTTTAAGAAAATCCCAGGCATCATTTCAACCCATTCTCACTATTCTTTGATGTGTCACTTTGGCAGATGGCTGACCAATGTATTTATTCTTGAAATTGCTAGCGAATAAAGAACAGTTTCTTAAACTGTGGGTGGTGACCTTCCATGGGGCTGTATAACCGAATGTGGGGGTTTCAACAAAGTGTCTGAATATGCAATAAAGAAGACATAATTCAGAACCAAATGTGTTGTGACTCTGGAGGGCTTCTGGCAAGCGCTTATACGGCCTCCCAGGACCTTGCTATATCCTTTGCCCACCTCTTTGCTTGTGTATTTGCATGCTTCTGTAAAACGTGTTCACATTTATGGGTGCATTAGGGGATGGGGTGGGGTGCTTAGAGGCCCACAGTTGATGCCAGATCTCTTCCTCGGTTCTTAGTCCCTCCATTCAGTCAAGGTCTCTCCCTGAACCTGGAGTACACCAATTCCAGCTAGCCAGCTTGACCTGGGCCCCACTGCCGCCTCTCACATGGTAGCATGAGATAGGCTGCTGACATGCCCATGCCCGACCTTTCACCTGGATTCTCTAGATCTCTGGCTCTCAGTCTGGCAAGGAAAGCGTTTTATCCACAGAGCCATCTCCCCAACCCCAGTCTTGGTTCTGAACACTCAGCTTTTATGTTTTGCATTGCGTGTGCTGTCCCACGGCATAACACCATGGAATGCCACCTGAAATACTTCTGCTCAGATTTAAAACTATTGTATGTGAATTCCAGTCTTTTTACTGAGCATGCAAAGGTTTCTTCTCTTACAGAAACACGAAAAGCAAAGACTGGTAATGTTTTCCTACTGACATTTCTCAGTTGGTAAGCATCAAATCCATCTGTCCTCAGATTCTATCATGTTGGGATGTAAAACATTACTGTTTGAGTGGCTGAATTTAGAATTTCATAAAAATGTTTTATGTGCTTTGGTTTGGGATTATGACAGAATTTTTAACAGTTTCTGAAATGACGTCAATGTGTACTCTCAACAAGGTTTGCGAATAATTCAATGTGTTATGAATAATAATAGTCAAATGTGTTGGGAATCTAAGGCTTCATTTTTATTATGTATTTGTGTGAATGTCATTATTGGTAACAAGTTGCATCAATTCGTATCACCCACAGGTTGCTAGTGCTCTCTGCTTCCCCTGGATGTGTTCAGAATCTCTGTATTACTCCCAGCAATGATCTCTGTGTCACTATTTAGAAGGTCTGAGATAAAAAGAGAGAAACTAAACAGACTATGGCCAGAATCATTTACTAGCATGTGGAGGGCTAGAATTCACAGACTCTGAACTCTTTATTGATATCCTGTCCACGCTATTTGAGGGAGACCAGGAGATAAATGCTTTTGCTCTGTGTCACCTCCTACAGCTATTCTACCTTTATTCAGGTTATGCTCTTAAACCTCCCTGGGGCCACTGGTGGGACATACTGAGAACCGGATCCACTGGAAAGCCTTGGCAGGCTCTCCTTCCTCCGAGTTTCGCTTCCACTGAAAACTAGGGTCCTGAGTTATATTCAGCCGCAAGACATTCTTTTCAAGTGAATGCTCTGTTTCCTGCAAGTCTTCTGAGCAGCCTCAGCTACCTCTCCTGATGCTGTTTGTCTATTATAATACTGGGTAGTTGGAAGCCTCCAACCAGAGCATTCTATGTTTGGTGATGTATTACAGCACGTCCCCCCCCCCAATCCCCGCAGCCGGTCAGGTACCACTCTTTGTTCCTCTCTGCTGGCGCCCAGTCCCACCGTCATGCGAGCCCCAATAATACGCTGAGACTCTGTATTTGATATAAATCTGTTGGTCAGTTCCTAATTCCTTATGGGCTAGTTCTTTCTCAATAATTACCCCACGTGGCTCATCCTACCGGCCAGAGTGGTGCTGGCGTCCTACCTCTCTGGGCTCTACATGCTGACTCCTCCTAACTACTTCCTCTTTCCTCCTTGTCTCCTAGTCCCACCTATCTTGCTTTCCTATTGGCCACAGTGCTTTATTCATTAACCAGTATGAGAAACATAGTTACAGAATAACATCTCCCATCAGTGATGTTGTTTAAAAACAAACAAACAAACAAACAAATCCCAAGACTGAACAATTAGAAAGGGAGCAGAGATTATTATTTTTTTTATAGTGCTAGAGACTGTGAGGTCCAAGGTCAGAAGCCAGCACTGGGATGGGGGGGGGAGGGGACGCTTCTTCAAGTACTATCTCAAAGTGGAGAGCATCAGATGGTGAGCAAATGGGAGCAGTCAAGCTCATAGCCACAAACACTTTCATAGTTTAACATCAATCCATAATTCTGGATGGAGCATTGCTGGCCTAAACACCTCCCTTGAGCACCCATACCCCAGCACTACTGTGTACAAAGAGGCCATTGAGTAAGTCACAAAAGCCAAACAACAGGGATTGAAAGAAAGCTGTTCCACTGTGTTCATCTTGACTGTCACCTGGATGGGGTTTAGAGTCACCATGGAAACACACACCTCTGACTGTGTCTATGAGGATGTTCCCAGAAAGGTTTAGTTGAAGAGGGACTTAACAAGGAAAGCCTAACAGAGTACAAGTGTTTATCTCTGTGCTTTCTGACTGCAGATGCCATACGGTTAGGTCCCGCATGCTGCCATGCTTTCCTTTCCACAATGGGCATGGTGAAATGGTCAGCAGGAATAAACCCTTCCTTCCTCAAGTTGATGTTACCCAGTACTTGGACATGTCAATGAAAAGGTTAACTACCATGGTGAGTAGTGTGCATTGTAAAGAACACATTTTCATTCATGTTAAAAATGTTTAACACAATATTTTTACAGACCTTTCAGCAACTATTCTATGATTGTGTTTGACTTGCCCTGGAATGAAAATTAAAGTCAAAATTGAACAGGACAAAAATAATATCCAAATGAAAGATGTCCTAGGGAGAAGGGACCTCAACAATGGTTGTCTTTCTTTGAGCCCTTAGAAGCCAAGGCATGCTGACCTGTGGTCTAGAGAGTTGTCCTCTTCGGGTGGGTGTTGCTTTCTTGCATTCCTGTGGCACTTTACATTCCCATTGTTTCTCAAACTGTGTCCCTAGGACTCCCTGGACCTCACCTTTCAAAGTGGTTCCTATGTCCAGAGATGAGTCCTCTGAGCTAGAGCTTAAAGTGGCTCAGCCTGGCTTGGGATGGTGTATGGGATGGACTGATGGAGTGAGAAGACAGACGTCAACTAGGAAGAAGGTGATTTCCTATTAGTAATTATTATGATGAAATCATGGACTGGATGTGGGTGTTAGAAGACAGAAAAAAATAGATGATGAATGTGAGGGTTCAGCCTTTGTCCAGACAAAGAGCAATCAAGTCACCATGAATCATGGGCATCACAGACACATACAAGAGCAAGTTCAAAACAGTGCAGAATTTAGAAAATCGACCACACACTACAGGATTCTGCTGTTCATTGGCTTGGACTTTTTGTCAGGCTGACGTCATTGGAAGGGAGAGAGCACTGACTACCAATGTCTATGCAGCAGGGATATGAAGCTTGGAGATAAGATTCTCTCAGCTCTGTGTGAGAATGACTTTTCTCCTCCATCAGACCCAAGCATCTTCAAAGTAGAAAACAATGTATTTACGTTCTGTGCCTATAAGAGTATGACCGCAGTTTATTGGTAGGCAGGAGATGATGAGTAGGTGTCTGATAAATGAGTTTTGGTTAAGAGGAGTTACTCTTTGGTCTGATTTTTCTCTCTCTGAGAAACGATGTTGATTTGTGGAAATTCTTAACTTTTAACTACCTGCCATGGTTATCATAGATTCTAGGAGAGTGTGTAGTCAATTATTAATACTTGGCGTGGGTTCTTAGATGGAAAAAGAACTCACTGGTTGAATGCAGGCAATAAAAGACAAAGGCTTCAAATAGGAAGAAATGTGCTAAGGCCATGTGAATATTTCACAGATTCTATCCCTCCTTTTAAAGATTACCATTAGATACAGTAATATGCCTCTGATTATCTTCATTTAAATATAGGGAAACTGAGGCTCATAGACTTTAGGAATATACCAATGGCCATCCCGGATAAATGGTTGTCATAGTTTAAACCCATCGTGTCTCATTCAGAAGCCCATCCTGTCTCCAAAGGATTGTTTGACAGGAACAAGAGAAAGCAGGTGGGGAAACAATGACCACCCAGACCAACCTCACCCTAAGTGTTAACTTGACCTTTACCTTGGATGTAAACTCAGAGCAGTAGACGAGCAGCAGAATTACACCTAGTTTAAGGGGTTTAAAACAGGATAGAGGTGAAGGTAAGAGTCAGAGCTACCTCTCAGTAGAGATGCCAGCCAAAGCCACCCAGGAAAGACACTTTTTGCTAAGCAAATCTTTTTAGTTTTGTTTTCCTTCTGGTGTAGATGACTTAAAGTTGCCCAATCTATCTTTACCTAGCATTCTGTACACTCCTGGATATTCCAATAGTACAGGCAGGACATGATCAACCTGAAGAGCTGCTGGAAGGAAAACAGGTAGACAGCTGGGTGTCCCCATTGTCACTAGACTAGCCAGGTAGTTTTGTGTATAGGAAGTTGTTTAAATGGGTTTCATATACAGACACTTTCTGCTGCTTGAACACGATCTAGATTTTTCCAGCATCACCAATGGCAAAGAGAAAATATGTCTATGTTAAATGATGCCTTACAGTAGAGTTACTGAGGTCACCCGAGGAGACAGGTGATGGTCTCCAGAATCAGAAAGCAGACATTTCTTTATGTATGGGTACATCTGACTGATTTCATAGAATTATAAAGTTAGAACACATCAGAGCTGGAAGGTCCCTTCTCTGCAAAACACACAATTTACCATGTGTTCATCATGGGATCCTAAAACTAATGGGAAAATAGACTACTCTGTTTAATGGGATTACTTAGGTCCAGAGTCAGGTACAAGAATTTAAAGTTATGATTACTCAACTAGGTCACTACTTAGAATAGTGTGAGAGAAATCAAGTCCCAAGTAACCTGTAATGACAAGGACAGTGTGGCTGGGACTTTGGAAATTAGCCTATGGCTTCTCATCTATCCTGGACCAGAGAACGGAGCATCCTGAAGGCTGGTCTCTCATCTCCTCAGCATCCGCACTTGACCAGCTTCCTTTCCCTCCTTTCCTTTCTCATTCCATCCTTTCTTACATAGTTAAATTAGCACTGTACAGTCAGCAATGAAAGACAGTCCATGACCATCTTAACTGATGAAGAAAAAAACATTTGTAAAGTGTAACACCTCGTCATGAAATGCCCTGGGACAGAGAAGGGGGAGGAGGGGTAGCTTATGCCACACCATGAGGGGCGTTGCAAAGAACTCACAACCATCATGACATCAAACTAAATGGGGGAAGAATGAAGGAAGAATGAAGCTCTTTGCCGCAAGACAAAGACTAAAGAAATGATGTCTGAGTTCGCCATGCCATTCAACATGGCATTGCATGCTCTGGTCATAAAACAGAGTGGAATACTTGTTAATCATGGACAGAACCTTGAAAACATCATCATTTTTATGCCATGTAATGCTAGCTGTCATGACTGCTACTGGGCGCTAATGGCTTGCGAGAAAGCTTTATTCAACTCACAGTCCTGACATTTTTAGCTCATGGTCAGCTGGTACTGCTGCATTATGGCCTGGGATGAATCAGCACGTCACTTCCAGGAGAGTGCAGAGAAAACAGCAGCGTTCAACTCATCTCCAAGAAGCAACAGATAAGAGAGTCTGCCGGATCACAGTCTCCTTCGCAGGTAAATGCCCAGTGGCTAAAACACCTTCCACTCAGGCCCACTTTGGGGACATTCCAGATACAACTAGAGCATAAATGAGAGTTCAGAAGCAAAACTCACACATTGCCTGGTTCCATTTACACAAACATCCAGAATAGATAAGCCAACTGGAACAAAATAAATATGCCCACCAGCGGGTGGGCATGGGGAAGGAGGTGCTGCTTTGGTGGCTAGGGGGTCTTGCCTGGAAGATCCGCATGGCCCAGCATCATTTGCATTGCAAGTGAACTAAATGTTGCTTAGCTAATTTTATGGCCTCAATAATCTGTTACCATATTCAAGAAAATTCGGAGTCTTTTGAAAGCCTCCTCCATGGACAGTCCGCTAACTGCCAACACGCCCTACTTTCGGTTCTTGGCAACTCTGTCACTCAGGACAGCATTGAAGTAAGCCAAAACTACAGGCAGCTGAGTCCCCTCGAAGTCCCCGAGAGCAGTTGCGGTCGTCCTCATAGAAGCGTGTCATTAGCTCGCCACCTTGTGTTAAGCGCACGAATTACAAGCGATCCCTAAGCTGCATCTTTTGTCCTCACAGAGGCATAGCTGTCTCTTCAAGACTAAGAAGCTTAGATGAGACTGGTCGTGAAGAATAAATTCAAGGTTTGGGATGGCACTCCGCAAGGCCACCAACTACTAACACCCGAGCAGTTTGAGCTTGGATTCTCTAGTAGACAGATCTGGAAGCAAAGGCGTGGGTGCTGATTCTTGCTTAGTCTTTTGCTGCTGCACCGGGGCAGGGGGAATGCCTGAAGGAGAAGCCAACCCAGGAAGCTTCAGGTGCAAATGAACTTAGCAGGTCTTTGTCACAGAGACCCCTGAGCCCACCTGGTTCTCCACATAGCGCTGGTGCTGATGGGGCTCCGGAGGAACCGAGGGTTCCTGAGGCTCCTGGAGGCTCCCCGATGTCAGTTTACCCAGACTCCTCCAGGAAGGCCCCCTGCACAGATAGGCTGTTTTCTCAAACACACCAAGGTCACTCTCCTCCTTGTATGAGTCCTGTGTTCTATCCATGTGCAGTCGTGGAGAGAGGACAGAGAGAGAGAGAGAGAGAGAGAGAGAGAGAGAGAGAGAGAGAGAGAGGGAGGGAGGGAGGGAGGGAGGGAGGGAGAGAGAGAGAGAGAGAGAGAGAGAGAGAGAGAGAGAGAGAGAGAGAGAGAGAGAGAGAGAGAGAGAGAGAGAAAGTAATGCCATGGGTCCACCAGAAGCATGGTGGAAGCTGCTGATATTTGCCTGCTTTTGAAAGAATAAAAATTAAAAAAAAAACAAAAAGCAGCATCCTTGTTTTCTTTCTGATAAAACGCTGCTTGCTCTCATGGCTCGGCTCAGACACCTTTCTTATATGGCCCAGGCCCACCTGCCCATGAGCAGCCCCACTCACAGGAGGTTGGGCCTCCTAGGTTAATTAGCAAATTAGAAGATGCCACGCAGGCATTCCCACAAGCCGATTCGAAGGAGATAATTCCTTCATCCGGGTTCCCTTTCCCCAGATACTTACAAAAACCTGGCTGCACAGCACCAGCCCTCTCCTCAGAGCCCATCAGAATGGCTGGCTCTACCAAAGGCCACAGCTGAAAGTCACATTCCATCCTTTTGACTGCACAGTGGGCTGGGCCACCCTACATCAGTCAACAATCAAGTACATGGTTTCAGCTGATGGTGTTAGCTCCTGCCTTTAATCTCAGCACTCGGGAGGCAGAGGCAGGTGAATCTCTAGGATTTTGAGGCCAGCCTGGTCTACAGAGCGAGTCCTAGGACAGGCTCCAAAGTGACAGAGAAACCCTGTCTCGGAAACAAACATACAAACACACCTAAGAACGTCATGTTTCCCGTAGAAGAAATCTGTTTTTATGCCCATAAATGACCATCATAGGAAGAGGCAGAAATACCAAGAGGCCAGGAGATAGTTGATGGCCTGGGGTCAGAAACAGGGCCTTTCTGGAGAGGGGAGAGGCCTTCAGTCCCCCCACCCCCAACAACAACAACAACAACAACAACAACACACACACACACACACACACACACACACACACACACACACACACACACACTTCCATTCTGTGGCTGATCCGAGGGAGGGAATGGGGCACTGGTTTTAGCTTCCTTGGAAGACAGCTCAATTCACTGCCCTCTGCCTTCATTCTGGGGTTTCTTAATGGTTAGCAGTGGCTGCTGCCAACCTGAGGGACAGTCATAGCCATCAGAGGAGAATCAGAACACACACACACACACGCACACACACACACACACCTTACGGTGACAATTCCTCAGTTGAGGCTCCCTCTTCTCGTAGATTTGTGTGTGTGAAATTGACAAAGACTAACCACTACAAGCAGCAATCTGAGTTGAGGAAAACTGGGTAATTCTGGCGTTTGCAATCAAATTCTGGGTGTATACTGCCCTCTGATGGTCCATAATATTAATGCATAAAAATGGTGGAGGAAGGTTGTAGGATGGCTGTTTTAAGTGTGGCAGGGAGTTTTATTCTCTTATTGTCCACTATAAGTCATAGGTATACATGTTCCAAACATAGCTCTTCCTCCCACCTCTCATCACTTCCCCCCAAGGCCAGCCCCCATTATCTACCTCTAAGCCACCTCCCATCCACTCCTCCCAAAGGGCAAGACCTCCCATGGAGAGTCAACAAAGCCTGGCACATTTAAGTTGAGGCAGGACCAAGCCCTTACCTCCTGCATTAAGGCTGAGCATGGCACCCCCTCATAGGGAATGGGCTCCCACAAGCTAGCTCATTCACTAGGGATAGATCCTGGTCCTACTGCCAGGGGCTGCTCGGATAGCCCAAGCTGCACAGCTGTCTCCCACATGCAGAGAGCCTAGCTCAGTCCCCTGGAGTCTCCACATGAGTTCATGAGTTTTCAGGAGCTTGGATCAGCTGTCTCTGTCGATTTCCCCGTCATGATCTTGACCTCCCTTGCTTGTATAGTCCCTCCTCCTTCTCTTCCTCTGGATTCCCTGGGCTTGATCTATGCTTGGTTGTGGATCTCTGCATCTGGTTCCATCAATTACTGGGTGAGGGTTCTATGATGACTTTCGGGGTATTCACCAATCTGTTTGCAGGGGAAGGCAGTTCAGGCTGGGATTCTTAGCTGGGGTCATCCTTGGGGATTCCTGGGAATTTCCCTAGTACCAGGTTTCTCTCTAACCCTGTAGTGGGTCTTTCTATTAGGATATCTCTTTGATTGCTCTCCCGCTCTATCCCTCCTCCAATTGAACCATCCAATTCCCTCATGTTCTCCTCTCCCATCCCCTCCCCTTTACTGCTCCTGTCACCGGAAGTTTACCCAGGATATGTCATCTAATTCCCCTTCTCTGAGCAATCCATACATGATAGTTTTTGTTTCATCTTTTGTTATTTTTAAAAATAATTTTTAGTTATTTATTTTGTTCCCATCAGATTGTTCTCGCTTAGAATCCTGTTCTTTCTCATGAGAGACAGAAAGAAAGTGGATCCGGAAGGGAGGGGAAGTGGGGAGGAGTAGAGGGCAGGAAAAGTATAATCGGGATAAATCTTATGACAAAATAATCTATTTCCAATAAAAGAAAAAATAGAACAAATATATGTCAGGACTTAAAAGAAGTGGGTTAACACTCAGGATAGAAACGTGTGCACAGCAGTTTTATTATTCATGGGCTCTTGTTCTAGTTCTTAACTGGAGAACTGATTAGCTTTCTGTGCTTGAGAACCCAAGCCAGAGCTCCAAGCATGCTATGCAAATGCTCTATACCCAGCTACACCCTAGCCCTGTAAAGCTTAAGGTCAGGATCAAAACCACTACAGAGGCCTGGCACCCACCTCATTGCCTTAACTTACAAAATCATGAATGTTGCTTTCAAGGCTAACTCCAATAAGCGCCCATTAGAGCCGGAGGACCCACCTAAATACTGCTGGCCACTTCTATGTCACTGAGCAAGATGGTAAAAACATGTGGTCAAGAAAACAATTTGTATTGTAAATACCATGTCCTCGAGTTTCTAGAATATAAATTGTAATGGTTAGTTGCCAATGAACTTTATAGCTGTATACCAATAATTTATAATTTTTATTTGCATTTATTCTCAATAAACACACTTCCTGTTGCCTGCAAGATGTGGGACTCTCAACTATCGCCTGCCTGCGTGCGGGGCCACCATGCTCCCACTCACGACGATGGTGGACTGAACCTGGATTCTCTCTGAGCATGCTTATCCAGAACACTGATTCCTGCTGAGCCATCTTCCACTCCTCCTGAGAGAGAACAGGGAGAGAACTCAATGGGGCAGACGCAGGATGTACAATAGACGGTGGCCTCCATAACCCAGAAGCAGAGGTCTGCTCTGAGTGACCTCTTGCAGCTACCTGGGCACCTCTATCTCTATCGTTGCATCACCAAGTCTCTGGATTGTATCTTGTCTCCTCCTGTCATTGTTGATGTGGCAGAGAAAAGGCCAGTTGCTACAGAACTTCATATCCATCCCTCATCCTTTCCACTGCCAAAGGCTCAGAGGCTCCCAGGGGTGTGTCTGCTGAGTGCTCCACAGCACGCTGGGCTGGCCTCCTATGTGCTCCAGATGAGTGCTCCTCCTGATCAACCTCCCTACTCACCTACTCATGCTCTGGGCTTTCCTCCCTCCCTCTCATGGTCCTATGGGTACCCAGAATTCTCTTTATTTCCTGCCTCTCTGATTCTTCTCCTGTTAGAAACCTTGACCTATGCGGTCTCTTGGCAGATGTTCTTTGAGAAATACATTACAAATCTCACTGTGTCCAAGTTGAAGTTTTATGCCTAAAGGGCCAGCCGAGATGCAAGAAAGAGGGCAGGATCAGGTGTCCATCAACCCTGGGTTTGCCTTAGAGTTGCCAGATCAGCTGGCTTCTCAAAGGAAGCCCGAAATGTGTGTTTTTATACGATAGTCTGTGATTTTATATGTTGGCAATTGATTTTTAAACTGTCAACACAGAATGACACATAGATGTGTGTGCACACATATATATGAACACATGTACACATGTACACCTCTGCAGGTTAGATGGGGCTCCTGCCTTCTCTGCCACTGACTTCTGATCTAAACACAGAGAAAAATGTAAGACTTGTATATCTTCCCATTTACATCTCATAAAACCTTCCCAAAGAAGACTCTATCAGGGAGTTAAGAATCTGTGGTTCTGGATAGCTGAGACTGAAGAATCAGCTATGATTAACAGGATACCAGGATCACTGACGTAAAGCCTTTGCTTACAGGGACAGTGGATGCTGGTCTGCTGGAGTTAAGAGATCAGTAGCAATGAAAAAGAGACCAACATCACTGAAGTACAATATTCTGGGAAGTGTTTTCTCAGAGTTAGCACCCAGGACCTGTGCTCTAACGGTGACCAAGGCTGCCCTGTGTGCTGCCAGCTGAACTTCATAGTGTAAGAAGTCACCCAGCTGATACTGGCTTTGAGGACAGGAGGGGTCATGGAAGGCAGCTGAGCCTTGGTACTGTGTGGTAAGCTGGAGTCCCTGAACAGGCTCAGCGGGAGGGAGGCTAATGGGGAAAGTGTAGCCCAGGAATAGGAAGTGTCCCCGGCATTTTGGATATGCCAGTTCCATGGGAGGACCACCGAGAGTATCAGAGGAGGTGGAATGGTGCCAGCCAGCGCTCAGAAGACAAGCTGTGTGTGCTGTAGAGGCAGCAGCCAGAGAAATGGCCCACGCCCCTTGGAAAAGACCAGAAGACTTTGACTGAATGTGAGAAGTTGGACACTGAGTTATTTACGCTGTTGAAGTGTGGTTTTTGCTTTATTCAGATTGTAACTATGCCCTGGATCTTCCCTCTTGAAGTAGGAAACTGTTTAATTATTCTTGATTTTACAGGAGCCCACAGGAGAGAGACTTTAGAATTTTATAGACACTGCATTTTTAAAGGAGACTGAATATTTTTAAGGACAACTTTGAAAATGTTTAAAAGTTTAAGTTTGTAAGGTGGTTTATACTAGGATGTTGATATTAATGTGTGACCATGGAGATGAATGAACAGGAAAAGAAAAATTATGGCTTAGCTGTGATGTTTTAATGTGTCAAGCTGACAAGGGGTCAATTATGTCAGCTTGACACAAGCTATAGTTGTTTGATAGGAGGGAGCCTCAGCTGAGAAAATGGTCTATTCCCCTAACACCTACAGTGCTAGATGATGATAAAGAAGGCAGAGTTTAGGGTCTTCTAGCAGGAGTTCCTGGACACCATGCCTCTTTGCGTATCTCATGTTTCCTTGGGGGGGGGACCTATCATGTCCTGAAAAGGCAATTTGAGATTATGAAGTTAAAGTCTCCTCCTAGAAAGACTGGCTCCTTCTGTACATTTTCCATCAGTAGACAGGCCTGTAGGACATTTTCTTAATTAGTGATTGACAGGGGACGGCCAGTCTATATGGGTGGGGCCACACCTGGGCTATGGTTCTGGACTCTTTAAGAAATCAGGTTGAACAAATCAGCAAGCCAGTGAGCAACACTCCTCCATGGCCTCTGAGTCAGCTCCTGCCTCAAGGTTCCTGCCCGGCTTTAGTTCCTGTCCTGACTTCCTTCAATGATGGACCATGCTGAGAAAGCAGAGCCAAATAAATCCCAGCCCCAGTATAAAATGAACACACCTTCTCCAGCTGAGACACCCTTGCTAGGGTTAGTTCTTATACTGTGAATGCTTCCATCCCTTTTCCTGACGTTAAAGAGAAGACTAGAGTGTAACAGAATCTCCTCTTTAAACCAAGAACCAACAGTACTTTTGTCCTTTGTGGGAAGGTTGTATAAGCTCAGCTCAACAACTGAATTGAAAATTACTAAGTATCCAAAGCCTGAACGCCTAGCCCAGGATAGATCTCCTGTTCTCTGCAGCCTTCAATTTCGTTGGGGAAGAATGAAAAAGGAAGAGCCCTATCAATGTGAGCTAAATGTTGTGTGCCTCCCCAAGTCAAGTGTTGGAAAGCCTGGTCTCCAGTGTGATGACTGCTGGGAATGGGGCCTTCAGGAGGTAATAGGGTCATGAGAGGGACTCCTGCATTATGATATAATGGGCCCATTTCATGGCTTTTACTGGGGAACCATGAACAAACGTATATTTGCTCTGGATGGGTTATGGATAATAAACCAAAGATATGATTTTATTCTAATCAAGCTTAATGAATCACTGAATTTATTGGGGTTACTTTCAGGACCATGGGGGCTTCAAAGACAGTTATATGCCCCAAAATCTCACCCTAGCAAGGGCAAGGACTCGTGAAAGCTGCCCCGAGTAGAGCTCACTGACAGAATAATTCCAGGCAGTCCTACAGGAGAATGTACCCCACAAATCATCTACTGAACATAAACCCTTTCAGTGGGGCTTGGTGAATCTTAATTTTCTTGGTTTGCTGGGCCTTGTTAGGCTCCTTGGGGAATGGCTGGAGTGTCTGACTCCATCCCCTCCACTTCTGGCCTCCACAGTACTGCCCTTCAAGGCCTGGCACTCTGTAAATTGCAGCATTGGTTAATCCTGGAGAGATTTGGGGGGGGCAGGTGAGGGGGGGTGTTGGGGAGTTTGGAGTTCACAATTTGAGAGGATGAGAGGATGGGACCCTGAAGTACTAGGTGAATAAAAGGAGCGAACATTGAGAAGACTCAGTGCCACCACGGCCCAGGAGTTCTCAGGCATTCAACAGCCCTGCACTAAGGTGATGGGAAATGTCATTCTGAAAATATGTTTCTCATACTGGTTAATGAATAAAGCACTGTTGGCCAATAGGAAAGCAAGATAGGTGGGACTAGGAGACAAGGAGGAAAGAAGAAGTAGGAAGGAGGAGTCAACATGGAAAGCCCGGAGAGGCAGAAAGAAGGCCAGCCGCTCTGGCAGGTAGGATGATACCACGTGGAAATACTTAGATTAGTAGAAATGGGTTAATCATTAAGACAGAGCTAGCTGGTAAGAAACTATTAACTGGCCACCAGCCTTATATCAAATCCAGGGTCTCAGCGTGTTATTTGGGGCTGGCGTGACAGTGGGACCAGGCGGGCTGGTGGAAAACAACTAGCTGCACTAAGGCATTCAACAGCCCTGCACTAAGGCATTCAACAGCCCTGCACTAAGGCATTCAACAGCCCTGCACTAAGGCATTCAACAGTCCTGCACTAAGGCATTCAACAGCCCTGCACTAAGGCATTCAACAGCCCTGCACTAAGGCATTCAACAGCCCTGCACTAAGGCATTCAACAGCCCTGCTAGATAAAGTAGAGGAAAAAGGTAATACAAGTGGGCTCACACACAGAGACGTTTGTGTTAACTTCTACTGAGAAGTTCATGTTGCCTCCTACTGAGAACCTCCTTTCTCAGCTTCTGAAAATGAGGAATTTAACTCTTGATCTTTGCCTCAAAATGATTCACAGGGATCCACTTATTTCACTCTTTTATTTACTGTGCATTTGGCAGCATCTTAGATACAGGTGCTAGCCTAACACTGGGGACATATTAAGGATTAACTTGTACCTGACAGAGATGGGATGTCATCTCAAAACAGCCACCAACAGCAAGGCCTACAAAGACTGGAAGAAGAAGAACTTGAATCTGTTCTCTGCACACAAGTGGCGAACACAAGCCACAGTATTTAATTCCTCTGTCTCAGCTCCCATGCCGTTTTAATTTCCTACAAACAGTGCATGCAAGGCATATTGCAGAATTCCCACAATAAATGTTAGCTTTTATTGTTATTACGTAAACACCTTTGCCTTGTGTTGTACAGAATGCTAGAGCGGGAATGTGTGCTATGAAGTGAATTCTGGGGTGAGCACAGAAGGACTTCAAAGTGTCAACAGCAGTGATCTAAAACATGACAAACAATAGACACTGAGGGAACAGACGGTGGCGGTGGAGCATCTGGGGAATCAGCTCATGAGCTGGAAGGATGGAGAGATGCAGGGTAAGGGATGGTGATGTGGGATTCCCCCATCCTCAGAGTGGCACTCAGCAGCCTTGCCTGAGAGTCTCTTTCCCAGTAAATCACTTAGGTCTCTGAATGAATGGAGTTACAACATACCCCATGTTCTTCAAAATGCAGGCAGGAATAATTTCAGGTTAACAAATATGATTTCTGAAGACACAGACATTTTTATTTTGCAAAAGGAAAGACTATCGTAGCAGTAACATTCAGCCATTTGCCAAATGGTGATATCGTTTGCACGGTGAGGGAAGGGAGGAAGGAGAAGACTCGGTGACTTCTCGTTCCATGCATTGGTTCCTTATATTCTTCTCTACATTTGTTGTCCTCACCTTTCATCCTTGGTGTTTCTGCTCCCAAAACGGAAGAAAATTTTAAACCCCAGCAAGCAACAAATGAATAGCAATACATGGTTCCGTGTTTCTGAATAGTTTACGAAGAGACACAGTGGTGGGAGTTGGAGCTGAGTGTCAAGTGATGTTCTGGCCACATTTCTCATCAATGTGTTCAAAAAATGAAATCCCTCAATGATTTTAGCGCTTACAGTATTGCTAATATACTTACCACTGTCAGTTACCAGTGCTTTAGATTCTAGAGACTCTCGAGAAGTAGATGCTAATGTAGGAGGCCAAACTGAATTCTGTAAACCTCAGTGCAACCGTTTGTTCCTTGTGTGAGGTAACCTCCTGAAGAATTAGAGTTGCTTCTGGATTTAGGAGAGTGGATTCTGCACTAAGAGTACAAGTGAGCTGCATACAGCTGCGGGGTCCCTCTGTCATCTAACCAACCTATATCCACGTGCTGGAAGAACAGATGGCCACAGTATTGCAGCCCCAAGGCAATTTTATTAGTCTCCTTTTTGATATGATTGTGTTGAAGATCAGATGAGAGCCCTATCTCCTAAGCAACCTCTGTGTGTCTAGTACTGTGGGGTGATGTCCCAGGCATGTTGCTTAATCCAGAATGTCATTGTGCCATGCCATTATTCTGAAGGGAAAGCTTAGGAAAGGCTGTACCTAGAGGGTCTGATCCTTCACTAAGTGAAAATTGCCATTCAGAGAGCCACCGTAAGTATTAGTGCCGGGGTACAGCTTAGTTCAAATGGTACCTCCCCTGCACTTATGAAGACCAGGGTTCGATCCCCAGCACCACACAAATTGTGCCTTGTGTAGTGATGCATGCTGCTTATAATCCAGCATTTGGAGGAAATGGGCAGGAGGATCAGAATTTCAAAGATATCTTTGGCTACATGGTGAGGTCATAAAGCTGAGTGTCAAAATATAGGAAGATGGAGAGGGGAAGGGAGAAGGCACACGTGAAAACCAAATTCATCCTGTTATCATAACCTGTCAATCTGATAAGGAATATGAGGCAGGCGAGGCAGACTCTGTGTTGGCTCTGAGTAAGCGGGGTCACACTTAGTGAATAAATGGTGTTTAACATTTACTACAGGTTTTACTTTCTGCGTGTCTGAGAAGGGAGCAGCGGCAGCCACCTGCAATGCACACATTTCCAGCAGGGGGCAGCCGCTGCCTGCAGAGAGAGCGCAACCTTTCCTCCCAGCAGCTTCCTGCTCATGCCCGGACCCTTCCTTGCTGGTGAACTTTGCTGAAAACGCATCACCTAGACTTAAAGTTGAGTTGTTGGAAGTGTCTGAGCATAAAAACAAACGAACAAACAGCAGCAACAACAAAAATCCAAACCAAGAAAACCTCAAAACTCTTTTTGATGGGAAGTCATTTTGATAGACTTTGTGGTACGCCCTTCCTCCGGAGAATGACTCCGTGGTGTTAAAGGACAATGCAGCCTGCTTTATTTTGTTTTTCAGTCACAGCTCTTAAAACAACACAAAACTTCAAATGGATGGAAAAGCATAGGAAGTACCAGAAGAAATAATTCCCGCTATTCACATGGGATGTCAAATTGTGTGTGTGATGCTTAATTTGCATTTTATAGGCCCTGGAGAACTTGTCCATTTGCCAGAAAAACTGGTAACCAATGAAGGAGATAAGGCAGGGATGCACAAAGTTTTAGAGATGCCACAAACTGATTGAAAGGCCTGGGGGATGTCCTTGCACCGGCTCAGTGCAGAATGCTGGCTTATCCTCCTGGCTTTGTCTAACTTCAGATATTCAGCACTCCAGCCCTCAGGTATCTCACCACCATAACTGTACCTGCTTCACAACGATCAAAATCCCAGCTAAATCATAGATCAAGCACTTAGCAGCACAACACCTACTATATTATAAACCCCAAAGGGACATTGTTAACCACCTGGGGCGTGGTCAGCTTCTTCCTATTTGAAATGACGATGTTAGAAGACATCTGTCAGTTGATTGAAAAAGCTGAACTCTATGCTGATATGGATGATATATAATATCCTGATTAGGAAACTGTTTAATGTGAGGGAATCCCATGCTATGGATTTATACTTAGTTTGTGGTAAATCCTGCACTTTCTGTATGATTGGAAAATTGTCCAAGGATTCTAGCTCACAGATTTTACCTGGAATGATCTTTCATCCATTTTCCTACCCAGTCCTTGCATGAGTGAGGACTATATCACATTTCTGTGTTCTGCTCAACTCAAAATGATTTATTGGGTGCCTAAAATGTGTAGGGCACTTGGTAATCCCCAAGGCAGAAAGGTAAATGAGGCCCAAATACCCTGTCACGAGATATCACCTCCTGAGAATTAAAATCTGCTAACAAATAAAGAAGCAGAAAGCATGAAAAACGTGATGGATTCTTTGAGTATAAGTTATTCACGTTCTTGGGGGAACAAGGAAAACTAGGAATTAAGAGTCTGTCCAAACAAACTTTCAAAGGTGGGTAGAATGATGAGATGGGGTGGCCATGGGATCCAAACAAGAATATTCCAGACAGAAGGGAGGCCTCCTCAATGGGTTAAGGCTGTGTTTGCCATCAGACTGACTGAGGCAGGGGGTTGGGAATAGGATATAGCTGAAGGCAGACAAAAGAGATCAAGCGCGTCTGGCTGGCTGCGAGTCCCCAAAAGAGGAGCAATGTGAGAATAATGGGGAGAGGAAGAAAGTAGCAGTAAAAGGCCATGTCAGAAGGTGACTTCATTGGTCTGTATGAACTGCTTCAGTCCCGAGCCATAGCCCGGGGGTAGAGGGTATGGACATTAGAGAAACAAGGATATCAGTCCACTCAACCTATTTTTATTAAACGTCCGCTCTTATCCAAGACACGCCTCGCAGGGGACTTCAGAAAGAAAAAAGGAGTTCCCCTTTTTCTTTCTGAGAGTGCTGAGAGTGCTGTGGCAATGTAGGTGCTGCCCGGCTTTCCAAGAATGCCTGTTAGTGGGGCAGGAGTGGGCAGTGAGGAAAGACAGCCCATTCTGGTGATGGGAAGGACGTCTTGCCAGGAAAGAGGAGAGGACATCATCATCATCATTATCATCATCATCATCATTTGGTTTTTCCAGACAGGGTTTCTCTGTAGTTTTGGAGCCTGTCCTGGAACTAGCTCTTGTAGGCCAGGCTGGTCTCGAACTCACAGAGATCTGCCTCCCGAGTGCTGGGACTAAAGGTGTGTGACACTACCACCTGGCTCAGAGGAGATTATTTAGCACCCAAACCCAGTTAGTAGATGGCACAAGAATGAGAAAATATAGAAATTTCACCCTGTGCCTTTGTGACTAATTGTATGCTACCATTTCAGACTTTAAGTCAAGAGTTTCTTTATCAGCTTGAATGGTGATTAGAATATGTTCACAGACTACTTAAAACATCCCTTTTGTTTTTTCTATGCAATCCACTAACTTTTGTGACCACTGATGGGTTTCACTCCAGAGCCCCAGAGTGAAGCATGAAGCCCACAGTGTCGTCAGAAGACCTGCATCCAAACAGCAAGCATCCCCCTCTCCTGTGAATCCTGCTTTGTCCCAGGGGTTCCAAACCCCTTTGCCCATGAGTGGCTCAGGTTAATGTTGCTGTTGGACACCGCTGAAGCTCAGTCTGCAGAGAAATGTGAGATATTATGCTATACTTTACTTTTGTGTAGGAGACCTGTAGGGTCATTTCCTCTAAAGTCCCAGGAAAAAGCTTGTCACAACAGATAATACATGGAAGTAAGAAGTGACCAGGTCTTGGCTTGACATACACTAGCAGAGATGCTTGTCCTAGGAGGGAAAGATGTTGGCAGTAGGCCTCTGTGGACCACATTCATGGCTATGCAACAGAGCATTTACTACTCTGCTCTCAAGGGGCTCCAGAACAAGGCAGAAACACCCGATTCCTTTTGTGGTGTATCAGTAAGATATTGAAGCTGGGTCTCTCTTCTTCCTCTCTCTCTTTGTCTCTCTGTCTCTCTCCTTCTAGTGTGTAGGCATGTGTCTGTGTATAGAAGCCATAAGTCAATCTCAAGTGTACCATTCCTCCACAGTCCTCCATAGTATTTATCCAGGTGCTCCCACCAGTCCAGTGACGAGGCTAGGCTAAGCTGACCAGAAAGTCAAAGGGCTCTGACTGCACCTTTGAACTCACGTCCGCACGCTTGTGCAATGGCAAAAACTTTACTTACCGAAGCATTTCCACAGCCCCACACCTTGGGTCTCTAAGTAAACTTGGTAGCTGGGTAGTTAATTAGTATCATGGGAAAGCTCGGTCCTGCCATTTTCTCTTGAACAAACATTTCTAACCTGTCACTAATCATACAAGGCAGTCCCACCGCTCTCAAAAAAGCACATGTTCTAGGAAGTGCAGAACATTTTTATAGGGCGCCAAGTTGTTGTGAAATTGGAAAAGTCTCGGCCACATGCAGTAGGTTTTGAATAAGCCTGGTTCCAGCCATCATGTTACTGTTACTGCCCACAGCAGATCCTGTGTCCTTGACAGGTATATTAGTTGGGGCTCTCTGGAGTCACAGAACTTATGGGATGAATATCTCTCTCTCTCTCTCTCTCTCTCTCTCTCTCTCTCTCTCTCTCTCTCTCTCTCTCTCTCTCTCTCTCTCTCTCACATGGAATTTATTGGAATGATGTACAGGCTGCAGTCCAACTAATCTAACAGTGGCTAGGTGTGGACAAGTGTTAGTGACTCGGTCCCATAAGGCTGGGTGTCTCGGCTGGTCTTCTGTATGCTGGAATCCTGAAAAAGTAGACTCCAATGCCAGTGAAGGGATGGAATAAGCTAGCAAGGCAGATCAAGCAGTCAAAAACCAAGCCTTCCTTCTTCCACGCCCTTGTATGGTTTCCAGCAGAAGGTATGGCCCAGATTAAAGGTGTGTCTTCCTCCCTCAGGCCCAGATCAAAAGCCTGGATCTTTCCCCCTCAAGATGGGGCTCAGAGGTGTGCCATCCTACCTCAACGGTCCAGACAAAAAGCGGCTTCGCCACTTCAGACCAGGCAGATTATCTCTCACAGGTGCATCTTCCTTTCTGGATTCTAGTTCATTCTAGATGTGGTCAAGTTGACAACCAAGGGTAGCCCTTGTGTGCACACTTCCGGCTCCTTTTCACAAAAAATAAATGGTTAGAATAGAAGAAATTTCCCAATCATGGTGCGCAGACGACCTGCTTCAGAGGGCTCGCAAACACCTGAGTCAATACAGATTCCAGCCACCGCCATGCTCTCTCTCACACACACACACATGCACACGCACTCACGCACGCACACATGCACGCACACTACCAAAGATTCCGGCGAAGCATCTAAGTGAGGACAAGGCCACTTTGTGCCAGCTCTGAAGTCTGGCAGTGCACAGAAAGCATGGAGAACGATCGAGCCAGCTGGTCCCTCAGGCTGCCTGCGCTAACATCACTACCACTCAGATCTGAAGCAAGACGAGGGATAGCGATTTGGCCTTGTGAGGGTTTTGATTGTTTTTTTTTTTTTTTACATTTGAAAAATGTTTTATTTGTTTGATCAAAATTGTAAAAAGCTTGGCTTGGGAAAAAAAATGCAGGCTAAAACAGAAAAGGCCACCATCGTAAACCTGCAGAGACATTGAACTCACAGCTCTCTGATTTCATAGGAAGGACAATCAGTTGGGGGTGTCCATGGAACCTGAGTGCTATGCTGGGGAGCTGCGTCGCTGCCTCCTCGCCCAAGCTTAAGGGTCAAGGGGGACACTTACTTGAGGCACTGAGGGAGGTAGCCCCATAGCCCCAGCCCAGCCCTGTAGGCTTTTTTTTTTTTTTTCCACTCCCTTTGAGGCACTATCTCCCAGCAAAGACCCAGGCTTGACTTTTCCTTGGGCCTCGTGGCCACACCTCTTGGTATCCTTGCAGCTCCTAAGGACCACAGTCCCTTGGGATTCACTTGTCTTCCCTCAGTGAGGCTTGGCTGCAATTTTTCCCAACTCCACATTCCTCAACTCTCTTACCTGCAGGGATGAGCCCTCTAGGAGAGATTAGAAACCACGAAGTGTGTACACAGGAAATGCTCCTCTGACAAGCTCATCCGTGTCAGAACGCAAGGCCCGGAGGTCTAGCTGAGCCTCTCCTCAAAGCAGAAAGCAGGAGACTGGGAGTAATGCAGGGCATTACTGGGGCATTGCAGAGACAACTGCAGCTGGGCAGAGCGGGTGCCTCTGACAGACGGGTGAGTGGCTAGGGTTAGCAGACATGAATTGGTATGTTTTGGTTTGGGGGATCTTATCAATGGATAAATACTGTATCACATGAGAGTCACTGTCCCTGTGAAAATGCACATAGTGTATAGAGAAGAGACAGGTAAAATACCTTGAATCTAGTAGAAAAATTCAAACTACAAGACTAATCTAGATTTTCGACTGGCCTCTTCCAAATGTCTGGCTTTAATCATGTTGATGCAGGGTTTTACACGTTATCACACACATTTCCTGTGTGAGTCCCCTGTTACCTGATGCCTTCTCGGTTGGTTTTGTGACTGTAGGATGAGGGTGCTCAGCTCACTCTCCTTCCATATAGTCCACGGAGTTGATGAAATGAGTGGTCCGTGAAGTTTGCCCCAAGGGTCTCCATTACGCTGTCTGTGGAATCGATGTAGCCGTGGAGGGTTTTAAGACATACACACAGAAATCCAGGGATAAGTATATCTTCTTTAAGTAGAAAAATTAATATATGATTTTTCCCCAAAGATATAGACTAAACCTGGGTGCTGTGTGGTGTGGGTAAAAGTTAACATTTGTCAACTTCGTCCTCTTTGGAAGTACAATTGTGGCAACCCCAGGTCACAGGCTTGTGAATAACACAGCAGGACCCCAGGTCACAGGCTTGTGAATAACACAGCAGGTACTGGTAGGTCCCAGGAAAACCCTCTATTAATTTCACCCATGAAGCATAGTATCTCAGTAACAACAAAAGCATCAATAATCAGTCCTTTGTGAGCAGCAACAGACTTCTGGTGAATCCATTCCTGAACTGAGGCTTGAACTAGAGTCCTCCCTTCCTAAACTCATCTAATTTTAGGAAGTAGCAAACTTACGATTCCTGTTTTTTTAATGGAGAAACTGAAGTTTAGAGACAGTTCCAAATGTTGTAAGTCACCAGCTGTGTACTGAACAGAAGGAGCAAAAACTCGAACATAAATTCTATGCTATGATGATAGCAGAAAGGACAGTGAATTAACACAGAATGGTGGGTCAGACACAACAAACTGTAAACTGTAGCATTGCTGGTGTGAACCCTTCTAGACTTCCCCTGTGGGTATCATATATAACTATATGTGTGTGTACATCTACATTACATACTGAATGGAATACATACATACATACATACATACACACACACACACACACACACACACACACACACACACACACGTTTTTATCTCTTGCAATCTTTCTTTTTGTTTAATTTAATAACACCTTGCTTGGAATATTTCTATGTGAGTAGCTCTTACTGAAAACATTGTGACAGTCTGGTCACCCTGCATTCCCCAGAAGTCTGGCAGAAGGTAAGTGCTTCCCCAACACAGTGCCACGAAGTGTACACGGTATAGTTTTATAACACACACACACACACACACACACACACACACACACACACACATTCTCCTTGAATATATCATGACCACAAAATCTTGACAGCTTTGAAATTTACTCCAGCACATTCTCCCATTCCTATATTTTATAGACGTGGGTAATGAGCCCAGGAATGACTGCCCACCTTCACGGGAGTGGAAAATGGAGGGTTGTTTTCCCTCGTAATGTGATGCCCCACAGCTGGCACAACAGCCCATAATGCCAGCCAGCCAACGTCTCCCCCACGTCCTGCTCACCCCTGCGTGTCACAATGTGCACCACAACAGGGCAATCTATCCTTGCACAGGCGGTGCGATTGCTTTATTGGCTTGCGGTTTCCACAGCTCTTGGAGTGTTGAGCACAGCCTGGGTGCTGGCAGCCTAAGAACCTGAGGTACGCCCATTAGTCTCCCTCTCCTGCCAGTATCAGTACCTGTTTGGTGACAAACAGGGACACAATATGTTCACATCACAACATCCTCAACGCCAAGCAATAAGAATGTGCCTTGACCCACTGGAATAAATTGTATCCAAATGGAGTTGGTGTTGCCATTGATTATTCATTAGTCATGGCCCGTGGAGTGGTTAGTGGAACAAATATTGTTTTCCAATGGAAACTGAATGCAGTTCACAAAGGGCAAATCCACAGTCTGCCATAATAGCAACCACATAGCTGCTTTCCACATCATTAGAGTGAGCTGACTCTAACCTGAAAAAAAATTCTTTTCCTTTTGTTCTTGTCATTTATTTTGGAGTTCATATTTCTGGAGAAAGAATCCAACCTGTTAACCTAGGCTGGTCTGGAACTCACTAGAGTAAAGGCTGTACTCAAACTTGCAGCAATCCCCCTGCCTAGGACATCGTCGGTACTGAGATTATACACATGAGCTTTGTGTGTATACCTGTTTTTGCTGATGTTTCCCCCAGACCATGCCTCTGATTTTCTCTTTGTTCTGTTCCTTTTCTGCACATCAAGGTGCATTCTTCCAGGTGACACAGCATCAGGCCACAGCTGAGTGGTCAGGGAACGGACTTAGATGAAAAAGAACTCATTGTGCTCGTGCGCGCGTGCACACACATGTGCACGCACGCACACATACATGCACATGCATGCACACACACACACGTGCACGCATGCACGCACACACACATGCATGCACACACACACACATGCACACACACACACGCACGCATGCATGAGCACACACATGCACACATATAGGTGGTTTATTCATTTATGACTACATTAGGATGTTTGTAGACTTCACTGTGGAGAATTCCATTAATTTGTCTCACCCTGAAGACAACCATCAAGGAGGTAAAATAATGTATAGTTATTACCATATGATATTGCATGATATGATAAAGTATTAATAACAGCATTACACATCAATCAAGGTAAGTACAGTGATGTACTCCGTAGGTTTCTAGGCCTTTCTGTCAATAAAATGACTCACGAAACACTATTGGCTTTGCCCTCTTATATTTTATACCTATGACAATTGGCCTGCAGAGTGAGATAGATCCAGGACACCCAGAACTACACAGAGAAACTGTGTCTCAAAAACCCAAACCAAACCAAACCAAACCAAACCAAACCAAACCAAACAAACAAACAAAAAAACAAAAGCAACAACACAACAAGAGGCCTGAGAGGACCTTTAAAGTGTAGGCACCAGCGGGTGGCGGCTTCTCATAAACTCCGCAGGGTGTTGTGGTGTTGAGCTACCTTCCTAGGGCCACAGACCCCAAACAACATTAGGCAAGACTTTACATTCCAGTGCGCCTTCCAGAAGCTTGTCAGCCTTCACATGTGCATGGAGACTGATCCTTTTGCTCATAAGGAAAAGGATGAGCCCTGAGACCATGCCTGAAGAGTTCACAGTGTCCTTGACCACTGCTTCTGCTCATTGTCCACTCCCCAGCCGTAACGTGAAGCTCCATGGTTACACATTCCTGCCATGTTCCCAGTTGTGCTCGGGCCCCAGTGTAAGTGCTGGCTCCTCTGCCTGGACCTACAGGCTGCAGTTTCAAACCCAGTGTCCAGCCTACTCATTCAGTCTTCACTATTGCCTCTAGGCAGGTGCTTGGCATGGCTGCAGCAGTAACTCTCATCAGGAACCCCCTCCGTACTTTGCCACACCATCTGTAGTCACTGAAATACTTGTCAAAAATAGTGCATGTCCCCAAACAGGCCGTTTCCATCAGCAGCTATGCTTTTGTTCTACTGTGAACCACACTACTTAACATCTCCTGGGACCCAGATCATTCTTCATAATACAGGACGCTTCTCCCATGACACAGGACACAGGACAGTGAGTGGGGTTGGATAAAGCATGCTTTTACATTGCCTACTAAATCACCATATTAGGATGCATGAAAAACAAAACAAAACCCTAAACTTCTTGAGGAGTTGGCAGCATGTAAAGTTTTCTATATGATCAAGGTGGAAACAGTCTGTGGAATCAAGTATTAAGCACCCAAGTCCTTCTGACTCCCACCCTTGCTGGGAACTGCCCTCTGCTCTCTTAAGTTCCAACCTCTGTAGACCCTGCCTATTTGTTCTCACCCTGCCCTTTCTCCCACTGTTCTGTGTCCTTCTTTTGTTTTGATGGGATGGTTTGCCAGCCATACTGATTCTGTACAAACTGGAGCCATTATGGCTCTATTACAAATGCAGCATCTCAATATAAAGGTCAAATCCCTGTGGGCCAGTAAGACATGACCTCAGTCACCCTCTATTCTGCTGATAAGGGCCTCTGCAGGTGCTGGCTTTTGTTTGTTTGTTTTTATGAAGGCTGACTGGTAGGAATGCCTGAAATGGTCCCCTTCAGATAGTCCCAGAGCTTGTTCCTCTTCATCAGTCTCTCTGCAAAAACTTCTTTCTCAGTATGTCCTGCCCTACCTGTTGTTAAAAATACAGATGCACACACGTGAGCATACACACACACACACATACACACACACACACACTCACACACTCACACACATACACAAACACACACATTCATACACACACACATTCATACACACACACACATACACAAACACACACATTCATACACACACACATTCATGCATACACACACACACATTCATACACACACACACACACACACACACACACACACACACATCACAAAAGCTCTTGCCCTCTAAATAATTGCCTCTGGTCGTCCTCCTCCTCTCATGCACAATTAATTCTGGAGTATCAGCTCTGCTGTAGAAACAGAGATCTCAGACTCTGCTGTTGATACCCACAGGGAAGAGTTTGTTTGACACATAGTAGGCTGTCAGCAAACACCTGACAAGTGATGAGGCAGCTGACAGTCACATCAATTTTAGCCCCCCTTTTAAGGGCAGTTTCATTAACACGAATAGCTGATAGAGATACTGCTTTTATCTTTAGTGTTCTGCTCAGTTGAAGCTGACCACTTGATCACTTAATATTCTGCCTTTAAGATCTACATAGGAGAGACTGGGAGATAGACTCTGTTAGGCAGACAGATAGGGAGAGGGGCTATGGCTAGGCAATAAAGGTGGTGAATTTTCAAGATGGCCAGCTTTGCACTCACCTTCCTAACAAAGGCTTTGTAGACATTTGTCTCCCGCCAGTAGCTCCTGCTGATAGACTGGTTCCAGGAGGTCAAGGTCTGCTCAGCATAGGTCACACAATGGTTCTGGCTGATCAACCATCCCAGTTTTCTCTAAACTGACCCACACTGAATTAAGGGAGGAAAGATCAGAAGCTTTAAAACCCCTAGCCCTTGAGAGGAGACAGGATTTTTTTTTTCTGAGTCCCCCCATCTGCCATGCAGAGGGCCTTTTCTCTGAGTATCTGCTGCCTGTGTCTCACCCAGATAAACACCTCCCTTCAACTGCTGATTCTGTCTGCAGAGATGTCTCTGAGCTCTTGGTTCTTTAACTGTCAGAGAAAACAAACCTGACCGGGACCCCTAGACTGTGTCACTATCTTGTTAATGCTTAAGAGCATTTGCTTTTCTCCTTTGGTGAGCTTCCAAAGAGTCTCACTAAGCAGTTGTTGAGTAAATAGTAATGTCTGACAGTTGAATGGTTCTTTATTATTGTAAAGAGAGCTTTAAATCCTTTCCTAGGCAAGAATGCCATTTCCATCCAAAACTAAGGAAATTAAAGTTCAGGGAATTGCAGTAAGTGATCCAAGATGATGCAATAAGGAGCAACCTTGAACTTCTTACATCTAGACAACCTCCCCTCCCCCCACCACCCTGTTTCCCCCCTTTCTTTGCACTGCTTTTGGGTGTGTTCCGGTCCTAGGACTCTTAACAGTATGTGTTGCCTCATTCAAAGAGTGCCAGGAAGAGAACTTGGTCATGTCCATTAGAGTCAATGTGAGAAAGTTTAAGTAGACTCGATAGACAAGCCAGGTGTGCACCAGATCCTCCTGAGCACCCAGGACACTCGGCTCCCCAAGGCTTGGGCTATGGTCTCTGAATTCTCCTTTTCATAAGCTTTGTCTCTCAGTGGTACCTATCAATCTCTCATCGAATATTTACTTTTTCGTGGGAGATGAATCCTCAATAGGCTCATTCACATGATGAGGAACTGCTTTTTGTTTGAGGTTTATTAGTGAGTGGGGGACCCAGGTTTGTCTCAAGTTCACTGTACAGCTGAGGATAACCTTGAACTTTGCTCATTCCACCTCCCCTCCTAAGTGTTGGGAACCCAGACTTTTGCTATCCTATCTGATTTTTATGGATTTAATCCAAAACATTGTGAATGTTAAGAAAGCCCTTTATCAGCTGAGCTACATCTTAGCCACATTATCAGAAATTAATTTGCTTATCTTCTTGGCTTTTGTTATCGTCATTTTAAGACTTTTCCTGCATTTAAATGGAGGTGTCTAATATTTTAAGTGTCTCTTTCTGCGAACACATTCACTTTACTTGTCATTTCCCTCAGATAGATGCTAACTAAAGTTTCACTTAGTTTTTCTTGTGTACACTATGTACACGAAATAATAGTTTTGCATGAATGTTGGTTTCTAAAAGCCACGTTCAAGACTACAAGAAGCCAAAGGCAGAGTCAGAATTCCACAGCAAACCTCTCTGAACATTGACTATGGGTCAACTGTTGGCAAATTAGCTAATTTCTAATTAGAGACTCTTGTCCGTTGTCCAATACTTCTGAATGTCCCTGACTTGTAATAGGTCTCCATGCATCAAAGTCCACTTCTAAGACAGAAGCAGAAATCTTAAGCATGCATTCATTTTAGAATGGCCAGTCAATGAGTGGCTCTTCTTTCGTGTCTCTCTCATACCATCATATTTTGGCATCAAGCAGCGTATGCAAATGGTTGACAGAGGTTTTTATATGCATCTCCCTAAAACAACTGGTACACAGCACCAAGGGGAACCGAGGGCTGAGACCCTTATTGCTATTTGAGGTATTCTGATTCTGCGATTGTGTTGAGCACGGAAGGCTTCTGTGCTCTTTATCTGCACAGAAAATAATCGGCAATCCCTTCTCAGTCACCATAAGTTCTTTTAAAACACCGACTCACTTTCCCCTATGAGTGCAAAGAGCTATCTAAACCATTTCCACAAATGTCTGCGGTGGTAGCAAAGACAGAAGACACAGGGTTTCTTAAGTGTGACAGGAAGAGTGAGGGATGGCAATGGAATGTGTGAAAGGAAATGGGAGGGCCAGACTGGAGTGTGACAACAGAAAGTCTCTAGATGTCATCTGTCACGTGCATAGATGGGGGCAGGAGCACCCAGGATGGGACTGAAAAGATGAGGCCACCCAAAGCAGCCTCTTATTTGATTTCGTCTTTTTTTTTTTTTTTTTTTTTTTTTTTGTCTGCCAGGAATTGCTGAAGATTCGCAAGGGAGAAGACTTAACAAGTCTATCGTGTAGACACAAGCTCAGCGATTTCGCTTTACCCTCGAATCCCCTTCCCAACCCAAATAAACTCTTGCGGACACTGCGAATGTTTATGGATTCTTTTTGATGAGAAAAATGATTTTAAAATATTGAGTTAAACAGCTTAATGGAGTCTTGGTAGTCTTGCCATGTGTAAATTATACCCTGGGCTAAATATGTACTGGAAGATAGCTTGCCAGATAATAAGAGATCATAAAATAGCTCATGGGGCCAAGAGTAATTAATCTTCTGGAGACTCTTGGGTATGGTTTACTTCTAAGATAGATTTACATACTGGACAATGGTACTACATGAAAAGTCTGATAAGACAAGGATAGAGTGGGTAAAACTGCTTAGTGGAGTGAACAGCCCAGTGTCTCACAGCAGAGGCAATTTTCATATCACCGTGGTTGGCAACACATGGAAACAATTAATAGGAATATGTTCAGTGGAAAATAGAGGTGACGACCATTCTGGAATGCATTAAACAAGAGGAAATTTGGGGAGAAAACGAAAATGTTTTTGAAAAATCAAAAAAACAAAAAAGCGAACAAAACCCACGCTTTTGGCTTTTGTACACAGACATGAAATGCTCCTGTTACCAAGGTCCAGCCTTGATCTTCACTCACAAACCTGGTAGAAACTTTGGATTCCTATTCAAGTCACCTTACCTGCAAGGACTACACAGGTGTCTACTGCCCCCCTTGAAAGATTTCCTAGAATGAGTGTGCTGCCTGCAATTTTATTTGTTTCTAAAATAAAGTCAAAAAATTCAGAGCTGAACAAGGATCACACAAGGGTAGATGCTTGTGGAGAAATTACTTACTGAAAAACTATTCACAGTCCAAAAAAAAAAAAAAAAATTGTTCCACACCGTGCTTTGTAAGCCCCAAATGACCCAAGCTTAAGGCTACTTGAAAAATAGACGTCTCTAGAGGATGCTCAATGGGTGGAATGAATTAACAAGACCACAATGGCAGTAAAGTTAATAATTACACAGAGGAAGAACGAGAAGTTGGCACACTTCTGAAGCTAACACACAGCTAACACGTAAGAAGTATCCTTTGTCAAACTGAGGATAAGTGTTCAAAAGCAGCAGCTTGGAACTAGAAATGTACCTGTTTTAGATGTGGGTACATTTAAAGCAGGTTTTTCTGTTTTTAAGTGGGGACATTGAAAAAAAGAGTGACAAGGAGCTGCTGTACTTCCAATCCATCTTAGAAAAGAACAAGTTTATGATTCGAATATAAATGGGTCAAAAACATATGGATTAGATTTCCTTGAAATATGTTCAAATATTATGAGGGGAGAACAAATTTGGCAACTTACTGGAGGTTTTTCCAGAACTATGGTGTCTAAATGTATACTTGTTTTCATTAGGAAGCCTGGTTCTCCCAAGACAGAGCAGTCAGCTGTGGCATGAACATACTATAGTTACAGAAGTCACAATTTATTTGACAACAGAAGCCATTGCTTTCAAATAGGAATCAAATGGGAATCTTTTACCAAGCCTTACTGGCATTCTTGATGAGTCATCAGAAAACAAAACAGATTTTAAAACACCATTTCTAAGTGAACAAGCAAGGCCTATATTAGAGAGGCAATTCTAAATGTGGATCATGCATTGACCTGGCCAACATCTCACAAACCTTCAGACTGCTGATAGCTGTTGTCAGTAGTCCTGTTACTTGGTAGCGAGTGAGCAATTTCTTTGAGTGAAGTTGAAGCTGTTTGCTATTGGCACACAGGCACAGTATTTAGAAGGAATGAGTTGCGTTGTAAGTGTGCTTATCGACAGCCCATACCAGGGACTTTTTGGTGTTGTTGTTAAAGGGTGGGATCCATGGAAATAATCAAATGTCTTTAGAAACTACAAGTGAAGTTGCATGGGCCTCACCAGCTTCCTGTGATAACTCATGTTTTAGAGATTCATGTGTCAGTAGATATGACTTGGACCAGTAAGCTATGACTCCATTCATGTTCTGGACCTCACTGCTTTCCCCACTTTTCTGTAAATTCCCAGCCCTCATCACTCCAAGGTGGTCCAGAAAAAGCATGTAAGGGGTCAGCACACATTTATCCCCATAGCCAGAAAACGGACCAAAAGATCACCGGCAACCACAATGTGAGGGACAGAGTTACCAACGCGCTGAGTCTGTGGTTATCTGTTTTGGCCCTCATTTCATGGCATGATCTTTTAACATATTTCTTGATGGCGCTGCACTATAAAGAATTCTTTTGCAATCTGCTCTCTTTCTATTTTATCTGGCATGAAACAGCATGGCTCCTGGGAGCTTTCACCACAGTGAGTCTCCCCGCACATCAGTGAAGAAAATGCCAGAAGCGCGGCTCGTGTCCAACCTCTGGAAACCAGGAGACCTTG
Organism: Cricetiscus sungorus; assembly: GCA_030556225.1. Classification (NCBI taxonomy): domain Eukaryota; kingdom Metazoa; phylum Chordata; class Mammalia; order Rodentia; family Cricetidae; genus Cricetiscus; species Cricetiscus sungorus. Next base: position 6,967,044 of record JANBXA010000114.1, read on the forward strand.
AGTGGGTTGCACACAGGGTCTGCGTGTTTTCTTTAAGAGCACCGCTAGGTGTTTGGCTTGCTCAGATTTATTTTTAGGCTTTCCTTTTCACTGGAAGAAATTCTCCTCAGAGAAACTTTTGTTCCAAGTCTTCTCTCTGATAGGTGAGAACTGGTGTGTTTTTAAACATATTCCCAGAAACAGGAAAGGATAACCAAAAAATCCTGTCCAGGTGAGATGTGTCTCATTTATAGCAGTAGAGAAACAACTTTTGAAAACCAAAAACAAAACAGCCATCCCTCCTCATTTAATGCTAACTCTAGATAGAGGGGAAAGCTAGCATTACTGCACCGTCTTTTGGTTTTGGAGGATCCACTCTTTCTTCCTTCTAGGTGGGGTGGAGGTAAGTTTCTAAGCTTTACCATCCCAAGTTTGAAAAGTAGATAATTATGTGTTACAACCCATTCACAAAATTAAAAAAAAAAAAAAATGTAAAGGACAAGCATTATATAAACACCCTTTCGTCCAACTGTAGGTATCATTTATCATCTAGGGGAGTGATAACAGGGACACATTAAATCTGCTGCAACTGCCTGCTCCATGGGACTTCCCTTCCAGATACAGGCTATTTAATTAAACTACCTCTACAAATTAACGTATAACCAGACAATATAACAACATTGACCTCGGGAAGGCATTTAGAAGATTCAGTGAGTTAATAAATGACTATAAAACATAGCGTAGGGCTTGACACACTGCATGTGCTGCTCAGGACTGCATTAGCTCCCTAATGCCCCTCTTAAGAGATGGTGATCAAAGCTGGGCACTGTTGAAGTCACAAATTTCACTTGGCAGTTGGGACAGTCCCAAACCCAGAGTGTGTGCATGCTACAGTTTGAGTATTATTTCTCTCCAGTGAAAGCTCATGTCCCCAACCTAACGGGTTGGTAAAGAAAGAGATGCCAATGGTCCAGGGAGTCGGGGCCCACTCTCTACGGACTGATCAGTTTCTTTTTGTCGTTTTTTTTCTTTTTGGAGCCAGTTGTATGAAAGGAATTCCCTAACTTACCAGAATTTCTCCTCTATGCACCGTTGCTTCTTACTCTACCCCTAGTGTCAAGCTTCAAGAGCAAGACATGCCAGAAATGGCCAACCAACTCAGCCTCCAGAATATGAGCCAAACAAACATATTTCCTTATATGTTACCCAATGCTCGTCATTATTATTATTTTTTTAAATAGGAACACGAAGCAGAACATGACAGCACATTTAACTCCTACGCTATACTGTTTTTCTGTGTTTGTGAAAATATATTAGCTCAGAAATTTTCCTTTTTGGCTCCTGGTACTCTCCTTGTATCTTCTCTCTCTCCCTCCCTCCGGCAACAAAAAAACCAATGAATTTTACTTTATTTTTGGTACTAAGACAAATATTTGGTCCAAAGACACATATTAAAAAAATAACTGATGAGTTCGGGCAGTGTTCCACCTAAATACGAGTCTATGTGAGCTGTAGCTATTCCCAGGTAAATCCTCCTCTGCGTGTGTTAAGGCTGCACCATGGGGATCTTGTTCTGCACCGCTGCAGATTAAATTGAAATGGACCGTGCGATTTTATAATCACGCATGCATCTGATTTACCTGAAACCTCGTTTAGACTCTGTGCAAGCAGCAACTCACATCTGGCTCTACTTTGAAAGTCCACAAAAGAGTCTTGTGTGTGTGAGTCTACCGCATAACGTCATTCTAGCCGGAGCTGTGCCTAGGAGGCCTTTCGTGGCAAGCCGACTTAATGTTCGCTGCGTGAAGATGCCTTCGGAGGAAGAAGGCGCAATCCTAGCTCTTGGGAAAGGCACAGCAACCTTTGAAGACCCGCTGGACTCAGATGGGGTCCTCTGCCCAGTCTGTGAGCAGTGCTGGGTCTTTTATTGTTTGCTTCGGTGTGGCTCTGGCTGCCATGGGAACCGGCACTCTGCTGTTCCAAAGGGCGGTCCAGCGGACTCACTTGAGGAAAGATAGAGTAAGGGATGGCATGTCTTCGGGAAAAGCACGGAAAATCAAACAGAATCCCTGATCCTGGCCTCACAAAAGCAGAGTGCCTGGCAGTCAGGGCGAAGTGTGAGATGCTGTGCCCACGGCTGAGCTTTTCATGTGACCAGCACTTGTGCGCGTCACTAACTTCTCTTCATAGATTTATTTATTTGGGGTCTTGCAAACAGGGTTGAAAGGGGCCCAGGCTGCCCTGACTTCAGTCCAGGCTGGCTTTGAACTCTCACCTTCCTTCTTCCATCTGCCAAGTGCTTACACCATTAACCTCTATTTTAAAGCATGTAATAACGCAGGGCATGACCCTAGGCTGTGGTTTCCAACACTCCCCTTCTGTCCTGGAGCTCTGCATTTGGAATCCACCAACAGTAACGGCTTCCCAGGAGTTTTACCATGGCTGTCTTGTGACTGGCATTTTAGCCTGGATTCACTCAAGCTCACACTAGCCGTTATTGCTGGCTTTCCCAGAAGGCATCGGGCACAGACAGATCTGCCTCCTCCCAATCCCTGTCTCAAAAGCAGAGCTGACTCTGGCTTCTGTAGACAATTCTCATGCATTCAGTCGCCTTGGTTTGGATGATAGAGGACAAAGAATCACCTGCAACACTGCTATGTTATGGCTGCTCAACGACGGGAGAAAACAGGCAGGTGAGACTTTCAACAACACTATCAAAGCCCTATGAAGGGCAGACAGTTCAGAGCACACAAGTACAGATTTCATTATATACAGGCCCAATAGAAGCGCACACACTGTAAATGTGAGCACAGTCAATGATGGCCCTGCAAAGAGAAAAGAAAAAAGAAATGTAGTGGTCAAGAAATCACATTCTGACTTCTGATTTTTAACTCTTGTTTGTTTTGATTTTGGTTTTTGAGATAGGATCTTACTATAGAGCCCTAGCTAGAACTCTCCACGCTGACCTCAGCCCAGCAAGGAGGCCTCCCGCCCTGCCTCCGGGATAATAGCCATGTGTGCCCATGCTCCATACTACATCACTGTTGCTCAGATTTGGTCAGAGTCATAATTAACTATCTGGAGAGCCGGCTCGGGCTTTACAGTCACCAGAGCGCCCAACATAGAAAACCAGGCTCGTCCGTGAAACCACAGGGAGCAGGTATGAGTCCATCTTCTGAAAGTTCAGGGTCCGAGCAAGTGAGCCCCAGACAAAGTGCCTCCTAGAGAAGTCAGCCTGGACGCGGTTGCGTCTCATGTCCACGTTTAATTGGAACCACCCACTGAGATGTACCCTCCGAACATTCTAGAGCTCTGACACACATCCCTCAGCAGCTCGGAAGGTGAAAGTATGGAAATGCCTTCACCATAAAAAACTCAGAAATGCTGACAGTATTCTCTTTATTAATTTTGCAGAGCTAGGCGGCCTTTAGGGGGCACAGGCACAGTGTCTGTAACAAAGAATGTAACAAAGGCTCGGGTGACTGTCCAGAATGCCAGGCCTCTTGAGCTCATGTTTTTATGTTCAGAGAGTAGCTCTGCAGAGTCTGGAGGTATCTGCCCATGTTTTTGTTTTTTTGACAAGAGAGTATCTAACTTGGAATTAAAAAAAAAAAAATCAAAAAATTGTGTAATATGTAAAGTGGTAAGAAGGTGCAGGGTCGCCTAGAGGGCACAGCAACAACTTTGGGGACTGGGAAGGCCTTGGGGCTGGGGACTTTTCATGCGGTCACCCTGCTGTTTTACATAAGGAAGGGAGGGCATTTGGAACCATAGATCTAGGGCTGTCCAGGCCACACAGCAGGCTTGACTACATACAAGTTCCCCAACATGGCTGTTCTCCATATATATGGAGCTGAGTGGCTTCATGAAGCAAATTAAACAACTGTTTGTGTCCCAGGCCTCCTCCAGGAACTATGTCCTAATGGGACCGGCAATTACTGTTTTCTCTGCACTCAGAAAATATTCAGGAAGACCAAGTCAGCTACAGGTTTATTATAATTGACCTATTTTGTTTGAATCTTATTTGGGGAAAAAAAAACTATTAGGAAAGATAAGTTACGTGCCCAGAAATGAAATATGTGCAGTGAAAACATCCAACAGTTAAGCTTAGAATTATAGCATGACCCAAATGATTCTGCTCTGAAGTGTACACACGCATTCAAACTTGCACTTGTGGACAGATATTCAGATACTCACACACAGCTGGGGTTGTGGTACACACCTTTGATCCCAGCACTCAGGAGGCAGAGGCAGTCAGATCTCTGTGTGTTCCAGGCCAGCCTGAGCTACAGAGTGAGTTTCAGGACAGCCAGGGTTACACGGAGAAACCCTATCTTGATAAACTAGCAAGAAATAACACCCGCCCCCCTCAAAAAACCCTTCCACATAAAGGTCCACTGAAGGTCTTGAAGTTCTTTTCACAACAGTCCAAAAAGGTAGAAACAACCAAACGCCTGTGAGTGGTTGCATGGGTAAACAAATTGAAATGGAACAATGTGGTCATGGCAGGTGTGAGAAGTTGATGTCTACTGTGAGCTCTAACATTAGCAGTTTGGGGAGGGACAATGCAGCAGATTGAAACCTCGGGGAAGAGACTTACTAGGAAATTCTTAATTGCACAGAGAGACAACATGGAGGGGATTTTGGCCAGAGTCCAGGCCTGTGAGATGAAGGAACCTCTTCCAGGTTTTAAAGGGCATGGGCAGATCTTACGCCAGGTAATGAATGAATAGTACCAGTCTCGCTGTGGGAGGAGAGAAATGTCTGCTGAATGTTGTCTGACCTCTGTGCCTATACCTGCTTTCACACTGGTAACAGGAATAGTAATGATAATGATGGTAAATAGAGTGCCCGTCAGTTTCATAGTCTGGTTACCTCTGGAGCTTGTCCAACTCTTTTTAGGCAAGTGAGGGGTGCAGACTCACACACAGTCCCCGTGGGGTGTCACCATTCCTTCACTGCAGCTGTTGGGGTAGACAAAGAGGCTGTTTCAGGTCAGTAAGTTCTGAGTTCTCCCCAGCCTGTACTAACTACATATGAAGCACGGGACATATCATGCCAAATTTAAAAAGCTGGCACAAAAGGACACCATCATATAGGTCCATAGATTTGAAATATGTAGGTCAGGCAAATCCAGAGACATGTGGATCAGGGAACTATGGAGTCCCTGGAGTAGGGCTTACAGACAGTTGTAAGATGCTCAGTGTAGGAGCTGGGAACCCAATTTGGGTCTTTGGCAAAATCAGCAAGTGTTCTTAATCACTGAGCTCTTTCTACCGCCCCCAAAGGAGATTTTTTTTTTTAAATGCAGAACAAGGAAAGGAAAGTACTCTTTCCAAAGGCTTTATTTAAATCAAAGTTGATTTTCATTGCCTTTAGATTGTTTCTTTCTGCTTCTTTCATCCCAATTTCCATTACAGGGAACGATTTGCGGCCAACCCTCAAATTCAGGATTTGGCTTGATTTCGTTAAGAAAACAGAAGAGCTTAATCTCTACTTTTTTCTTTAACGATTTTGAGGTCGTTACAGGGTGTCAAATATATTTATTTCCACTCACATTTTGCATGATTTTTTTCTAATAGGGATATAAATAACCTCTTGTGTCCTGTAATTCCCATAAAAATATTGACGGTAAAGCAATTCATCTACAAAAGTACTGAAATTGCCTTGTTGGGAAGACTCCAGCTCAGCCAGTGCCTGGACAGTTTGCTGGGAGCTGAATGGCAAAGGTGAGTCTGTAGTTGGCGGGTGGCAGAAGTGATCTGTCTCTCAGGGTCGCTGTGAGGATTAACACAGACTTTTTGCTAGAAGAACTCCAAAGGCTTCCTCCCTGACAGGCGTAGTAGTACAGTGTCGGTGGGTCGGGAAGGTGATACAGTTCCGGGAGGGACACGGCTTTTGTACAACTGTGTCTTTTGTGTGTGGGCTGCTATTTGGAGAAGGTGAGGTGAAGAGCTAGGGAAAGACACTGCAGCTTGTAGCCCCCAGGGGCTTCCTCTCCTGCCACTAGGAATCTAACAACTTGTAAATTTGCAAGCATGGAGTCTCCTTGCTGTCTCCTTTCTCATCAGAGCCACTTCTCCTGTTCACTTGGGACAATGTAACTGTCACAGATGAGTAAAAACAAGGGATTTTCACTGTCACAAACACATTGACATGATACTGATTACATTTGCTCAGGACAGGATTGTCACCTGTGAAATGAAAATCAACTCATTCCAGCGAGGCTTTAAAAAAATAAATCACTTTCTAAAGTCAAATGTCAGTATAATACAGGCCAAAGGTCAATGTTATTCTTCCCCTGATTTAGAAGGTTAAGAGATTTAGTAGCATGTGTGATGTATGAGTCCCATCATTTAGTGTGCCATCTATTTGGTTTCCAACACCAATACTCGATTGCTTTGTGAGGTACAGACATTGAAATTTCCACAGTGCCCAGGCCTCCACTAAAGCTGGCTAGATCCCTAGAAGCAACACTGTTGATCAGGGTGGGGTGGGGGGTGGGGAATTGTTACAAAATTTATTGAGAAGAAGACAATTCCTTCCGGCTAGGTAGAGCTATGAGCCACACAAATCCAAATTCCTCATCTCAGTGAAGCGAAAAGCTTCCTACTAAACTTTTAGCCCAGTTGGGGCCATTAAAATGCCCCTTTTACAGAGGTAAACTTTCATCGTAGTGTTAATATATGCCAAACCTAATGTACAAAGGCATTGGAGCTGTGCACCTGACCCCTTGTAAGACGTTCTCACATTGTCGCCTTGCTTGTGAGTCTTGTGGGACAAGCATGTCAACCGTTTCTTGTCATCATCTCATAGACGAAGGACCTAAAATGGGTGAGCATCTTCCCAGAGCCTTGCTCACCTCCCAGCCCCTCTGCTTCTTTCCATCTGATTCAGAAGCTGAGCAATCAGAAGCCCCATCCATGGGCAGGTTCTTGACTCTTTCCTTCAGGGGAGGGTCTTACATGTAAGATGCCCCCCTCTCCCCAGAGGTTTCTCTTCTTTTACTTAGACTAATTGCTTTCCTGTTACATGTTGGCACCTGGGCATGTTTTGACATAATTTGAAAACAATAGTTTGCCAAAGAAATAATCAAGGAGACTTTCTGTACTATTATCATGAGATTGGATAGGGCCCAGTGCCATCCCCATTTACTTTAATCATTCATTTCAGCTGACTGGTAGGATATCACTGGGCTGACATTCCCAGGGACAAGAAGTCCACTGCCTGTCCTGGAGTCAGGCAACAACGAAGATTTTGGAGAAGCTGAACAGAGAAGGTGAAATACCACAGATCTGTTTTAGACTGGTCCACTCCAAGGTTCCAGTGTATCTATAGCTAATGACTGAGAGTAGAGGTTGAGGGGACACCAGTCCACTGGAGCGAGTGGCTCTGGCAGGCCTCGCCCTTCTCTCCCCTCCCTCTGCCTTGCTGAAATCCCTTAGGTTACATTCCTAAAGCCAGCCACCAAAGTCCATTTCCTTATGTAGCTACTTCCTCCTCCTGAGGCTGATTACCACGGTCCAGCTACCAAAAGCCCTCTTTGGCTCAACTTGTTAACATGCCCAATTAAACCTAAACACCGCATCCTAACGTGTCCCCTGCCACTTTACCTTTATAAACTGCTATTTATATTTGCTTATGCGCCATGTCTGCCCCCCCTCTATCCAGAGACAGTCATTTGTTCCTGTGGGACAAACCCCACCCACCGCCTTTCTCTTGTCCCCTTCCCCTCTTCCTAGCCCATTCTAACACAGACCTCCCTTTTCCTCCTCTTAAAAAATACGCCTGCAAGGCCATTTGCTGCTGTTTCTACCTGAGTCAGAAAGCAGACACTTTAATTTTTCTTCTCCACTTAATAAATGATCTCCCCGTGAAGACAGGGGTTTGGGTGTGGATTGTGCCTAATCTAGGGTCCAGGAGGAAGCCACCTGTATGGGAGTTTTGAGTTGAAGATGAGAGGATCCCAGAGGCTGGGTCTTAGAGTGGGAAGGGGGTTTAGGGTCTGTTTCACCAGACAAAGCGCTTTGGTTGGACTTGGGAGCTTTCGTGGAAGTCACAGAACTGCTGATGGCTTTCACTACCATCCCTCCCTTTTTCAGTGATAGATGGCTCCATTTCTAACAGGGAGTGGTATACAAGACCAGCCTTTACAAACTGCAGCTACAGCTGTGCTTATTTAGCATGGCATCTACTCAATTGTTTATTTAATATTGACTGCTGTTATAGCTACTTTCAATTCCACAAACACTTTCACTTAAAAATTTAACTGAAATACAGGCTATATGTCTCCATATAGTTACAGAAGCCTAACAAAGGTCCTCTAATCACAGCTAGATGCTGGACAGCATCTCATAAACTGGACATCTCAGGTGATCATTTTAACTGGATCAGAAAACATCACCTCTTCAGCACCCCAGAACATTCCATGTGTCCTTGTAACCACAATCCCATGGGAACAAAAGCCTTGGACTTGGACTGAAATGTACCTGCTGCGTCTACTTTTGAGTTTTCAGGCAGGGAATCTTACGGTAGACGGCACCTTTGTTTGGCTTCCCTTCAAGGTTTCATTTGTGAGACTCACGCACATTGCTGCGGTTCATTCCTCAAATGCTGACTATGTTGTCTGCCATGGCTGCTCACGGTTGATTTATTGGTCGGGCATTTGGTAACAATCAACGGTGGAGCGTTTCAACAAGGCTGATGAGCAAATCTCATGTGCCTTTTGGTGACTCTGATACAGTTCTCTTGGATACACTTCTAGAATCACTGCCTTGCAGCCAAATATTGCCTAGCATGACTACTAAATGCTCATCAAAAAAGAGCCTCCATATCAACCAAGCAGATAGAGTTAGTGTCATTTCTTCAGAATAAATGCCATAAAAAAAATGAAACAATCTCACTAAATAGTAGCTAAACAATGTCTGCTGAAGTGGAAACCTCACTTCTTGCAGGGCCTATCATTGTGCAAATAGTTGGAGGTGTCAAAGATGCTCTTTTGCCACATGGAAACTTTCTCCTGGTTTAAGAGAAAGCCTGAAAGACCACATCCTACTGTGCAATTCACTGGCATCCAATGCTGCCTTCACTCAGCTACAACTCCCAATAAACAGAACTGCGTGAGATGAGCAGTCATCTGATGCTAACATCATGACTCTAGATGAATGACTTATGCCCTCTGAGGGAGGAGATTAGGCATTGTCTGGAGACATTTTTTTTTTTTTTTTGTCACTACTTGAGAGAGGGGATGCTACTGACATCTAGTGGGAGGGATCTGGGGTGCTGGTTACACACTCACCCCACCCTGCCACTGTGGAATTCTCCCAGCCGGAAGTGGGGTGTCCAGGCTGGGACAGGTCTTCCACAGCTGGGACAGGACAGTTCCTCCCTAATGGGCCCAGCAGAGATCAAAGTGCCTTTGCACTGAAAGCCATTGGCCAGCACTTGCCCGGGCTGTGAATGAAAAGCCAGTCCCCTACTGGATCTAAAGGGCTCCCTGCAGGCTCACCCACCTTTGAAACCAACACCAGAAAGAAGTCAACACCACAGCCAGAAGAACAGGTTCTGCTTCTCTGTCCCAGACAGGTCTGTCAGGCCTGCTCCAAAAGAAATCAGGTTAATTACAACCTCCCACCAAGGAGCAGCACTTAATTCCAATCCTCTCATTTGTTTTGCTGTTGGTTTGATTGGCACTTGGGGAAAATTGCTGTCCGGACCTTTCACCCTCACAATGGAATGCATGTGGAAAAGCATCTCTCTCTGCCTGGCTTAGATGAATGACGCCAAAAGAAACAGTACTCTGTAATCTTTACAGCATCTCCATGCCGTATTATAACAATATACGTCGTCTGGACTGAGAAACTCCAAGGGCTCATGATGAAGAGGAGGAGACAGACACTGCCAGAGTCTGAACTCTGATTTTCCTGTGGCAACTTCACTGGGCTCAATGATATCTTCTTTCATCAAGAAGTGAATTCGAGGTCCATTGTCAGACCAGAGAGGAGGAGAAAGGATGAAGTAACACAGAGGAGGGAAAAGTGGTTCTTTTAAAAATGGACCCTAGCACATATTGGCAATCCAGTGAGAAAGGGGTTGAAAGAGCCATCTTATTCTAAAGCACTATAGAAGCGATTTGAAGCTACTTAGCATATCTCATTGTGGTAAACACCCATGATAGATCAAATGGACACACTAATCCTAGTTTCTCATAGTCATGATATTGCCCTGGGTTGCAATATCATGCAAAATGTTTCTTTCCCTGTTAAATTAAGCATAAAAATTCGGGTAGTGGTGCATGCCTTTAATCCCAGAACTTGGGAGGCAGAGGCAGGCAGATCTCTGTGAATTTGAGGCCAGGCTGGTCTACAGAGTGAGTTCCAGGTCACCTCCAAATGCTAGAGAAACCCTGTCTCAACAAACAAAGAACCCGAAGAGTGAGTTTTCTATAATTGATCTGAGATATATATGTATATATATATGTATATATATATATATACATGTATATATATATATGTATATATATATATATACATATATATATATACATGTATATATATATATATATAGCCACCCAGGCTGTCCTGTGCCTTCTCCTTGGGGTCTTGCCCACAGTCATTTCTTGAGCAAGGTGGGGAGAGCTCACATTAGCAATTCTTTCCAGTGCCTCCACCTGATGCTCTTTGGGAGTAAATGAAATCCCAGGTCTCAGGGTGAGAAAGGGAGGAAAGGCTGGGCAAAGATAAGACTGGCTAGCCCTAACACTGGGTTACTACAAAGGCAGTGCTTCATCCACTGAGGCAGGGGAATAGAATAGAATGGGTGGTCTAAACCACCTTATACACTGAGTTACAAAGTAGCATGTGAAAACAATCTACCCTCAAAGAGGAAGCCTAGATAACTCCTGACCCAGGTCCTCTAAAGCTGACTGTATGTAGGAGCAGAGGTGCCCCAGTGTCCCAGGGTGATGGAGATGGTTTATTATCAATCCTAAAATACACACCCCAGCATAGAGATTTAAGAAGCTAATGATACATGTGACAGTTGGCAGCTGCTTGTAGAACTATGTGTAGCAGATGAGCACATTCCATTAGAAAAAGCTTGAGTGAGCTATACAAATGAACTCAAAGTCCCCTGAATGGGACACAAAAGCTGCAAGCCTCCGAAGAAGACTGCCCTGTTGAAGTGTCTTTGCTCCAGGAAACATCTTCCCTTGGAAGAGTTTTTTCTCTGTTTCTGCTGAATTGATTGATTCAACTGTTCAGGATGCAAGGACTCTGTAACCCCTTCATGGTGCCCACCCAGTCCTGATATGAGCTGATGTCAATGGGCTGCAACCCCAGCACTCCCCCCCAACATATAAAAGTTCCAAGGTATAGACATAACTGATTGGACTGATGGATATGGCTTAAACTGATATCCATCTATCAAGAAACCCAAGGTGTTCCCTTCTGAATACTGAATTGTAGTTGGTTAAAGATGAGTTCACTAGACTGCCTGTATATAAACCAGTAGCATATTTTTAAAGAACAAAGAATCACAATATTATATCTTACCAAGTAGGAATTAAAAAAAAATTATTTACCTAATTTCTACTAACACTATAGCATTTTACAGTTAAATGTTTTACCTGTAGCTAACTATAGCAGATAGCCATGATGAGTGTAGAGATCATCATAGGAAGCAAAACAAGCCACATTTAAGAAGGACAATGGCTGTGTACTCTTCACATATGTGGAAGCTTGTGGGGGCAGACAGTATGTAAGCAGAGGAGGACAATTTACTTACAACCCAGACTGGCGGCAGGACCCGCTGCAGCCGGCGGGAACAACCTGCCTTAACATAATGGTGTCAGAACTGGGATTGAGAACTTTCACTTAAAACTTAACAAAAGCTTAAAAAATAGTTTTTTAGAAACAAGGGAACAGAGACTAGCAAGACTTCTTAGTAGCAGCATTTTCTCGGTTGGATTTGTTTTGCTGTAGACAGAGATTTGCACGGCTCCTTTAAGGGAGGTTTCCAAAATTAGCATAAGCAGCAAAAAAGCCGCCTTGCTTTTAAAGAGCTCTGCTAACAATTCATTGGTGTGTACAAGAGCTGCAATGAAGGTTAACACTGTGTTTTAAAAAATACGCTGGCTTGGGAGAGAAAAAGAAACAGGATACAATGGTTTAAAAAAGAAAAAAGGAAATGGAATGGATGGATGTGGTGGCGCATGCCATTAATTCCAGCGGACAGAGGCTAGCAGATCTCTGTGATTTCGGGGCAAACCTGGTAAGCGGTGAATTCCAGGACAGATAAAAGTTACACAGAGAAACCCTGTCTCAAAATATGTAAAAATAGAAGTAGGATAAATAGAGTAATAAAAAAGCCACGTAAAGATGGAAAACACAGAGAAATTTGGATACTATACGCGCTTCTGTTGTCTTTAAATTATTTGATTGCTGAGAAAATAACTACTGATAAAAGAAATGCTACTGGATTAATTCAATTTATATATTTTAAAAATGCTTTGACTCCAAAATTTAAGCCTAAGGACAAGTTACTGGGGGAAAGGATATCTATTTTTGTTTCCACAGAAAATGAAAAGCTATGGATTTCTTCCAGACTTATGTGGTTTGATCAAGCCAGACCCCCTGAAACAATGCCCCAACATTCAAAGCAGTTGAGACAAAGCCTTGCAGACTACTGCCAAGATTTCTGCGTCTTCTTTGGACCCCCATGACAGGGCCCTCTACCAGCAGGAAGTAGTTTGGAAAGAACAATGCCCAAATTCCCAAATATTGTTTATAAATGTTTGTTTTCATTTAAATGGACTTGGTTATAATTGGCTATAACCACAAGCAATCTTTTTAAAGGTAAAAATGGAATTATGGTATAGATATGAATACTTTGCTTTGGGGTGGATTTTCTTTTGTTGTTGCAATTTGGGATCAATTTTGTGATATGTATATTTCTCCTCTTGCTTAGGTATTGTGTTTATATAGCTCATTGGAAAATGTAATGTATAATTTAATACGGATTGTGGAGAGTTGCTTGTGATAGTCAAAACTTGAAATTAAGTTAGTTAGGATTTCTAGATATGCAGAGATGTATTTGAGATGATTGGGCATTCTTCAAACCTTTCAAAGACCTACAGAATATGGCATTTAAAATGGTTTAGGGATTTTCTTGACAGGGAGGCACAACTGCTCCTGGTAACGCCACCTACAGAAGAAAGGAAGATGGACATCGAAGAAACACGCTATGGAGTTTGCTTCTAATATGGCAAGACTGGCCATTTGGAAAAGATGCTGCTTTTGTCTAGACTGACTGTGTGCTGAGTAAACTGGATGTGCAGGACCCGCAGAAGGGTGATTGCTGATTCAAGATGGACATAGCTACAGGATTCCTGCTTCATGGAAGAGGCTGCCAGACAGCCAGACAGTCTACAGGACACAGAGAAAAGTTTCCTGCCTTGTTGAGGAGTCTGGTCACACACTATGGCCTATGGGCTGAAGATGGAACATTTCAGAAGAACTTTGGGTGACTGACCAGGCAATGAGTTGTCTCTGTCATTTCTAGAGTTTATATATTATCCTTCTGTGGTATTTGGAGGAGTTGAAGACATATAGTTATGGTTATAGTTTTCCTTAGTTAGGATTAAAGATAAATTACATATAGGACTTTAGACTCACAAAGATAGGATAGATGATATTTTCTTTAAGTCTTACAAAATGTTAATGAACTAAATATTGTTAACTGTGATTCTTATTTGATAACTGTTGAATGGTATATTTTGCTATGTTAAGGTTAAAACCCTTCTTTTACTTTAGACAGAAAAGAGGAGATGATGGGAGATGTTATTCTGTATATATGTTTCTCGTACTGGTTAATAAAGCTCTGTGGCCAATAGAAAACTAGATAGGCGGGGCTAGGAGACTAGGAGAAGGAAAGAGGAAATGGGAAGGAGGAGTCGAGATGTAGCCTGGGGAGGAAGGAAGACGCCCGCCACGGCTCCCCGATAAGATGACCACGTGGAAATACTTAGATAAGTAGAAATGGGTTAATAATTAAGACAGAGCTAGCCCATAAACAATAATGGTAATTGGCCAACAGGATTGTATCAAATACAGAGTCTCTGAGTGTTATTTGGGGCTGGCGCGGCTGAGAGCACAGACTGGTGGGTTGGCGGGCTGGTGGAAACATACATGCTACAGATTGGCGCCAAACCTGCCATAACATAATGGTGTCAGGAGTGGGATTGAGAACTTTCACTTAAAAGTTAACAAAAGCTTAAAAAATAGTTTTTTAGAGACAAGGGAACAGAGATGTTGATATGAAAATCAAAATTGTTAGGTCTAATTAACTGGAAGACACAGGCAGTTTGAGTTCCTTTCCTTCTCCTGACTCCTGCTACCCTTCTCTTCTTTACATCTCCCAGGCTCGTCTCATATGCAAGTTCTTTCTACGTTTATGTGTCCCCGTGGCTGGCTGGCTTTGGGCTAATCTTGCAGTGTATTTTCCCTCCTGCATTTGCACAAGCTTCCTACACAGGTGTCTATTTGTGCAGTTAAAATTCACAAGCCTTTAGGATTATGGAATCGAAACATTCCAACATTCCAGTTCTCTGAAGTTTACGGCCAAGTCCCTCATCTTAGCCTTGGTCCATTGAGCAAAGTTGTCTTTGTAAATATACCGCAGACAGTGAATAAAAACTTTGAAAATCCTTTATTATATGCTTCATTCCATAAAGAGTACTTTATTCAGTAGAACTTTGATGCAATATATTTGATCTAGCATTTGATGGTGGCATTTAATGTATTGAAAACTACTAGCTTTATCAAAGACATCTACAAATATATGACCATTGCACTTTTACATGTTATGAAATGAAAATATACAAAATATGAAAATGTGGAAACTCTTTGGAGTATTGTTTTTAAATTTTTTTCATTTTTTAAAGATTAAAATATAATTTCATTGTCTCCCCATTCCCTTTCTTCCACCAAGTCCTTCCATGTGCTTGCATTTTTTGATCTATTTCAAACTCATGACTTCTATTTCAATGTGTGTGTGTGTGTGTGTGTGTGTGTGTGTGTGTGTGTGTAAAACCTATGTATAAGCAGGGGGATGGTGGCTCACACCTATAATCCCAGTATTTGGGATGCAGAGGCATGCAGATCTCTGAGTTGAAGACTTCCTGATTGCAGAGTGAATTCTGGGGCAGCCAGGTCTACACAGAGAAACCCTGTCTTCAAAAACCAAACAATAAAAAAGTGATGTCTATATACATGCACACATATATGTGAGTGTGAGTGTGTGTGTGTGTGTGTGTGTGTGTGTGTGTGTGTGTAAAACCTATGTATAAGCAGGGGGATGGTGGCTCACACCTATAATCCCAGTATTTGGGATGCAGAGGCATGCAGATCTCTGAGTTGAAGACTTCCTGATTGCAGAGTGAATTCTGGGGCAGCCAGGTCTACACAGAGAAACCCTGTCTTCAAAAACCAAACAATAAAAAAGTGATGTCTATATACATGCACACATATACGTGAGTGTGTGTGTGTGTGTGTGTGCGCGCGCGCGCGCGCGCATGCGCGTGTGTAAGTCAATTTCCTGGTGCTGTGATGAGATCCCATGATCAAGGCAGCTTATAAAAGAAAGGTATGACTTGGCTTTATAATTTCAGAAGGCTAGAGTCCATGATGATGGAGGAAGAGCAGGATGGCAGGAACTGCTGAGTTCTTACATATTGATTTGCAAGTAGGAGGACACACTAGGACACACTAGGAATAGCAAAAATCTTTTGATACTTGAAGGCCTGACCCCAATGTCACACTTTCTCCAACAAGCCCAAAACTTCTAATCCTTTCCAAACAGTTCCATCAACTGAAGACCAAGCATTCGAACAATAGCCGCTGTGTGTGTGTGGGGGGGGGGGCATTCTCTTTCAAACTCTTACCATCTATTCCTAAATACATAAATACAACCTGTAAGAGTCAGAAGAACAGGATGTGTGCTGTGAGATTTCATTTCCTAGAAGTGTCAGAGAAGCTACACGCATGAAATCTCATCAATATGGCTGCCTAAACAAGATCTTAACATGGATGACACAAGAGACATGTAAGCAACAAGGGAGAAATCTTGAGGGGGTCTCACCCCTAAACAAATAACTACAAGCAACTAAAGAATGCTCCAAGTGGAGAAACAGTCTTCCTCAAGGAAGAATGCCTCCCCAAATTGCCTATCCAATACTAAGTGGTCACCCATTAAGTCATAGGTGTTTGTGTGTGTATGTATGTATGTATGTATGTATGTATGTATGTATGTATGTATATATGTATTGGCCCTGGATATCTCAATACATTGGGAAATACATAAGGCAAGAGAAAACATTATGTACAAACAAACTACATGCAACTATGTCTGTCTGTTTTTACATCCATCCATCCATCCATCCATCCATCCATCCATCCATCCATGGTAACCCCCCCCCCAACAAGGTTATTTCAGAAACATGTGAAAAGAACAGAAGCTGTTCCTTTCTGTCACATTTGGTCATGATGAGCGAGCTTCTGAGAACTCAGCCTGCTTCCTGGAAGCAGTCCTGGTAATAAATAACCTGTCTGGAGATCAGCTTCATCCAAGGCTTCCTGAAACAGCATATCCAATAGGTTGTGTGGTGTACCAGGTCTGTAACATTTCTCATCATTCTTTCCACTTATTGCATTTGAACAATCAGTGTTTCAAATTAGTGTTCAAATGTGTTGACAAAGGCAGGAATCTCCTCAAGGCTACATTTTGAACTCTGGCTGCCGTGGTCTCAACCTTAGACTCACTCTCAAGAAACTGATTGCTTTGCTTTTCTGACAGACTTCATTTTCAGCGTACATCCTGGCCTCTCCATTGCTTTTATGAATGCAATTTTTTTTATCTTGGGGCTTTTCAGCAAATTCTTTTTCTTTTTATTATGTTACATGGCTTTTCCTTCGGATTCTCCTGTAGCAAATTTCAAGTTAAGTAAGCATTTTCCCAAATTTGATACGGTCCCATGAGTTCATGGGGGAACACTGTGGGCAAGCACATTCATCCATCTAATTTAGAAAAGTCTTCACGTCTATGTTAGCCCTCTTGTGCTGCACTGCAGAGCAAGACTTCTGAGCTACACTCCCCTGCACACACATTATACAACAGCTGCCCATCACAAACAGAACCTACTTCATCAAACTCCCCACCACAGGTTCATTCAATACCAGTGGCTCATGTTTCTTTCCCTCTCCAGATCAAGTTCCCATACCCATGATGATCATATATATGTATTTAAATCCCAGGTTTCTTTCTTTCTTTATTATTTAATTTCCAATTTGTCCACCACACATTCAAGCTGCAGTCAGAACTCCAGTGACCAATGTGTGTGTCCCAGGCACCTGAGTCTCAGCTCATGATCTGTGTGTGCTTAGTCATCTCCGTCTCCTACTGGTGCTGACAAGTGGGTGGCACCGGGAACTGGGGGGATTTGTTAAAATGGAGATATGGTTAAGTGGCAGCATGATTGCTCCATCATCGAAAAGTGGCCTCCTTTCAGGTGTTTCCTGAAAAACAGCTAGATGGGAAGCGCAGAGCCCCAGAGGGCCGAGAGCTTCCTTTCTGCAGACGGTGCCCCTTCTCCCCAAGACTTCACTCTCACCTAATCATGAATTGGACCTTAGGAGAGCTTCTTAAGGTGGCGATCGATCAGCCACCAGTGTCTCCATGAACTGAGACTGGTAGGATAAACTGTCTTTGAAAACACAGCCTCACTCCAGGAAATCTGATTGGCCAACATGGTAGCTGGCCATGGTTGGCTGACTTCAATTTTAGTATAAATTCTAAAATGCAGATAAAAACACTCATATATGTCTCATATATGTACACACACACACACACACACACACACACACACACACACTGCTCTCATGCTCACAAATCCCATTTTGCAAAGGTTTTTAGTTTTATGTCAATCATTGTGTTAGATATTCATATACCGAAAGGACTTCTTCTATGACTGATTCTGAAGATCACTGTAGTTTAGAACTGATCTATTTGTGAACAATTTGCAATATAACCCCTTCTCTCTCCTCTCATGACTCCCCCTCATTCTTCTTTATTGATCTTGTCATTGCCAAATTGTGACTGAACCTTCCTGTTTCTCTCTCTTTAGATAACAGAAATGAAGTTTTACTTGTTTGCTTGCCCAGTTCAGTTTTGACAAATACAAATAAATACAAATCAGATCTATTCCTTGTATGCATGTTGTCTTTGAGACCTATATCCTATGACTTATTATTCTGGCCTGTCCATTCCATCTCATTTATAAATGTACTCATTTCTATTCGATGATTTAAACAAGATTAATTTGCTATTTTGGACTTGACTTTTTAATGTCACCATGGTGACCTAATTCAGATCATATATTTCAGATTATACATATGCAATATGTATATATATATAATATATATGTTAATAACAATGTTTTATATTAAATTCTTTTGAATAATTGATTGGACAGTTAAATTGTCCTAAACCCATTCTGGCTCCCCTATGCATACATCCCCTTTGGCTAGTTGCCCTAGAATAGTAATACATATTATTATAATAACTTCTAAATACTAGGTGGCAGTTCTAAGTATAGCATCCAGAACATAATTATATTTCAAGTTGCTTTCTCCAAACCATATTAAACTCTGAGGTAATTTTTTTTGCCCTTGGTATGAATATTCACAGATGACAGAACATATTATGGTCAACCTGATCTAAGAGAGAAATTCAGTACTCTATAAAAAGATATTGCATACCTCAGAGCGGCTATTGTTGGTGCATGCTTTAATCACAGCACTCAGGTAGCAGAGGCAGGAGGGTCTCTGTTAGTTCCAGGCCAGCTTGGTCTAAAGAGCTGGTTCCAGGATGGGCTAAAAGAAACCTTGCCTTGTAAAACCAAACCAACAGAAAAGAAAAAAAGAAAAAGGATTGCATCCCTCAACCCTCAATCTTGACAGCCAGAATCAGAATCACTCATTAATTTCTCAACTATTTCAGATAACCCATAAGGAATCTTATCAGGTGTGACATCATACATTTATGTTGCCATTGTGGAGAAGTCAGGGCTAGAGAGATGAGTCGGGTGCT
Organism: Cricetiscus sungorus; assembly: GCA_030556225.1. Classification (NCBI taxonomy): domain Eukaryota; kingdom Metazoa; phylum Chordata; class Mammalia; order Rodentia; family Cricetidae; genus Cricetiscus; species Cricetiscus sungorus. The sequence continues at coordinate 6,986,166 of JANBXA010000114.1, forward strand.
AAGAACACTTCCTGCTGTTGCAAAAGGTTGGGGTTCAATTCTCAACACCCACATGGCAGCTCACAAACTTGTGTGATTTGACTTCAGTTATGGAACGTCTGATGTCCTCTTCTGCTCTCCAAGGGCACTGCATGAAGCTGGTGCACCCATGCATGCTGTTAAAACACTCAAATCCAGAAAATGAAAACAAATTCTGAAAAATAAGAAGGACCGAGTCAAGATGTAGGATGTGAGGGAAGTATGAGGTCTAGACCCTTTCTCCAGTAAGATGAGACCATGTGGAAACACTTAGATTGATAGAAATGAGTTAATAGCTAAGACAGAGCTTGCCAATGAGATGCTTTAGCCATGGGCCAACAGCTACATAATTAATAGAGTCTTTGTGTGTTATTTTGGGGCTGACACCAGGCTGGAGGCAGAAAGCTTGTAACAAAATAGTACCTAAAATGTGGGTACTAAGAACTTCCACTTAAAACTTGACAGAAGCTTAAAAAGGGATTTTAGAAACAGAAGAACAGAGACAAGCAAGGCTTCTTGGTAGCAGCATTTACTTTGGGTGGGCTCTGTTTTGCTAGAGACAAGCAGAGACTCGCTCGGCTCCTTTAAGGGAGGCTTCCTGACTCAGCATAAGCAGAAAAAACCACAGGGCTCTTTTAAGAGGCCCTGCTAACAATTGAATGGTGTGTACAAGCAGCTGGGAGTGGCAGTGACCACATCGCCAAGCCAGCAGCATGCTGCTTAATGGCAGTGTAGACCAAGAGGCTGAGCATAGCTCTCAGTGCTGACAGTTAAACATAACCCTGACATATTGGGAAAAAGGTGGCTAAAACAGCTGCCGTTTAATTTTAGCAATACTGTTTAGCAGATACAAGACTTGTGGCTAGAAAAAAGGTAGAGATATACAGTAAAGACAGATTCAGATAAAGAAAATCCTAAAAGGTTTTTACAATGTGATTAAAAATATACATAGACTTGGGAGAGTTAAAAAGGAAATAAAGTGACTGGGCAGTGGTGGTGCACACCTTTAATCCCAGCACTTAGGAGGCAGAGGCAAGCAGATCTCTATGATTTCAAGGCGAACCTGGTATACAGAGTGAATTCCAGGACAGCAAAGCTACACAGAGAAAATGAAAAAAATAGAAGTATCAAAAATTGAAAAAAAAAATGAAGTAAAAGAAATAGAGCAATAAAAAAGCCACCTAAAGATGGGAAATACAGAGAGTCTGGATGCTGTGTGCTATTGTGCTGCCTTTGAATTGCTCAGTTGCTAAGGAAGGAACAACTGCTAAAATACACTTGATTATCAATGCTGCTGAATTAATCCAATTTATATATTTTAAAGATGCCTTGACTTTAAAATTTAAGTCTAAGGACAGGTTACTGGGGAAAAGAATTTCTATTTTTGTTTCCACAGAAAATGAAGAGCTGTGGATTCCTTCCAAACTAACACGGTTTGATCAAGCAAGACCCCTTGAAGCAGTGTCCCAGGTGATCCAACATTCAAAACAGCTGGGACAAGGCAGCCTTGCAGACAATTACAGCCAGGATTTCTGTATCTTCTTAGGTATTACAGCATCCCCAACCAGTAGGAAGCAGTTTGGAAAAAATGATGCCCAAATTCCCAATTATTGTTTATAAATGTTTGTTTTCATTTAATGGGGTTGGTTGTAAATGGTTAATAATCACAACCAATCTCTTTTTAAAGGTAAAAAAGGGATTATGGTATAGAAATTAATACTCTGTTTTGGAATGGATTTTCATTTATTGATATAAATTTAAGGTCAGTTTTGTGATATGTATATTTCCCTTCTTGTTTAGGTATTGTGTTTGTACAGCTCGTTTAAAAATGTAATGTATAATTAAGTACAAATTATAGATAGTTACCTATAATAGTCAAAACTTTTAGTTAGGTTTTCTAGATATACAGAGATGTATTTGAGGTGGATATTCTTCAAAGACCTACAGAATATGGCATTCAAAATGGTTTTGGGCTTTCCATAACGGAGATACAACTGCTTCTGGCAACACCACCTGAGTCGAAAAGGAAGATGGGCATTGAAGAAACTCTATGGAATTCGCTTCCAATATGACAAGACGAGCCATTTTGGCATAATACTGCTCTTGTCTAGACTGTTTAACTATATGCTTTATAAAATAGATGTGCCAGACCCACAGGAAAGTGACTGCTGATGCAAGATGGATATTTGCTACATGGTTCCTGCTTCATGGAAGAGTCTGTCAGACATTCTGTAGGACACAGAGAAAAGTGACTGACAAGCTGCCAAATACAGATAGACAGTTTAAAGTTTCCTGCTTTGCTGAAGAGTCTGCCAGACATGATATGGCCTATGGGATGAAGATGGAACATTACAGAAGAACTTTGGGTGACTGACTAGGGAGTGAGATGTCTCTGTCATTTCTAGAGTTTATATATTATCCTTCTGTGGTCTTTGATGGAGTTGAAGACTGTGGATATAGTTTTCCTTAGTTAGGATTAAAGATAAGTTACATATAAAACTTTAGACTCACAAGATAGGGTAAATGATAGAACATTTTCTTTAATTCCTGATAACGTTAATGGACTAAATATTGTTAACTATAGTTCTAATTTGATAACTGTTTTGTTATATATTTTACTATGCTAAAGTTCTCTTTATTTAGACAGAAAAGAAGAGATGATGGGAGATGTCATTCTGTATATATGCTTCTCTTATTGGTTAATGAATAAAGCCTTGTTGACCTATAGGAAAGCAAGATAGGTGGGACTAGGAAAGGTGGAGGATTCTGGGAAATATAGTAGAATCTCAATGTGATCTCCAGAAGAGAGGATGGGAATCTTGTGTTCTCGGTAAGACAAGACATATTAGTAATTATGGATTAATATTTAAGACAGAGCTAGCCAATAAGAACTGGCCAACAATTTCATGATTAAAAAAAAATGAAGGTCAGGGGGAAGCATCTACAAACCAGTCCTGTTAATAGTTCCTTATTCAGTGATTATGTCTGTGGTCACTTTTCAGCATAACAAATGCTCTGATTGAACTTGGAGAAGACACATTGGTGCTTCAGAGAACAGGAAGAGAGATGTGTCTTGGGAGGGAGCTTGCTTAGGCACTCTTGACAAACCTGCTTAGATCCTGGACCCTCTGGTGCTCTCTCTAATTCACCGTCTTTGACTTCACTGTCACCAAACGGCCATCTACTTCCTGTGATACTTCCTACAAGTTTCCTTCATGGCTTGTGTTTCATTGTGTGTGTTTTTTTTTCTGTCTCATCAGCCATGTGTGTTTGCCTAGAGCATCTATAGATGTGCACTCCAGGTCTCCATATTTGGCCTCCAATGGGCACAAAATAAAATACCCATTCCTCAAAAAAAGACTTCAATTATATTTATTTAGCCAGTGTGGTGATTTGTGTGTTGTCTGAGTGTGCACGTACCAAAGTATTGGCAGCTTAGAGGAGTTGGTTAGTTCCTTCTGCCATCTGGGTCCCAGGGATCAGACTTGAGTCATCAGGATTTGCCGGAAGTGTCTTCTTCACCTTCTGAGGTCTCTCACTAGCCACCACCTCCTGAATACAAACTTTTATAACGATACTCTGCATAGTGACGAAGAGGGGATGATGGGTGCCCAGAACACATCCAGACAGTGATGAGTAAGACACCAGAGGCTTGAGGTTCTTGCTCTCAGCATCACCTTCTGCCAGCATGTAGCTTTGCCTTTCTGGTCCTTTTCTATTCTCCAAAACATGGGGAACTCACTTTGCACATAATTCCTACTTACAGCTAGATTCTTAAATTCTATCTGGACCTGGCCACCACTCTGCATTCTTCCAATGTGCTTTACCTAAGCCAGCCCTTGTTGCAGGGCTATCCCACACTTGGGTCACGGATCCCGAGGCCTAAGAAAAAACCTCTTGTGTCTATTGCTGTGTGTATTCCCAGATGAGATACTGGATAGGCCAAATGGCAAGGATAATTTGTTGAACTACTTAGTGTCTATTCGAGTGCTCGCCATTATTCAACACAAAAATAGCATTTGAGACATCAGCCATTGTTGTGGCTTCAACATAAAGTTCTCTGAAAAGACTCACAAGTTGAAATCTTGGTCCCCAGGGAGGTGTTCGGAAGTATGGCTTTGGGAAATCGAGTCATGATGGCACTGAAACCATCCACAAATTCATCTACGGATGGGTCCATAAGTGAGTGGCCCCCTGGGAGGTGGTGGGCCCTGTGGAATCTGGGGCCTGCCTAGAGGAAGTGGTTTCTAGCTGTGTTCTTTTCCAAGTGTATTTTTGGCTGCTTCCTTCTCCAACTGCTTCTCCCCCTCCTCTCCTTCTTCTCCCTCTGTCTCCTCTTCCTCCTCTTCTCCATGCTTCTTATGCTCTCGCCACCATGAGATAAGCAGCTTTGTATTACATTACCCTCTCTGTCATGAGGCCAAGACTGGCCTCATCTCAAGGCCAAAGCGTTGGAACCAAGCAATAATGGACTGTATAGCCTTGAACCCAAGCAAATCCTTCTGCTTTTAAAATTGTGTTACTCGGGTCACTGTGACAGCAGGCTGACTCATCCACGCTATGCAAACCTTTTCTATTTTGTCAACACAGTGCCTTTCGGTGAATTCACTCATCTCCCACACATAAATTCAAGGCATGGGTGCCTCTGAAGTTGGTATAAATCCCAGTTTTCAGGCCACCAGCCTCTAGTGCCATATGAGGCCCTGACAGTGGGACACATCCTGCCTGCTAACTTTTGCTTCATTAAATCAGTTGCCAGCCTGGGAGTGTTCAGCCTGTGGGTGTGATGCTGACAGAATGGACAATATTGTTGGGAGTCAAAGGTGAGGACATTCTGTATCCATTTAAGGATGGAAAACATCAAGTAATTTATTGCTTTATTGACTGCTCCAGGAGTGTGGAAATTCACACTTTGCTTTGCCGAAGCACTTTCCCACTCCGGATGGCTTAGAGGGACAAGCTACAATTACCCGATTATACTTTTGCCCTGCCATATGGCTCTAAAGGAGCCTGGAGAAAGGCCTTCACTTGGCTATGGGTGTCAAGGGTAGCATACAGAACTGAGCAGAATCCTGAAACGGTTTTCTTCCTGTGTGATAATTTTAAAATAGCATCGACGCTAGAAGCAAATGTCAGCTGTGAAATGAATCCCCAGTCTGGAGGCCAGGGATTTTGGCATTTAAGTCCAATTAGAAATAATGGAAATCATGGGGTTTGCTGCAGCCCTCCTTAGAGCAGGTGCTATTACAGCTCACTGTTCAGCATCACAGCTCCATGCGCGCCTCTGCAGGGTTCTCATTTTAATTGGCAAATATTGTATGACATACGTCAAATCTCATCAATTCTGGGGCCTTTCTATGAAAGGCCGGCTTTGAACTTGCTAATGTTTAACCCCCATGTCCCCAGGCTTCCCACTGCAAACAGTGCTGCAAATTAGTTTGTATAGCTTCACTGTCAGTGGTCAATAGCCTGGCAATGGATTTATGAATGACATTTGTTAAGTGACAGCTCAGAAATAGTCAGAACAGCCTCAGACCCCCCTTCTATCCCCTTCTCTTCTGAAACTAGAATTTGCACGGGCACAAATCGCGCATGAATGAACGACGCAAATGGACTGGAACCCTCTGGAAGTAGGAACTCATTTAAACACGGCTTCCACTCATTGATATTTGTTGTTTTGCATTAACCGTGGATATTTGTTCAAGGCGGCATTTGGTTAACCCCTTGTTACTCCAGAAAAAAAATAATGGACAGATACAACAGCATCTCTGCATGCCTTTTACAGAGCGGCACCAACGTCTTAAATATGTAGAGAGCCCACTCCTCCCTGCGCCCACATGGGGGCGCTTGATAGACACCTTCATGGATTATCAGCAAGAAAGCCAATGGCAGGGGCGTCAGAAGTGCCAGGAGAGTGGATGAAGAGGTAGGTGGCCTGGAGGATAAATGCTTGCTGCACAGTATGAGGATCTGAGTCTAGATTCTTAGCACCCACATAAGAAAGCTGGGCATGGCACACAAGCCTGCACTACATGATCTGGGGAGGTGGAGACAAGAGGGTCCCCCTGAGGCTGGCTGGCCAGCTTAATCTAGTCCAAAGTAGGGTGGAGAGGGACTGAGGAAGACACCTAACGCATGAAGATGTATATACACCTCCATACACAAACAGCAGGACACAGTGGCCCACCATGCTGAACCACTGTGGGAGGAACGAAGAAAATCTTTTCCAGTGTCTAAAAATGTAACACTGCCAGAGAGAAGAAGGGGTGGAACCCACGGGCCTTTTGGGTCAATCTCAACCCCTTACAGCCTCTGTCTCCTTGCTGTCTCCATCGAATTGTCTTTTCTCACCTTTCCATCTGACGTTTGTTGCTTCTCCAAATCGGCCAAGGTGTGAGGCCCATCTTTTCCTCTTTTACCATCTCCCATCTTGCCTCTGGTATGAATCTTCTACCCTTGTAATCTCCATTTCCCACACCCTCTATTTCTCCGGGGAAAAGTTTGTGTCTGGAGCCTGAAGCCCCATCTGGCAACTGGCTTAGCTTTTCTCACCATTAACCACTGCTGTCGGGAGTATAGGAAAGGAGCTCAGACATAGACCAAGATCTGGACACTCCATCAAGACACAGAAGCCTTCCTTCTCCCCCCAGACTTTTCTCATGTCGCTCTTTGTGACCAACCCTTCCTCCAAGCCCTTCTCCTCTCCCTCTCGCTTTTCAAAAGGGTTTGATCAAACAATTTACCACTGACCACGAAAGGGAGAAGGAGCAAACTATCTTCCCATGTACCACAAACCAGCTTTTCTTTTCATTATTAGGGAAGTACCATCTTAAAGGGAGATGACTACGTATTCTTGGAAGAAAATGTCTTTGTATTTTTATGGAAAGTAAGAGCCAAGAATAGTAGTTTGAAAATGATATTTCCATATTTCTAGTCCCATTAAAGTCTGTGAATTTGTTCAGCAAAGTGTATCAAGTTGTCCCTCCATGGTAGACGATCAGTCTACCTGAGAGATGGCCTTGTGCACAGTCTGAGGGGTATCAGATGCCTTGTTGATTATTCTGACTTCAAAGGCCACTGACTGAGACTTTCAAGGTGGTCTGTAATGCCCCGAGTGTTGAGGCCACCTGTCAGTGTCCCTTCCAAATTAAAGAGAATCTGCTGGAAAATGAGGGGTAAACTTCCTCTCCTTCAGATGAGGCTGATTAAGCCAGAGCAATTTGAATTTTTCAATGCCAGCTAGCATGAGAGAAAAAAAAAATCCCCAAGAAAAATCTCAGTTCCTCTTACTCTCGGTGTAGATACACTTGTCAAAAATTGCAAATAACCTGGTCTACAGAGTGGTAGAGTTTCAGAAAAATGAAAAAATATTCAGTCTTCTACTTCCTTCAGTTCTTGGAATTTCTTGGTGCCGTAGGAATGGAAAGTATTAATCTGAGACCTAGAAATATATTTTTGAAGATTTAAAAAGTTGTAAATATCCATCAGCCAGATATTTCTTTGCTACTAAAAAAAAAGTTATTGGCTGATGTTTCCTAATTATAAACTATGAGTTACTTGACAGGTTAGAACTGTCTGTAAAATGTACACATTTGTGCTTGTTTAAACAGAAGATTGAGTGTGACCTCTTGAATGCTACACGTATGTTTTCTTTCTAACCTTTCAATACAGCTTTGCTTTACTTTATTTCCGAGTCAGGATCTGAGATTGGCCCAGAACTGCTCACTGTGTAGCCCACGCTAACCTTGAATTCACAGCAATCCTCCTGTCTTAGCCTCTTAATGCTGAGATTACAGACATAACCCTTTGTGCACTTTGAAAATGTACACAATACATGCAAGTGCTAACAAATATTGTGCAGTGTTTTTATTTGCTTTTGGATGATTGGGTTTTCTTTAAGGATTTCTTTCACTAGCACAGTATATTTGATTTCCACCCTTCCTTCTTCCCCCTCCAACTCCTCTTTGTCTCTCTCACCATCTCCTCTTGAATTTACCCCCTCTTCTTCTATAACTATTTTTGTTTCACACACACACACACACACACACACACACACACACACACAGAGAGAGAGAGAGAGAGAGAGAGAGAGAGAGAGAGAGAGAGAGAGAGAGAGAGAGAGAGAGAGAGAGAGAGAGAGTATTAACCATGGAGGGGAAAGCTCTCCAGAACTCATGGCACCATTTGCTCACCCTTGGGCTGGGCCACTTAGGACTCAGCAGCAGCACCTTTCACTGTGTTCCACCAGTGAATGAGGAAGCAGGAAAGAATTAATAATGGACCTGGGTTGTGTTACCTCCTGGTCCATATGTAGGGGGATACCACCAGGAAAGAACGAGAAGCAATGAATGATGCCCATTGGCTCCATAGTTAACACTCCACGTCTCACAAGCGTAGGGTGGAGCTTCTGAAAGAATTCAGCTTCTAAATTTACAATGCTAAGACTTTCCTAACAGGTTTTAGAATGCATTTTAATCTTTGATATGTAAGATTATACACTAAGTAAATTTTAACTTAAGGGCTATTTAATGCTATTATACCAATTTCATTAGTTAATGTGTTTCGTTTTGATTAAAATAGAAGCTACTAATTTATTCTGCCAAGGTTATTAAATAGGCATTGAAGCTTTATTTCCAAGGCTATGGATAAATTTTAATTGTTTAATAAGACATGATTGGTTGGTTAAATGTCCCATGATATATTATATGTTTAAAATGGAATTTAGTTTTGTTACGTAAATTAACGTTTTATTTTGTCTTTTTCTCATACTTATTTTTATGATTTTAGATTTAAGTGTAGTCTGACGTATTTAATGCAGAACTGGTGTTCTGAGTTACTTGGTATTTGCATAGCTGTCATCCTCAGCTGCCTCCAGCAGCAGGATAACTATGGTTGGCCTTCAATCTGGGCTTTATATGACATATATTACCTCAGGTCACATTCCGATCGGCTGCCAAGGTAAGACTCAACATTACTTGGCTCTGACCCTCATGGTTTGTACACTTCCTAACCGTGTGGTGTTACTGTTGATGAAGTCTTTTTAAAATCCCATGCACTTGCTTACAAACTTCCCCCAGGTGTTAGCTAATCTTTTCTCAGTCATGTAGGCAAGGCATGGAGTGTCAGTGTGTTACTGTTGGGGTTTGAATGAGGAATGCCCCCAATGTGTATGTATTTGATCACTTGGTCTCTAGTTGGTGATGTTGGAGTGGTGACATTAGGAACTTGAGCCTTAGTGGAGGAGCTATGTCCACCGGAGGTGAGCTTTGAGGTTTTATAGCCTGGTGTCACTTCCTGTTCCCCATCCCTGATTCCTCTGTGCAGCTTCCTGTTTGCCTCTATCCCTTCCCTGCCTGCTGCCATTTCTTCAACATCAGGGACTGAAAGTCCAAAGAAACCCTTTCCTCCTTTGTTGCCTTTTTATTTGATCTCAGTAACAGAAACAATGAATATAGTTACACTTAGTTGAGAAATGACAGGTATAGAATCAGTGTGCAGGACCAGGCTATTGTTGTGTGTCTATTTACTGGTATCGTACTATTTATTGCCGAGCCCAATGGCAGGTACTGCATTTACATTAGTTATCCTAAGTGATGCCAAGTTGTAGGTCCAAATATCATAGTGCAATTTTATTCACCAGGAAATTGAAATTTGAGAGACTTGTTAAGTCACCCATGCATACAACGTAGCTACTGGAATTGAAACAGTCTTTTCTGTCCCTAAAACTAGGCTTACATTTGCTATACAACCAGAGCATCTCTCAAAGACTAGTTGGAGTGCACTGACTTTATCAGAAGTGTTCTTACATTTTAAGCCCAATTGAATGCTGAAAATAAATAATGCCATTATTGAACTCTGTAACTGCTCTACTGAGCCATACCACTTTCCTTCTTTTTACTTCTCATTCTGAGACAGGAACTCACTGTTTCCCCATCTGGGTCCAGCTAGTAGTTCAGCTAGTCCATTCTGCATCAAAAGTGACTGGCTTCAGTCACCAAGGCCAGCTGCTTTATTTTTTTTTAAAGGACCACACTGTCGTATCACAAAACAGTCTGAGGACTCCTGTAGATGGCGGGTCATTGCTTGTCTTGCAACACTAGTCCCATTGGAGGCACTGACTCATGAGAGGAACGCAGTCACCAGACAGGACCAGAATGTTTCAAAATTTCTGAATGTGGCATTCATAATACTTGGTGCTGTTATGTATATCATTGATAAGAAAGAGGGCTTGACAACACTTCCGTTGCCATGTAAATCATCATCCCTTGCAAAGCAGCAATGCAGTCAGATCCCACCCTGAGACTCAGCTCCAACAAGGTGTGAGCCCTGTCTCCTTCCTGTACAAGCCTAGTTAGTGCAGGGCGTTGTTATACTCTTAGTAAGCAGGTGTCGGTTAATTAGCTAAATTAATTTAAACCCAACCAGAAAACAACCATGGAAATTGTCACATGCAGAATTATTAAAATATGTCAATCACACAGGAAAAGGAGCTTGTTGTCTGTGAGTGGTTATGGGAATTGGGTGTCCAGACAGAAGAAGCCAGGAAGAACCCTCCCCTCTTTCACTCTCCGTTTGAGTGAGCCATTGTTCCAAAGCCACTGCTCCTAAGTGACACAAGGACGTAATTCATCCCCCTACACATGGACCAGGAGGTAACACAACCCAGGTCCATTATTAATTCTTTGTTTGCGAGCTCTTAACCATGTAATTGTTTTAAGGACTAGCAGGTGGCTCAGAGTTCCAGGTTTGTGGGACCTTAAATTCTTCTATGTAGGGAAATTGGTGAGTATGAAAAACTCAGGTAAGACTACAAAATACTCCCTTTCACAACAAAGAAGAAAGGCAGCCCTCTGGCCACCGATCAGAGAGGGATGGCAGGTGCTCCCAGTAAAGCTGTGTGCTTGCTTCCCAGGGAGAGCAGAGGGCTTCCTAGATGCGCACACTCAACTCCTCTTTGCAGTATCTCCTGCTTGGAATGAGCATGGAACACATAACCCTCTGGTGTGACCACTACCATTTCCCTGTGCTTTGCCTTCCTGGGCCTTGCTGTTCTGGCTCAAGTTAATTCATTCACTTCTCCGTGTATGGTAGTTTCTCTAACTCCAGGAAAGCATCTTCAAAACGGAGGTCAATTTTGCAACCGCATTTTGCTATGATGTGTGAAAAAGTGACGTATTATTTTGTTTGTTTTGTTTTTGTATTTTTTAAAAATGTTTTTGGAGACAGGATTTTATTGTGCACCCCAGGCTGGCCTCAAACTCTCACCTTTTTTTGCCACCCTGTCAAGCTCAACCAATAGCTGGTGAGTTTTTGTTGTGTTTTTCTTTCCCTTCCTTTCTCTCTTTTCACCGGGTTTCATGCAGCCCAGGTTGGCCTTGAAAGCTCAAGCATCTTGCTAACTTACCTAGCTCAACCAGTCAGTTTTCCAATCTTGAGAGTCACCTCTTTAGGGGGAAGGGCGACTTTCCCCTCACAGCCTTTCTCGTCACAGTTGTGTCTGCTGAAGCTGCTGTAGAGCGAGCGTGTAGGAGCTGCCCACTACCGTCAAGTGGGATTCATTGTTTCCCATGTTCAATGAGCTCGTGAAGGCACAATGCCTCCTCCCTCTGTCTATATTGTCTTCGTGTCCCAATTCCTTTCTCAAAGCCCATCTAACTTTGACACATCCATGGGGGTGTCCAAGAGAAATACCAGTGGGTCCCACTCAAGCTTCTGCTTTTTTGACATTGTATTGAGTTGATATACCAGATAATTATCCATCTGAAGTGTGCAGTCTAACACTTTTAGTATTCAGGGGTTATTTGCACAGTTGTGCTACCCCCACAATCAATTTTAGAGCATTTTAAACACTCAAGGAAAGGAACCTCCATTTGCTGCCAGCAATGTCAACTTCTATGATTTGGGCATCTGTAATTTTAGAAACTGCATTTATAAATGTATTTTTTCATGTGCACACATGTGCCATGGGTAGCAATTGGCAGAAGATGATTCTTTCCTTTTACCATGTGAGTCTCAGGTATTAAACTCATAGGGCTTAGCAGAAATGATACACCCTCACGGAGCCATCTTGTCAGCCACAAGTCATCTGGAATCATATAGAGCCATGGTCAGACAGCAGTCATAGAGTCTTCCTGCTTGCATTTCCCTCTCCCTAGATTATACAACTTTTACTGAGGGGAATATGGCCCGAGAGGAAGCAGAAACTGGGATCCTAGCTTGTGTTAGGATCCCTCTTCCTTATCTCCACTCCCTTCCCCTCTTTCCTCTCCCTGCTCAGAATCCAAGAAAGAAAACATACTAGAAAGCTTTCCATCACTCACAAAGCCTCACCCAAGTCTACACTGGTTTTCCCCACAACACACAGTCTTAGATCTCATGCTACAACTGTGAAGCTTCTCACAGGGGCTGACCTCCCATGGTTTTTTTGTTTGTTTGCTTGTTTTTGTTTCTGAAGCGGGCACTGCTGTGCGCTGCCCATGTATACCTGTGTGAGGTGCAGAAAGCTCCATCATTGCAATACATAGCTGGTGGGTCTCTGTGAGCCCATGTATACCTGTGTGAGGTGCAGAAAGCTCCATCATTGCAATACATAGCTGGTGGGTCTCTGTGAGCCAACACCATTGCTCAATGGAAGCTCAACGAAAGTGCCCCAACAGAAGTACCCCAACAGAAGTACCTCGGGGGAGGCATCAGTGATGCTCTAAGCTGTTCCACTTTGATACATAGTTGCATACTTTACAACATGTTGTTCAATGATGGGCTATGCAGTAAATGGTTCTCCCTAAGAACTGCAATGTTCTTATAGTCATGGTAGCCATCCTAATACCATAACACAACGGATTACTCATGTGTTTGTCTTGCTGCTGGTGTGAACAAGCCTCCTTCGTGTCATGTGAATTGAGCAATGCAACCAGTCATGCTCAGTGTGAAACATCTGATAGTGATTGTAAATGGTGTGACTGGCATGTTTACTTCTGTACATTTGTCATCCTTGTGGCCTAATTCTTTCTGCTTATAAGGAAGGCACTAGCTGTAGAACATCATGCTAAGTTACTCAGGCATAACCCTACCAAGGGTAACGGTGACTGTGTCCCTGGTTTTCATCAAGGATCAAGAAAGTGGCTTGAATAAACAACATGCAGGTTTCTGTTAGTGTACTCTAGGATGTTTGAGCATGTCCAAATTGCTTAATGATGCAGGATGCATCCCAACATCGTTACGCAAGGGGTGGAGCTAGGGATTTAGCTTGGTGGTTATAGTGATTTAAATGAGACTATCTTCTATCAGAGCAGATGCTTGCACACTTGCTTCCCAGTAGGTGGTGCTGTTTGGGGAGGTTTAGGAAGTGCGGACTGGCTGGAGGAAGTATGTCACTGAAGGTGAGCTGTGAGAGTGAAGGGTTTCCCACCACTTCTAGCTATCTTGCTCTGGTCTGTGCTTGTGGTTCAAGTTGTGAACCCTTAACTTCCTGCTGCCACGCCTGTCTTCTTCCATGCTTCCTCAATGTGATAGTCTGTCTTCTATCAATTGCCTTGGCCGTGACATTTTATCACAAGAACGAAAAGGTAACTAATACAGTGGTAGAGCACTTGCTGGCAATTGAAAGCCCTGGGTTGAGTCACTGACACCTGGGAGGTGGTGACCCCCAAAGGGGGAGGGGGGACAGAGGAATAAAGCAATGCATAACTATATACAAAGAGCTATATATAAATGGTAAGTATTCTTAGAACGTATATTGGACTATAGACTTAAAGAACACCTATGTTGGAATATATATGTATATATATATATATATATATATATATATATATATATACACACATACATACATACATACACACAATACATATCAAAGATCCAACACATGTTATCTCGCTTAACCCTCACGGACTTCCTGTGAGGTAGGTATTGTCTTCATGTCCACAGAATCTAGAGTGTGGTGAGAGAGCTGGGCAGAGAATGAGGCCAAAATTAGCATCCGAGAAAACAGTTATCAGAAAGATATACTGGAAACACTTTCCATGACAACGTGTAATATGCACAAAAATAGCAGATACAAAACAAACGACCTACAAAGATCCCAGTTCTCTTGTAACAGCAGACATTGCTTTTGGTATTTCTTCTAGCTCAGTTTCACTTCCTTCTTTGGGATGAATTTCTTAAGAAACTGTCCCTGCTCCTAGCAGAGCTTCATATGCACCTGCCAAATGTACTGTTGTGAGATAGAAGAATCTGGAAATCTCTGGATATGTACAAGACTCTGTTATTTGCCCATGACAAGAGTTGCCCATAACACATAACTAGGATCAGTGTTTAACTTCATATGTCTTAATCCAGAGATCCTGGCAAGGATGTTTTCACTTTTAGTAAGCAAGGAAAGCAGAGTTACCATAACCCAAGCATTGTCATCCTAAGTTGAGCTTTCCAACATTTTCATTTGAAGTTTTACAGTATTGCACAATATTCTCTCTCTCTTTAAAAATGATGCTTATCATTTATTCATTGAAAATCAAAAATACATCTACACAATGTGTCGTTACCGTATCCACCCCTGACTCCCTTTGAATTCTGTCAGGACTCTGCTAACACATGTCTCTTGAAGCTTCGTTTCCTTATTTTACTTTCTCTTAAATACATGATGCCTATACGTGTGTGGCATGGGACAACCTACTGGGGCTTAAGCTATCTACAATGACCACTGCCACCACACACACACACATACACACACACACACACACACACACACACACACAGAAAGTGACTCCTTTCCCAGCAGCCGTCAACTACCAATAGCCCCTCAGCCATGAATGGAGTCTTGGTAGCAGCTCTCTGATCCATGCTGGAAATTTTACACTGGCTTAGTCTCATGTGGGTCATGCATGGGTAACCACAGCTGCTGAAAGTTCATGTGTGTAACAGCCATGTCATGTGCAGAATACAACATTTCAAAGGGTTCTTCTCCATCCTATTACTCTTAGAATTTGTTCTGTTCCTCCCTCCTTAATGTTCCCGGAGTCCTGGGGTTGAGGTGGGCCAGGCTGATATAGATGTTACATCCATGGCAGATTACTCACAGTTGCTAACTTTCAGCGCTTTCAACTGTTGTGAGTCTGAGCATTAACCACTCTCTACTACAATAAGAAACTTCTCTAACCAAGATTGGGAGAAGCATACATCTATGACTATAAGCTTAAACATTCAGAAACAGTTTGATACTATGACCACTTAACAAGACAACAACAGTAGATTCTCCCTAGGGCCTGATTTCCCTAGACATGATTTTGACCATGTTTAAAGTAACAAAGTATGGGATTCTTTCTATGGAGCAGGCCGCAATCCAATCACAAAAATGGCTGGTTACTCTATACATAGTATTTCCACTCTTGCATTGTCTTATCTGGCAGGTCAGTGTTATTGGATGCAGGGTTCAGAACTAGGCAAGACCCTTGATGTCTCCTTGCCCTCACATAGGACTTTTTGGCACTGTGAAAGCTAGGTATTGGGGAGAGTCTCCTGATGTTGTCTAAATCTTTTAATGAAACTCACCCAAAGGACTCACCTATGTAAGTATACAATGCTGATTAACTGCCTCCCATTTAATTAAGAAGAATAATGACACCTGCCTCATGGGCTTACATAATCAGATAAATACATCATACCCACACTTTCCAGGGCCCAGTGCATAGAACAGCCTCAGTTTATGCAGACATTCCTGTGATTACAAAGTGAGGTTCAATACCGTGGGGCTGGCTGAGGCACGAAGGACCTTGCCAGATCACTCATTGATGTTTACATCAAAATTTGAATTTTTAGATCTGAAGCCTCTCCTTGGGTTAGAATGGTCCTTTTATTAATTCGCCTAGGGGAAAAATATTACAAAATTATTTTCCACCCACGTACACAGCTCAAAACTAAATTGGTGAGCACTTGCCATGTCACTGTGCTGCCTGTAAGAGACAGTGAACTAAGTCTTGAATGCTACCTCTTAGAAAGGAAAGATGGCCCGTGATGAGTTGCAGGGGAGAAGGTCTCTTGGAGTGCCAATTTGTCTGAGGGCTATGAAACAAACAAATGGTGGGACAGGAGGGCAGGGGACCAGTGAGGGATGACGAGTAGATGTGACCCGAAGAGAATAACACCCAACCCCAAATCGGCCGAACACATCAACTGCTATTAAATCATGGCTTTGATTTTCCCTCCCATGCCCTTGTAATGTTTGGCTTCTCCATAAATGAAAGGAATCATTTGAAGTGAGGGTCTGCAGAAGGAGGGCCTCTGACCCCTAGCTCGACCACAGAGATCAAAGGCAGCCCCATATGTGTGAGATATTATCTTTTCAAGGCAAGTGGGCTGCTGTTCTGTGATGCAGTAGTGTGGAAACAGACAAATAGCCAGTTAGGGACCACTGAGGAGAGATGATGGACATGGGGCTGAGCAGATGGAAGAGGGGAATCTGGAGGGACAGCATGCTTCAGAGGTCTTTGCACTTTGTTTTGACCCCTGAAAATCCTTCCGCGTTTGGGGGGTTCATTACTCTACTTGTGATTTAACTCTGAACCACCTTCCATGTTTGTAGTGAACACTGTCCCTTGCAGACACACTCCTTATTTAAGTCTTCCTTGTCTTTAAGTCTGACTATTTGATTTTTGCAAGGTGGGGCTCTCATATAGGCTGGCCACACAGATGAACACATAGCTAAGGACCTCACCAGCGTGCATCACAAGAATGTGCCTCCTGTGCAATCTCAGTGTGAAAGCAAGACAAGCTACCCAGCAGCTATAGTGACATTCAATACACAGGGAGGTTATGATGCTCTACCCCGCTCTGGCTCTGCTGCTCGCCCATACCTAATCCCTGGGGCAGATGGCTCTCCTTGTTATTTCCCGGGGATGTCGTGCTGACAGGAGGTTGTTGTCAACTCCTAAGAGTCACCACAGAGCTTAGATGCTTTCAGGGGCCTTGGTCTACACACTGTCCTTCATCAGCCTGACCATTAATGGGTCCTCAGGAAAAGAGTGAAACAGACCCACGGTGAGATGGATTTCAGCCTGTGTGGTTGAACTTGACCTTCGTATCATTTTTCCTCACTGCTCTCTGTGGTAATGGTTTCTGGGGGGGGGGGGCAGGGCTTGTCCCAAGGGACTCCGCTGCTTTGCTCCCTCCTCCGTTAGCGTCTCGGTAGCGTCCCAACTTTCCTTCCTCCTTTCCTGTCTTCCTTTGTCTCTTCTCCCTCTCCCCATTTCTCTTCGCTCTTCCCGTCGAGCCGTCACGCTCTCCTCACTGTACTCATTTCCTCTCACTCAATGTACTGTCCTTTCCCTAACTTGGTCTGTGCTCCAGATCCGTAGAGGTCCAGCCAGCACCTTTGTGGGGTGAGGTGAAGCACAGGAATGTACTTTCTTTTGTTAATGTGTTCAATAAGATCCCCATTTTTGTTTGTTTAATGAATCTTTTTTTTTTTGTATTTTTATCTTCTTTTTATCATTTCCTTTTTAGTTTCCCTTTGCAGAGAGACACTCTGGGGGAAAAGGCAGATATGCAGCAACTAGGAAATGACTGGGATTGGGGTTCATGATGTGAAAGTCCTGAAGAATCGATAAAAATGACGTCAATTAAAAGGAAAAAGATCCCCATCTACTTGTCAGTTTATCCTGGCTCCTGGTTTTGTGACGTGGACACACCTATATACACTAACATAGACATACCAATATGCACATATATAAAACACGTGAAGTAAAATACATACACATGCCAATGTACACCAATGAAAGTAAGCATATGTGCTAACATGCCATCAGCATACAGAGTGATATCCATGCTAATGCAAACACATTATCTCAGGCATCACACATACAGTGTGATGATTTGATGAATACAAAACTAACACTGCCACACATACATCACAACATACACCAAATACATACCAATACACATACTAACACATATATACACTAAAACACATCAACACAAACACTAATGAGAATAGTCCAAACAGTAACATACATCAATACACACTACACACTACTAATACATTCAGAAATAAACACACTAATACACACTGATGCACACATACACACACACACACACACACACACACACACACACACACACACCCCTACACCCCAAAGCACACTAAGACCTATGCAACCCAACATACGTGAATACCACTGTGTTTCTTCATTACCCAATCAGCAGGCCCCAGGAGAAGATTCACATTGCCAGGAAGGTTATAGGACCGCCTGCAGTGTCTGCTAACAGCTGAGCTGAAGGAATGCTTGCTACTCTCTTTGTGAATACAACTTGGTGTAATGATTGTGTTGAAAACAAGGTAGCAAGGAGGCTTCCAGCCCCCAGTACGAAGTTAGTGGCAGAAATTGCCTGTGAATGGTTAGTGGGAGCAGAGTCACACACCCAGAGATCTTTCAGGAGCCAAACATAATTATTTCATCCACACGGCACTAATAATGTTCAGGTGCCATAGATAATGGATGATCAAAGATCCAAAGACACAGACATGCACTAGCGATTGTTAACTTCTTTGGTAAGATCAGGCATGCCTCCAGTTAATACAGGCTTAGCTATGATGCAAATAATAATTTTTAAAAAAGTGACCCAGAAAACGCCCCCCCCACAAACGCATGCACAGGATCTGTCTAGACAGCTTTAGACAAAAGAAAATCATTTTCTTTGGGAGGTGTTGAGTGAAAAGGCACTGGAGTTGTTTCGGGGAGGAGCGCAGGGGTGGGAATCATAGGGCTTCAAGTGAACAGGCTGTTAATCTCAGGATCTAACCTGAGGACGTGCTGCATACAGGAACCCCTAGGATGTCCCTGTTACTGAAATCAAGAGGATAAAGAACTATTTTTCTTTTAAGTTCGTCTTAGTACCTCGTTCCTCAAGTAGAGCGTAAAAGGCAACTTTGACCATTTAATACAAGACCATTTTTTTTTTTACCCCAAAGGAGGAAATCATGCAAATGTACTTTTCACTTGTAAGCCACCTAAGTGAAATACTGTCATTGATGCTAACATGAGCACAGTCTTACTCCAACACTGTTATGGCTACACCATGCATTCTAGGGCTTTGATGGTCTTAAGCCCCTGATGATAAGAGCCATTTCTTGATTCTGAAAGTAAGTTCCTACTGACTCCAAGGCTGGTTTCTGCTATGCAAATGCCTGTGTCAAACAGATGAACTGACCACCCTTTTAGCACTCGTTTCTACTTGACTTGTCCTTTATTGTCCTAACGTATCTTAGAAAGACAAATTCTTTTAAACTGGTTGTTACCATTCTATCTACGATGCAGGGATCCTTCTAGCAGAAAAATAAATTCAAAACATTTGCCCACAATAAAAGGCCAATAGGTCAATAGGGATCTGCCTTAGTAAATTTAGTACAGAGGATGTGTCACTTGTTGATAACTGATGAAAAAATGAGAATGGGAGCAGTTGACTGGATTCCAAATCATGCTTTAGCTCATTTTCTCTCGCTGTGTGCCAATTACCACAGCTTTGAAAGCAAATAGCACTCCATGAATTACACATTGATTGTGATATTGATATAATGTATGTGATCTTTTAAAAAAATCCGTGACTTATTGGCCTTAAAATAATTCTATGCTAGTCTACATTGGAGCATTGTATCCGCGCAGAGCTATTATAAAATGCCCAGATGGTGTGCCCTCTTTGATTCATTGGGTATGGGGGTTATTGTGAGGTCTATTATACTTACCATAATGACTTCATTTAAATTTTTTATTGGTAGATTTTGTGATATGCATAATATAATTCTGCCTATACACAGACACAGGTATAGATATCTGTGGTATGCTAATAAAACCGTGAGCAAACACATATGGTCTCACTAGTCTGGAGCTTGGTATTCCTTATCATGTTTAAGATAAAGAAAGTAAACATTTCCTGACAACGTTTATGAGATTCTCCTATATGCCAAATACTATATAAAGCATTTGTCATAAGCCTCCCGAGATAAATATGAAGTATTTGCTTCTTCTCATAGAGAGGCATAGTTTCATAGAGGAGATGAGTCTTCTATATGAGTCTCCTATATGATTATGTTGTATGAGCAAATGCCATGCACTCTGGCTAAGTTATATTCTGTCCCAAGGGTTGATGATAGTAGGATGCAATAAATATTGACAAAAGTTTGCCAAGTCCAGTTTTGTTGTAGTAAATCAATAAAAGATGCACTTATGGACCTCGTGGAAGTAAATTTCCTGTTCAAAGTTCTTGTGGCACCCAGACTCTGAGTGCTCAACAGCAGACTGTCAGTTAGTACCTGCCAATGCTGAATGAACAAAGGGAGCCAGCTTATCAAGTAATACTTCCACATTTCACCATTGGCCAGCTCACCTAAGATAACCCGAGGTTCCAGGATGAGAAGTAGCAGCTCCCCCAGCCCTCCAGCATTTCACTGTAATATCAACATGAAAATGTTCTTCTCAGGAACTTCCCATCAACTCTAGTCTGCTTCAAAGTATGAACTTTCTGTTAGATATTTGGTTTATAATTGCTCAACCCAAATGAAAAACAGAAGTTCCCATTGGATGCTATGTGAACTGAAAGCCTTCCATTGCCGTTCATATTCTGGAAAACAACTTCTCCGTTAGTTTGAAGTTACTGGTGATGCTTTACAGGGTAAGCAAATCTTATGCTTGAGTGCAGGGAAAATCCACAGCTACTGAATGGAAGACTTCTACTGAAAACACGTTCTGTCCAGATCCCTTTGTTACCAGCGTGAGGGTTAAAGGTGGTGCAAATGCACAGAACCTCTGTCCTCCAAGTACTGTCTTGATTTCCTTGTGTCCCTCCACCTCAGTAAAGAGAGCTGCCTTCATAGACTTTTCACAAGGACACATGTGCAGTGCTGGTCCACGCTGGAAACAGTGTCTAATACTACCCTAACACTGATGGAAGGACCCTGCACTGCTTCTCCCGATAGATACTACTGTCTTGGTGGGAAGCCCGGAAACCCCTCCCTGAGCCTCTCCTCCTCCAGCCTCTCACAGTAGAAGGTTTTTGTGAACATGAAGAGTGCCCTTGCCTATTCCCGTTTTGGAAGTTCAGCTACTTTGGTCCACTGAGCATTATCCTTACCAATTCATCTTCAAGCCCTTATTTTCTGACCCACATTCCTCCCAAATGTGCTATAAGTCTTTAAGGATTTCAGAGCGTTTGAGCGACTACTTTAACAAATCTTTGGGGGAGGTCTCAGAATTGGGATTTCTTTTTCTTTTTTCTTGCTTTCTCTTTTTAATTTCATGGAGAAAGGGTCTCTTTGTGTTACCAGGACAGGCATAACACTCACAGCAATCCTCTACCTCCTTACGGTAGGAACATAGAGCTGGGATTAGTCTTTACACCATCTTCTGAGCATCTTGGATTAACTCATGGCTAAAACGACTATTTTTATGTATTGTTTTCACTCTGTTATTTGTATTCTTTTCATTACCACACCATTTTTTTTTAAGACAGGGTTTCTTTGTGTAGACTTGGCTGTCCTGGAACTCTCTCTGTAGAGCAGGCCAGCCTCCAATCCATCTTCTTCCAGAGTACTGGGATGAAAGATGTGCACCACCATGGCCTGGCTACGATACCAATTTTTAAAACCAAAATAATTTATTTAACTTTATTTTATGTATATTGGCATCAGAGCCCCTGGAACTGGAGTTACAAACAGTTGGACAGTTGTGAGCAGCCATGTAGGTGTTAGACATTGAACCCGGGTCCTCTAGAAGAGCAGTCAGTACTTTTAATCACCGAGCCAACACTCCAGTCCCTACCATTCCAATTTTAAAAGACCACTTTTAGTCCATGCATACATCCATTTGTTCCTTCAGACTACTTTTGGATTCATGTACATCTTGATTAACTTCATTACTTAAGAACCAAATATAGTGGCCACTCTTCCAAGTGGAAACAGAAACATGAATTGCACTCCTACAACTTACAGATATCCTGCAGGAAGAAACAGTAAGCCAGTAAATCCAAAACCAAAATATAAAGCTGAAACTTGTACAGAGCAATGAAAGAACACAGGCCAAAAGAGCAAATAAAGGCAGAATTAATTGGCCTAATCTGGCAAGCTAGGGATGCACCCCCTAGAAAGCCACCTGAATTCGGGATCTCAGAGACAAGAAGGGTCTAAAAGAGCAAGTAAGAACTTTAAGCCCTCACATCACTCCTTTGCCAAGAAGCATTTCTTAGAAGTCTGAAGAGATGGCTCAGTGGGTAGGAGCATTTGCTGTGCAAGCATGAAGACTTGAGTTCAAATCCCCAGCACCCACCACATGAAAACTTGGCTTGGCCATGTGCGTCTGGAAGACCAGCACTGAGGACAAAGCCATGCAGGACATGTACACCCTGAGAACTTGCTGGCCAGCCAGTCTATCCAAAATGACAAGCTTCCAATGTAGAGAGATACCTTGTCTTAAGGCAGTACAGAAAGATGCTTAATGGCCACACAAATCACATTCAATTGTTATTAGGAGTCTATTACATACCAGAAATCATGTCCGAGTCTGAAAACACAACAATGGAAAGCCAAGAAGCCCTTACTCAGCACTCAGTCTAGTGAGATAGATAGATACTAACCACATCATCACACCATACTAACTACATTAGAGTCCAGGTAAGGGCTTTCAGGAAAGCAAGGCAGTTAAAAAGTCACATCCTGGTTGAGCATCCCTAATCCGGAAGTCTAAACTCTTAGATAACTCTGACACATTCTGAACACCTTCCTGAGGTCCTAAGTAGACACATCTGTAGCTGACTCCATGTAAGAGGTTAGAGTCGAAATCAGGCAGACTGAAAATGTTATATGAAATGATTTCTGATGATGTACCAAGTTGTGTGTAAAACAAATGAATTTCATTTTTAGACTCGAGTCTCATTCCCAGGATGTCTCATTGTGTGTAGCTACAAATGCATTAAAATACAAATGTATCTGAAATTCAAAAGCCTTCCAGTCGTGAGTGTTTTAGACAGAAGAGGATAATCACCATGGATAGAAGTCTGTGGCCCTCCAGAAAGCAGTATTAAGTGATTTATTTCTGATCTGTTGCTAAGGATGCACCATAGAAGGGGGATGACAACACTTTTGTGCTCTTCTTTACGAGCACACCAAATGAATTCAGTACCCAAGGCCATTCTTGACAGAGCTGTTGCTGCTCTCACTGCTATGATTATCTCCGTAGCGATGTGTTGTTCTGCTTCACCTTTTTGAGACAGAGATCACATTCTATAACTCAGACTGGCCAGGACTGGCCATCCTTCTGCCTTGGCAATCTTCAAGGTTGGCTTTTCATGGTGCATGCAGACACACACACACAGTTGGTTGTGTCCTCGGCTACTGTAGAGCCTCAGTGTTGGTGAGTGAAATGTTGATTTCATGTTTTACTCCTTCTAGTTGTCTTGTTTGGAGAGATAGTTTTCTTTCATTACAAGTTACACAACACCAATTCTTCCATGACCCGACTGAATGTTTCCCAAGGACATAGTCAATTACCTTCAACCTAGATCTAGTCAAGTTATTTCAAACATACAGTAGTTTCTATCTTTTTTATTTTAATGTTTACCTTGTGTTTGTATTTTAAAGTTTTTCCAAGTGAGTTCATTGTATTTATTCATTTATACATTTCTTTATGTGTATATAGAGGGTCAGGGAAGCTGCACTACTTTTGGAAATTGTTTCTTTTTCTACCGTGTGACGCTCAGAGATTGAGTTCAGATTGTTCCATTGGCAGCAGGCGACTTTATACACGGGGCCGTTTTGCTAGCCCCTGCTTCTATTTTTAAGGCATCTTAAATATCTCTTCCTTTTTAAATTAGTAGGTAGAAACACCTACTAGTCTCTTTGGATAGTTTTCCATTTCCTCGACCTTACCTCTTCCCTTCTTCCACACTGGACACTTTAGAATCAATGGCATCCTTTCCTCTTTCTGCCATAGTTATATTTTAGATTCTTGAATTGTTTGCCTTTATGTTGTGCAAATAGTGTCCTTAAGCTTTGAATGCTTTACTATACACTGAACATCTTATAACTACTGTTGCTATCATAGTTTACCACTTAAAAACATCTTTCTAATTGTTCCCCCTCCATTATTTTTGCCTTAATAACCATGTGGTGTGTGGAACTAAAATGTACCACTTTTGTTTATGAAACTACTATCTTAATTAATTTCTCATGTTTTGTTTGTTTTCAAGTCAGAGCTTCTCTCTGTAACCTTGGCTATCCTCAAACTTGTTATATAGATCATGCTGGCCTCGAACTCAGATATCCACCTCTCCCTGTCTCCTCTGAGTGCTGGGATTAATGGTGTTTGCCATCACTGCCTGGCTTTTCTTATGATCTCTTCTTGGAAGTGGCCTTATCAGGAACCAAGCTCAGGTTCTCAGTCCCACAGCTCCTATCATAAGACTTACATGGCATGGACTTTGTGCTAGGCATTTGAACACTAAGGAGAACTGGGACTCTAGTTGTGATCTCTCAGCCTCACTGCTGGACCATAGTGCATAGTGCAGAGGACCACGGAGAGGGGCCTGGTCATGTTCATTATCTGAGCTCATTTCAGTAGCCAATCTCAGTCACTAATAAGCTGACTTCCTTAGAAGCCAAATAAGCTGAAGGACTATTTCTGAAACTTCTGTCAAGCTACTGAACATATTCACTTTATTTACCAGAAGTATTGTGGTACTTTGTCATCCTTAAAACAAATAAACAACTACTGGGTGGAAAGGTAGGGGGCAGTGAAGAGACGCAATCAAAATGACTAGCTCTCCATGGAAGTTTCCTGTTGGGTATGGGGTTTCCCTTCCTGGTATGATGTTGCTGAGAACTAGCCGCCCTGGCAGGAAGAGTATTTCCCAGCATTCTTTGCCTGTAGAGCAACTGGTGTGACTTGGTTCTGCCCGAAGGCATTGGGTGAACGAATTGTGCATCCCAAACACTACTTTCCCCTCCTCTTTCAATGGATACTGTCCCGAGGCTGCTCTGAGGCACACATTGGTAATAATGTGGGCACAGGATTGATTGCTATACAACTTGAATCCTGCTCCACCACTCTAGGAATGGATTCCCGCTCCTCCCACCTTGGATTGTGACGCGAGGGAGAATAACTTCAGATTTGTCAGGCCTCCCATGTTAAGGTGACTGCTCTATAGCATTTAGTTAGCATTAACTTTACAAAGACATTCACCCTGTACATAATAAGGCAACCAGAAAATGTGTAGATTGGCGTATATTCTTGAAAACGCTTTCCCACTCCTGTGACAAACCTGTGAAATTTATCATCCCTCTCCACAGATCTTCATTATTTGAGCAGTGGTATGAAAGTCCCTCAGCATTTGTAGATGATCAGAATTTGAAGTTTATAACAGATTAACACCAACTTCTTCCAAATTTGAAGGGGGAGTCATTTCCAAGTTCTGCAATACAAACCATATTGTGGTCATTGTTCAGCTCATTAAGAGGGGCCTGCAGTGTAGCTCTGAACAAAAACAGAAACCTGTCTCTAATTAAATCTAGTAACAGAGAACCCTAACTTAAGGCTATCTATCTATCTTGGCTGAAACGCTTCAGGGAGAAAATTTGTATGCAGACCTCTTAGTGACAGGTAAATTCTATTGTTTTTCTGTCTGCAATCCCAACCTATGCTCCTCACAAAATACAAACTTTATGCAACATGATGTCAGACATTTCTCCCAACACTGTGCCCACTAGCAAATACGAACAGTATTTCCAGATGCATCCGAAGTGGGAGGCTGCCTTCCACCACCCACTCTGTGCATAGCTGGAAAAGCCATAAACAGTCCTTGGATGCTGCAATTCGATCTTTCAATCTGCCGTCACTGACGACAATTTTCTGCCTGATTGGGAGCATAATGTCTAAAAAGAGATTTCAGAGCCAGCCTTGGACAAAGTCTACCGTTGGTGACATCTGCCTTCTTACCAATAAAAGTGATGTATTGTGTAACAGCAAATTACTCAGAAAACAATTCCCAGACATCACCTTTGCCAAGGAGTGCGAAACAGAACTACTCCCTTTCCTGAATGTCAGGAGGGTTACACAGGAGAAATGACCTATTGACAGCTGCTCAATGGGAAATGTCCCTCCTCACACAGATATATGATGCTTAACTTCACACACTTAGAGCCCATGGCAAAAGTAAAATGGAACCAGCAGGCTAGAGCTTGCAGAGACCAGAATATAAGCACACCTCTACGTAGAGGAAACTGCTGAAGGACAGAATGGGGGTGGGGGGCGAGAACTTTCAACCCACAATGGCTGCTCAAGAAGAATACTATGTCAGCAAATTTGAGACTTGAACAATATGGCTGAGGACTAATTTGAAATATCTTAATGAAGACAGATTTGCGACCAAGCAATCCTTAAACACAGTACAATATTTCACTGCCCAAACATTGCCAGAGCAAAACCAAATGACTTAATCGACTTAATATGAATATCTCCCATTCCTTTTTCTTCTTCTTCTGACTTGGACAAGGCTGGGGGTCACTGTTAAATGACATAAACCCGGGTAACTCCATCTGGATGAATAAAAGCCATGTTGAGACACTCAGGAGCTACCGGGTTCAAATATATGAAATAAAAGATCCCTGAATCTTATTGCCAAAAGTGGGCTAGAATGTCTTAGTTGTACTCTTCCTCTTGTTTCAGACACGTGTCCGCATGTGTACGTGTGTAGGGACATCTATGTACTTCTGTGCATATATTGTGTGCAAAAAGTAGCATGTTCTTTCCTAACTCTTGGAATGCACTGTTATGACTCTGCTGAGAAACAGCCTCCCATAACCTAACAGGATGCTGGCCCTTTAACTTTTAACACACTTCCCCAATTAAGCATCCTAGGCTCCAGACTTTAACAGCTGTCTGCAGCTGTTGAAAAGTGATTTATCATTGTCAACGTTTGTGACCAAAACATTAAAAGATTTTTCTTTTCTTTATGTTTGGCAGGCTGACTTTCATCTGCATAGCCATCCATCCTGTTTAATGCTTTTTATTCGCAGTTGCAATAAAAAATGAAAGAAAAATATTTTACTGAATAATTTCGAATTTTATTTCCCTCACACAGAATGGTCTAATGATTTGTGAGAACCTTTTGTGTAAGGGAATATTACTCTGGAAAATATTTGTTTTTTTTATGGAGAGAAGTATAGAGTTTTGTTCAAAAGGCTTTTGATGGAAATCCGATTTTATTCATGTATAGGAAATTCTTTTAAATTCTAAAAATGTTCAGAGAAATCTAAAACCATTTCCCTGTTTGAATAACAAAAATCTCCCCCCGTTTTAAACTGATGTTAAAAAAGACATCCACATCAAACACGTTGTGTTTTCACAGTGACATGCTTTGCTTTGAAAGGAAGCCTTATTACCTCCAAGCTAAGTGGGAGAACCCGGGAGTACCTACAACTGACTTCTACTTTGTGTCCTTGGTCCGCTGATACTGGAGACACATTTGAATGGAAGGCTTTCTGTTATTCATTCTTACCTTCTACTTCTTCTTCCTGTAACTATTTACCTAAAGTCACTGGGAATTGGATACTACCTAAGTTTGTTATTCATTTGTTTAATCAACAAGCTCAGGCGCCCTTTGATTGTGTGTGTGTGTGTGTGTGTGTGTGTGTGTGTGTGTGTGTGTGTGTGTGTGTGTGTGTGTTACTTTGGAGTGAAACCAGGGCTCCCCAGCATGCTTGGCAACAACTCTATCACTGAGATATCTCCCCAACTACCCCCCCCCACTTTTTTTTTTTTTTTTTTTTTTTTTTTTTGCTTTTAGATTGTGTCCTCACTAATTTGCTTATGGTGACCTTGAAGTTACTCTGTAGAGCAAAGAGGCCTAGAATTTGCCATCTTCCTCCTTCAACTTCTTGAATATTTCAAACTACAGGCCTGCATCACCAGGCCCAGCCCAGCAAACTGTTCTTGAATACCTACTGCGTCAGTATGCCTTATTGGTGGCCACAAAGCAGATGAGCAATCTGGGGCTTGTCCTGCTCTCCCGAAAGTCTGTTCAATGTGTCAGTCAACACTTAAGCCTTTCACACTTGGAACAGACTTGACAAGTCATGTCTAGTCTTTGTCACACAGCCAACATAACCTTTTCCTACTAAACCAACGTTTTCTTGTTTACATCCTCATGGTTCTGTGAGATAAAACGCTCCAGCTTTACTCTGGAAAAGAATCTGAAATCCATTTCCATCTCTCCCACCCTTAGTATGGAGAAGTTTTCCATGTCTGTCAGTGGATTCTTCGTCCACCCTGCTTTTATTGTGGTAAACAAGATCGGCAGGCTGCAGTGAACAAAATTTCAGTGTGAAGAGGGACCAGCTGCCTTTAACCAAGACGTTTTAATTCGTTACTGAGCTTTCTGATCCCTGCCCCCTCAATGTGGGGAAGGAATCCTGTGTGGATCTCTCAGTGACAAAGGAATCAAAGAAAAACGTAAATTTGCATAGAAAGGCATTATGGTGCAGGCCTTTGGACCATGGGCTAGGTAGAGACATGAAAGAAAACAAAGTGTGTTTGTGATCATTTACTCCTTTACTGACTGACCATTAAGCATAACTCCTGCATGCCAACTCATCGTCAGTGAGTCTTGGTTTTACCCAGCCACTGTCCGCTCTGAGATAAGAGGGGTGATGGCTAGGAAGCCTCCATTTCGCTCCCCTGTCTCTGATAAACCCTCTATCTTCTTGCCTCCCTGAAGAACACATACTTGACCTTTGCAGCATTTTGGCTATAGATCTGTCCTCCTAAAGACAATAATTTTCTTGAAAAGTAACTTCCTGTTTTAACAGCATCCCCCAGAGTGTTAGTACCTTGAATTATAGACTTGACAAGGTGCCAGAAGTCAGCTAGACCTGCACGGACCAGTCCAATCATGACCTGAAAATGTCTTGGAAAACAAAAGGGATAATACAAAAGGGTGGAAAGAAACTCTGATTTTAACTCTTTCCCCTTTCCAGTGCAGTAGGGTCCATAGCAAGGGTGTTGACTCTATGAGGGCTACATAGAAGAAAATAAACCAGAGGATCAATACCTAGAGATTAGAAGCAGAGACCAAGACATATGTGATGGCATCACTAGACATCTGCTAATGTAAAGCCTGCCATTCCCTGTTTCATGAAGAGATGGGGACAACCTGGAAATATTTTCCTTTGGGTACCACCTGACTCTGACTCATTAGATGCCTACTGTGGATGGATTAGAGCACTGGTGGGCCATACAGGGGATAAAAGGAAAGATTTCATCAATCTGTCTGATAAGTTCTCATCTTTTCAAGTTCATCGGGGTTCTAGTTGTAAGTGTGAGGTGGTATTTGTTTGTTTGTTTGTTTGTTTGTTTGTTTTTTGTTTGTTTTTTGGTTTTTATTGTTAGTTTTTGTCCTTATAAAAAAGATGACTATTTAAAACACCACAGGAAATGTGATTTCACCAATTTATCATTAAGGAACAGCTGTAATCTATATATCAAACTACTTCCCCTTTTTGAGGAAAATAAAAGGGAGGGATTAGAAAAGAAGAGCCCCCAAAGCAACACTTCTTAAGGAAAAGGCATCTTGAATTATTTCACTGTGTGTTTCTTGAAGGTGTAGATACTATGATTCACCAGACCAGTATAACTGAAGTTTATTAGTAAACAACTTACACGGAAAACAATAAGTAACTGCAGAGACGTGCCTGCTCCAAGAAGATAGACTCTGCTCTGCTTTCAGTGACTGAAGGAGTAGATTTCCAATCCTCCCTTGTAAATCAGTCACATCCCTCTATACCTGTAGCCACGCCCAAAAGGCGTGGCCATTGTTATGGGATCTCGGGCAACTATCTCCCTACAGTTTCTAACATCTTACTTACTTTGAGTAACTCTCTAAAGCCAAAATTACCAATATAATTGAAGAAAAAATATGTGTAGGAAAAAGGATCTTATGGATATAACATTATTTTCTAAAGAATGCAACTCAAAATCACCCTAACATAGTAAGACACTGATATCCAAGAAGTGACTTGGAAAATAAAATCTATGTTCTTTAATTACCTACCTAAGAGAACATTAGGTCTGGAAGAGGCTCACAAGTAGATGCAAGCCTGTCCCGTGTGAGCTTGTCCCATCATGGTAAAGTAGTCTGCAAATATGGGAGCTTCTGTTACTGCAGATCCTGGGAGGCAAGTTGCATCTCCTCATGGAGAGAAGTAAGCGCCAAGCTTTCTGTGAAAGTGTGATCAGATGATCTTGGTGCAGGGAGCTGGCCATGCTGGAACCATGCCAGGTAACAGAAAGGAACTGAGTCAAAGAGAAGCAAGAACCTCATCGCTCCTGAAGGTCAAGGGAAGTCTCTGATGATTGCTAATGCTATTCTTTGAATCCAAAACAAAACAAAACAGGACAAAAAGTAGGATGAGGTCTGTTATAAAAGACACATAAACATTAATTCAAGAGTGGATGAGAAAGGCTTTGTTTACATAGCCCTAACTCTACTTGGTTGATTTGAGGGCTGTCCTCATTTTGTTGCTGCTGACCAGAAGCAACCTGCGGGAGGGAGGGAGGGTGGGCTTATTTTAGCTTACAACTCCAGGTGGTAGCAGGGAAGTCAAAATGGTCAGAGCTCAAGTGGGTGCTCACACCTGGAGTCAGGAGCAAAGAGAATGTATGGAGCTTTGCTTGCTTGCTTTCAGCTAGCTTTTTTCCCTCTTACAAGGTTCAGGCCCCAGCCCATGAGAGGGGCCAGCCCAAGGTAAGCTAGAATGATTAACAGTCAAGACAATTGCCATAGACCTGTCCAAACGTCAACAGGATCTAGATAATCCCCTTGTTGATATTCTCTTTTCAGATGACCATATGCTGTGGCAAGTTGACATTTAACCATTACAACTAGTGAAACACAAGGTTAAGATGGCTTCTCAGCTCAGCAGCAAGGAGCATCCCTGGTTGATTAGTGATGTCTGCTTGGAGAAGAGAAAAGGGTGTGAGGGGTAGACTGGAATAAGGAAAGCCAGATGCAGCCAGATGAGGAGTGGTCCATTCTGATGTCTTCTCAAAACTATTTATGGAGATGAAGTAATGGTAAAAATAGGAAAAATCTGGTCTGATTGCAGATATGCCCAAACCAGTGATTAACCAAAGTTTGATCCCGTGGCTTGGTCAAGTTCATATAATGGGAGGTGCCAGCAGATTGGTCATAGTTGGAGTTGACGGTGCCTAGCTTTTGCCACTAAAGCCTACCTCTGCTGTTTGAGTGCTCCCTTCTGCAGCTCAGCTACCCTCTCTGGTCTCCAGTGACCCCTTCCTTTTCCCACAATGCCTCCCACTGCAGCAAGCCACTCCCTCATTACAGCCTCCTGAACAACCTTCAGAGATGTTGCCTCATCTTCCCCCAGAACTGAACCAAAGGCCTAGGGTTGCTACTCTCTGCTGTCCAGTCCGAAGAGAAAGCACACCAGTGAGCTATATGCCCTTAAGCTTCCTTCCTGCCTGCAATTCCCACACAGGGTTCTCGTCTATGCCAAGTAATGTTATGCTGGCAAAATGCAAAGACCTAGAAAAGTTAAGTTTCAACACCCTCTACCTTTCATCAAGATGACCCTTTCTAGTCTAATCCCCATCCACAAACTAGCACAGTCTACATTAAAAATCGGATCTGTCCCAGTGTGAAAGGATTAGGAGTGTTCCTCACTCCTGTTGTTAGGCTGGTAAATTAAGGATTTCTATCAAGGTCAATCTTAAAGAAGAAAGAAAATTATACATATATATCATATATAGTGTAAATATTTAATATATAGCAAAAACATTATGTACAGTGTAAGTTAACTTGATAACCAAATACTATTCTTCTTGCTATTCCATGACTGGCAGAACTCAAACTTGAATTCAAAGAAGTATCCCAATGCCCACATTCTAAAGGGAGACTCAAGTAATGAAATGAAAACACCGTTGCCACTGGGGTCAACCAGCAGATGGAAGGGTGAAGAGAAACACATCACAGTCACTGGGTTCCATTTGCAGGGCCATGAAGCACCGGCATGCTAGGATATACACCCTGAAGGATACTCAGAGTCTTGATGTTCCGTGGAACCACAAGGAAACTTTCAGCAGCTAGACTGAATTTGTCTGCTCTCCTACATTTTATGCCTCACAGTAATTGTTTCCATGGCCAAGATATGAAATTTGTGTTTGTTGGCTACATGTGAGTTGTCCAAAATGCAACTAGATCTGGGAACTAACGTCTCCCGGCATTTTCATTTCTTGTGGTTTGCTTGCTGATGAAAATGGCCGTTTGAATTCAGAGGCTTCTACAACTGTGGTTGTGTTCCTTTGTTGTTAGACTTTCAGCTTGATCAGCTTTGACTATGGTAAGAATAGATACAGGGGATGCCACCTGTTCTCTTTAGGGGTGTGCTTCTGAGTTGTGTCTCATATTATGATCTTGAAGCTATTGGTGATCATGGATAAGATCGTTAAATTAACTAATGTTTTTTTAACAAGTGGTGTTATTCTGATTTTATGGCTGCCTTTTCATTTATTTGCTCGAAAGTTCTAAGAAACAAAATTTCTCCTAATGCACTTTTTGGTTCCCTGGAGGATTGCCTTGACTGTTAGTTGAGCCAGCCCACTGTGGCAACACCGTTTCAGGGCTGGGTACAGACCGGTGTGAGAGCGAAGGGAGCCAGCTGAAAGCAACTGAGCACCAATGTGTTCTCGCTTTGCCTTTAACCTCAGGTGTGACGAGACCAGAGACTCCAAAGACACTCCCTGTGGTTATTTTGTGCTTTTATGCATCCTCTAAATATGGCCTTGTGAAGGGATGTTCCCTTTATTCTCTATGTTTTAATTTATTTAAATTGTTTTATTGGTGTTCAGATCGTTCATACTTGTGCACAGGTGCCCTCTTTTATCTCTTAAGTCTGGTGGTTTGTAGTTCCTAGTACAAGGATTCTTTGTTCTTCCTAAGCTTCTTGGAGTGTGGCTTCTCTTAGTGAACAATGGCATCCAGAGACTATAGACTGGCCTTCTTGCTCCTTCACAATTCATGGTTACTTCATGTTTAGATGCTCGTAGTATTATACAATTGGCAAGAGTTTGAGCAACCAAACTATTCTACATTATCATTAAGATGCAAGGGAAAAGCAAGAAGGCCATTTTAGTGTGGTTTAATTACATTTCAGTGAATGTCAGCCTCTTAAGATTTCTTTTATCATACATGGTCTCATAATGGCTGGGAGTCAGATAAAGGCAGCGGTGGAAATGTGACTGCCCTCTCCTTCTCCGGTCCCATGTGCATCAAGACTAATACACTGTCTGGAGCAAATGACTAATAAATGTCAATACTTAATTATTATTACCAGGATTCACATCTTATATTTTTACATCCAAAAAGTAAAGACAAAAGGAGAAAATGAATTCAAACTACGGAGTGTTCTAGAAATTTGTTCCCTAAAAGTCCCAGAAGGACTTGCAAGTTTCTGCCTTCACTCCTGCACAGCTAGAAAGATCTGGAAGTTTTATAACCCACAAGCCCCTTCTCTGCACTCTATTTGGATTGTGTCCAAATAAACAGTGGAAGAAAAGAGGAAGTGGTGGCTCCCGTCCCTCTGCAGGCAGAAGCAGGACAGAGGTGAGGTAGAGTCAATGACTGAGTTAACGTTCCTGAAGTCCTTCAACTCCAGTGTGACTCTTATGCTCAATTTTGGGGAACCTCTCTTAGTCCCTTCATTTCCAGCCTTCTAAGTGAAGGACTTTGATTTCCAGTCTTAATTCTCCAGATCTGGAATGCCTAGAGCTCCGCCTGCTTCCCTGCCCATGTTCTGGCTACCTTCTCAGCATCCACACTAGCATCATAGGCAGAATCAGCTCAAGCTCCTTCCCCCTGAGCACCAATGATGTGTGCTGCTCCCCTTTCTCCAGTTCAGACCACACACAGGGAAGAGAGGCAAACACATTGGGACGGAAGATTGGGTGAGTTCAATCAAACCACCAGGATAAAGATGCAAATGTCTGGAGTAAGAGGTAATAGGAAACACTGCCCAGCCGCCCAACGCTTTCTTCCTTAAAGTTACAGTTTTATAACTGGCTATTTGTATAGACATTGAGAATAGCTAATTTTGTTCCAGTTAGATACAGTGGTTTGGGGATGTATCTGCTAAGGCTGTCTAGATATCTGAGCATGGAGTGACGTGAAACACATCAGAATCATGGAAACTACATTTTGGGAAAACAATAACATAATTGCAAAACAGAGACACGGAGCAGACCACAGATTTAAATACTTAAAAAAGATAGGGCATACATATTAGAAGAAGATATGAGTGGGTTTCTCTATGGTCCAGTAATGGGAAAGTAATAATGTGAATGACCATTAATTCATTTGATGATATAAAAATAAATATTTTGCTGAAAGATCAAAGTAAAGAAGGAAAGACAAACTGGAAAAAACATTCGCATCTTCTATTCAAGCAAAATAACTAACATAAATGGTTTTTAAATAGAGAATTTTTCTTTAAAAATTGTTTTTCATACAATATGTTTTGATCGTGTTTTTTCCTCCCCCAGTGCCTTCCAGATCTTTCCCCCACCTCACTATCCATCCAACTTCATGTTCTCTGATAATAAAACGATCTTGCAGAAAAGTTAGATAAATCATAAGCAAAACTATGAATTTGTAGAAAAAGATTGTAACTGTACTTTGACCACATAAAAAGATGCTCAAATTTGCCCAAGGTGAAGGGGAATTAAAATTGTACTTAGATACGCTTTCTCTACAGTGTACTCTGTTGGAGGGAATGAGCCGCAAAAAGCATTTTGTTACATGGTTGGGGTTTTTCTTAGCTGTCACAGGCTTAGGTACCTTATCCCAGACACCAACATGGACAAGCCTTCGTCTCAGCAAGAAAACATGACAGCAATGAACTGAGACATATCAAATTGACTAAAATCCTCAGGCCAATTTAGTTACTTAGACAACACATTAATGGTCAGCTTGCTTCCAGTTGTCTGAGACCTCCTCTGTCACCTCTAAAGATGGAGCAGAGTCCACTTTCCTGCCACCAAATAGCTTATATACTGGCAGGTAGGACTCCTTTATATTCAGGTACATGCATGTTGTCGGAGGCAAAGTGGACCCTTAGAGGAAAAAATGGCAAATAGTGCTGAACGTTGGGTGTGTATTCCTCGAAGACACACTCAGTTATGAGAGGGATGTAAGAGGGAACCATGGTCAACGTAATTTTTTGCAAGCTATTTCATGTCATTAAATCAAACCTTGGTGCTACCACTAAAAGGTACTATTAACATTTCAAATGTTTGTCTCCCTCACTTTCACTCTGTTCAGCTTTATATTGAACAAAACATAGGTTACTGGGCTCATCACGATGAAGACATCCCCATCTCACAGGAAGCTGTGTTTAGCAGCATACGTCTTTAGCATAATATCAATTCCACCCCTTGGGAATTGGCTTTGATACTCACCCAAACTTATTCAGATAAAACTAATTATGGCTGGAATGTCACATAAATAATGGGATTTCACTTATAGAACCCTGCCCCGCAACAGACTCAACTCTATCCTCCACTCCCCTCTTTTATTCAACTTGAGAACAAAATATGTGTCGTGTGAGAGCCAGGTGGTTCACAAGTGTACAAAGCCACCAGCTTGACCCCACCCCCACAAAGCCCACAGAGGCTGTTTTCTAACACAGGGGGTGCTTGTTGGGTCTAAAAACTAGTCATCCCGTGCATTTCATGGATCTCGTGGATGCTGTTGACTCATCAGTTTTCTGATCTCTGCATATTCTGTTCCTTACCATACACATCTGGATAATGGTGTACCGTTGGCATTTGTAGGCCAGAGGGAAAAGGTTTGCTATTTGCAGGTCCCCAGGTCTCTGATAATGGGACCAGAAAGAATTCCTCTTACATGACATTCTGTTGTCTTGCTGTTCAAGGCTGAAATGTAAAATTGTTTTCTTCTGGAAACTCTGTGCTATATTTAGCATACGTCTCTCTCCTCTCTCTCTCTCTCTCTCTCACACACACACACACACACACACAAACACACCCATACACCTGTATAGTTCTGTGCTATACTTAGTGTGTGTGTGTGTGTTACATACACATACTTGAACACATGGTTTTTTGACGGCCTTTGAAACACACAGTTTGACACATATATATCTGAAATATTG
The DNA here is from genome assembly GCA_030556225.1 of Cricetiscus sungorus. Taxonomy (NCBI): domain Eukaryota; kingdom Metazoa; phylum Chordata; class Mammalia; order Rodentia; family Cricetidae; genus Cricetiscus; species Cricetiscus sungorus. Next base: position 7,022,401 of record JANBXA010000114.1, read on the forward strand.
GCAATGATGAAACTGGCAATTTATTTTTAGCCATGCTACATTTTTACTTATTCATTTTGACTTTAATCTTGTGTTGCCTTGTGTTATGCTTATTTATTTTGGCAGCTGTGGCTCTGTAATTCTTTTCTTTTGGGGGTGGGGGTTTCAAGACAGGGTTACTCTGTGTAGCTCTGATTGTTCTGGAACTCACTTTTTAGGCACAGGCTGGCCTCAACTCACAGAAATCCACCTGCCTCTGCCTCCAGAATGCTGGGTCAAATACTTAGACCATTGAGGACTAAGCTTGGGTCTAGTTTTCGTCAATCTTCTTTAACTGTCCACTCCAATCATCAACACATTTGCATGTACATTTTTATTTTCAAACAAACCCAATGATTATCACCTGTAATGGCATCATTTTCACCAATAGCAGTTATCAACTAATAAGCCGTCTGCTGAACTGGGTGGCTTGTGTCCAATGCCTTTATAATTTTCAATAAGCCTTATGGATGATCTCCTTTATATAAAATTTGCAACAAAAAATTTCAAACCTCAAAACACAACAAAAGGTCCTGAAGCCACTACTACAGCACAGGTGAAGTCCCAATTAAGGACACTTTAACAAACAGGGGTCCTGAATCACAGCAAATTCACTTGCCAAGTTACAACCAGAAGCTACTTCAGACTGGAGTCTCCTGAGCTCCAGAGTCCAGTACAGAATACACAGAGACAGTAAGGTTAGCTACTCTGATGATAGTAGGATAGTCCCAGAAAGGGTTAAAGCACTTTCCAAAGTTGTCTGACCTGTAACCAGAAAGTTGCTATGACTTGCAAAAGTCTCCCAAGTCTTGAAAGAACTTATTCCAGAATTGTCCCAAAGGGCATTGATCACCCACCCCTTCCTCTTCCTTCTTATCTCACGGCTTGGTGATTTTTATGGCATGTTTTTCTTATTTCCCATGAAACATTTATGAGATCCTGCCACTTTAAAATGTTGTTCTACTTCTAGAAGGCCAATACAACTCTGTTAAAAGAGAATGCTTGTTTCACTAGACCAATGTCTCAGATGCGTAAATGTCAAGACAGCAGGAGCTCTGGTGCAGAAAAATGTTGGACATCAGGGGGAAATTATCTTAAGAATTGCAATATCTCCAGCCCATAAAATTCAGTTGGAAAATCCTATGAAAAGTATCTTTCTAGTAAAAGTTTTGCAGAAACTTGACTATGACTGGAAATACCGCAGAATAATTAGAATGAAATCGATTTCAGTATTCATGAGCTTCACTAGAAAATTGAGCACAAAATCCTACAACATCTAAGGAAAAAAAAAATTGAGACCTCACAAGTGTTTTAGATATTCCTAAGAGAAATGTATATTGTGGAAGAAAATACTTCCGTTTTCATGAGAATTCCTTTTCAACCTGCATCACTATTACCAAACTTGCAAGGCCAAGACACCCATACTACAATCTGTTCCACTAATTGGGAAAAGGCCTAGAGATTGACATAAGAAACAAGACAGCCGGTCATTCTTTCAACGGCAATGTCAGAATGTCTAATGCCGTTTATTGAGGGGAAGGAGTGGGCTTATATACTGACTCACATCATAGTGGAAAAGAACAGGGGTTTCAGGCTTAGCTCCTCCCCAGCAGATGTGTGTTAGCAAAACAGGAAGAGTACCAATACCAACCCCCGGAGGGCAGGGGGTAGGGAGGGGAGTTCCAGCCAACAGCTTCAGGCTTGCTCAAGGTGCCTCAGGGGACCATGCATGGCCCTACATTTACCAGTATTGCAAATACATCTTTCTAAATAAATGACCTATCGCTAATATTCCCCTTGGCTAGGGTCCAAGGGACAAAGAGAAATGGTAATACCCGCATACCGCAATGTCAAGTTGGGTCTTCGCACTCCTGCTGCCCTGAACTCTGTGTACCCTTCCTCACCATGCTGAGTTGTCAAGTATTTTGTTTGCTGGGTATTTTGTTGTAGCACAAAGAAAGTACTATACATAGCAACTGAGTATGGCAGCACAAGGATGGGCCAGTGTGAAAGCTGCACCATAGCCTTTAGACATGGTGACATGACATGATAACACGTGAGCTAGAGAGATGTCAGCTACTCATGAGCTGGTTCTTACCACTTAGAGAATGCAGCTCCCGATTCTCTTTCTCTTTTTCATATGCTGTCAGAAAAGTGATATAGCTATGTCCACTCACATGAAGATATGCCTTGGGAGGTCAGGGCCACAATCTGGTTGGGTCCATGGATCCCTAAATGGCTTTGTAGTCAATATACACATTGTTGTCTTGTTAAATAAGAGGATAAATAAACTACTGCTACATTAAAACCACTGTATTTGCAAATGATTTTTTAGCACTTATCATATCTAATGTAGTAGGCTTTTAATGATATATATTGAATGGATATACAAACTGATGAATGAGTTTAAGACCAGACAAAACACATACAAGACCTCCCCAGGTTCAAGCCAGATGCTGCCTCAGCACTGAGAGGGAGAGGTGTACATGGGATCCCAGTCCTACCCAAGACGCTATTTTCTTCTGAGAGCTTCTTGCAAAAGGAAAATCTGTTTTCTTCAATGGGATGTCATCAGTAATGTCAATCACACTTCAAGGTAGGCTTCATGCTCAGGAGTATTGGATAATACAAAAAGAACTCCATGGGATTTTCTTGTTTGTTATTGTTAGGTGTGTGTGTGTGTGTGTGTGTGTGTGTGTGTGTGTGTGTGTGTGTGTGTATCTTTTGGTGTTTCCTTTGTTTTTTTTTCTTATTGGTCTGATTCCTGTTTGTATTGATTTTTGGTTTTGTTTGTTTCTTGTTTTGAGAGAGAGAATATAAAGTTGGGTAGGTAAGAGGAGGATCTTGGAGGAATTGGGAGAGAGAAAAAACATGATCAAAATAAATTGCTCGAAACAAAAACTTGCAAATTAAAAAATGAATTAAAAAATGGAAATTGAAGATAGCCAGGAGTCATGAAATGAAAGATTTGGTTTTTAACCACATAGCTTAGCATCTGAGATGTAAGGTGATTATCATAAAAATAAGGAAGAAGAGGAGCAGGAAAAAGCAAGAAAAGACCCTAGATTTAAAAGTGGAGGGGACACCACTATTTCTGTAGAGGAAGGTAGGTGAGGCAGTGAAGGGGAGGGGTGATACCGGAAAGGTGAGGGGTATACAAGAAAAGTGTGGGGTAAAATAAGGAAGGTGAGGGGTAGTACAAGGAAGGTGTGGGGTAATACAAGGAAGGTGAGGGGTAAAACAAGGAAGGTGAGGGGTAAAACAAGGAAGGTGAGGGGTAAAATAAGGAAGGTGAGGGGTAAAACAAGAAAGGTGAGGGGTAAAATAAGGAAGGTGTGAGGGTAATACAAGGGAGGTGAGGGGTAAAACAAGGAAGGTGAGGGGTAAAATAAGGAAGGTGTGAGGGTAATACAAGGGAGGTGAGGGGTAAAACAAGAAGGGCAGGACAACAGCTCGGAAGGAGGCATTGCACCAATCCTGGAGGAGCAAGCCTGAGCTTGAGTGGGCACACAGGAACTGTGGTCTGCGCAATCGTATTTCTGGAAGCCTAGCTGTCAACTGAGGAAGAAACATTGGGCCATCTGTGGAGTTGAAGAGAATGGCTGGATCAGGACACTGCCTGCCGGGTAGATGACAAACAACGGAGTATTGGCAGGCAGAAGGGAGGGAGCTTGTGAAGGGCAGGATATTCACAAAAGTCAGTGCGGGGTGGGGGGCCCCTAATTATCCAGTGGGTTTGAGGATGGGAGCAAGGTTAGGTGGAAGGAAACCAATGAAGCAAGAGGAGAGAGGTACAGTGTGGGAGAAGTTGGACAGAGATCGGGGAAATTATGAGAACAGGAAAGCCAGGAAGTAAAGAGGGAGAAGCCGATAGAGTTTGGTCTCTGAAATTCCTTCCTTCATCCACCCGCAAGAACATGGATTACTGCAGCACTCCCCACAGGGTCCTATAATATTCTTGGCAAACTGATACTGAACTGATGTCGAGCAGCACATAGCAGTTTGGTTGTGTATCGTGGCAACAGACTAATCAGGAAGATTTGAAGACATTCCCACTGTGCAGAGGGAAACCCAGATCAGGTCAACCAAACCTGTTCCTTCCACACTCCTCACTGAGACAAGAGACTTATTTTAATATCTTCTCACCGACTCTGTTATGTTAGTATTCACTAACAATGAGAGATTTCATAGTGTTAGAGCCGTTTACTTCTGAATGCTTGTAAAACAATCTCTTTGGCAGTCCACAGATTGTGTTCCCTCAGTTCTAGGAGTCATGGACAATTACCTCTGCAGGAGATTCCACCTCTCCATCCTCCTCTGCTTTCTTTCCATCTTCTTCCTGGGTACCCTGCTCTCATCTTCAGCTCATCTGTTCTTTCTCTTCCCCCTGCCTCTTCCTTCTCTTCTTCCTTCTTCTGCCAAGCCCCCTATGTCATCATGTCCTGTTGATAAATGTGCTAACCATACATAGAATGAAGTACAGTATACAAATGCTTTACCTTAGAACCATATTAATGCTGAATAAGAAAACATTGCCAGAGGAAGCAGACACTTAAGAAGAAAATGTCCTTTTCTGTGCCATATTTCCAAATCATTGAACATGCAACAGCTTAGACAGAATGACTACATGTTGAGAAAGCCAAACAATAGATGATCATTTATGTTAGTCTTTTAAAAATTTTTTAAAAATTCATTTTACATTCCAATTAGTTTTCCCTCACACCTCTCCTCCCCCTCCCTCTTGCCTCTACCCCAGCCTGCCCCAAGGGGAGTCGACAAAGTCAGGCACATTAATTTGAGGAAGGACCAAGCCCCTTCCCCTGCATTAGGGCTGAACATGGCATCCCTTCATAGGGAATTGGTTCAGACAAGCTAACTCATGCACCAGGGGTATATCCTGGTCCTACTGTCAGGAAGCTCTCAGACAGACCAAGCTTCACAACTATCTCCCACACACAGAGCGCCTCCTTGGTTCCCATGGAGTCTCCAAGCTGCCGGCCCAGAGTCCATGAGTTTCCAGGAGCTTGGTTCGGCAGGCTATGTAGATTTCTCCGTCATGATATTGACCTCCCTTGCTCATCTATTTGCCCTCCTGTCTTCGACTGGATTTCTGGAGCTTGTCTTGGTGCTTGTAGATCTCTGCATCTGATTCTATCAATTACTGGAGTTCAGTTGAAGAGAGGGAGGAGGGGTTTTATGAACGGGGGAGGGAGGGGTGTCAAGAGCATGATGGGGAAAACCACAGAAACAGTTGACCCAAGCTAGGGGGAATTCATGGACTATATAGACTGACAGCTAGGGAATCTGAACGGGACTGAACTGGACTCTCTGAATGTGGGCGACAGTTATGCCACTTGATCTATTGAGAGGACCCTGGCAGTGGAACCAGGACTTATCCTGCATGCATGATTTGGCTTTTCGGAGCCCATTCCCTAAGGTGGGATGCCTTTCTCAGCTTTGACACATGGGGAGGGGCTTGGCCCTGCCTCAGTTTGGTATACAAGACTTTGTTGACTCCCCAAGGAAGGCCTTGCCCCCTATGAGGAGTAAATGAGGGGTCAGAACAGGGAGAGATGGAGGGGTGGGAGAAGGGGATGGAGGGGAACTGGGGTTGGTATGTAAAATGAAAATAATTAAATACAAAAAGAAAAGAAAAAAGTCATGGCCACATGGAAATACACAGAGATTAACAGAAATGGCTTAATTTAAATGTAAGAGCTAGTTAGTAATAAGCCTGAGTTATAATACAAACAATTTGTAATTAGCATAAGCTTTTCCGTGATTATTTCAGACTGGCCAGCTGGGACAGAAGAAAAGCTCTGTCTCCATTTATAGAGATCTTAGGTAAGGAACTTGGAAGGAAGTGAAGGAAGCTCAGAATTTCTTCAAAATCTCTTGTTTAGTCTTTAAAGTATATTTAAATTTGGAGGCCTGGGAAACGGCTCAGTGGAGAAGGAACACATAGGCGCAAATCCCCAGCACCCACTTATTAAAATGCCTGGACTGCCATGCCTGCTTCTAACCTCACCTAATACGTATGTCCAGGGAGCTCATTGGCTGGCTAGCCGAGTGCAGCTTCGGTTTCCTCAAGACTGTTTGATTTCTAGTACTGGGGGGGGGGGCGGGACCAGAATGATATGTATTTTATAAAATTATGCCACAATTTGTATCTCTAATGAACTAGTACAAGGGCCTTCAAAGTAGTGCCAAAGTAGGATGCCTGCTATCTTCCCTCAGTCATTCCCCACCATATTCCCTTGAGACAGAGAAGTCTATGGTTACTTCCAAGGCTTGGCGTATGGAATATTATTTTAAGACGTGTTACATCCATTTATGTTTCATTTGTTTAAGTCTGTGAAGCTGTGTTACTTTGCCTGCCTAAACTACCTGGTTGCTCTAATAAAGATCTGAACAGCCAATGGCTAGGCAGGAGAGGGATGGGGGGACTGACATGCAGAGAGAATAAATAGAAGGAGAAAAAGGAGAGAGAGAGAGAGAGAGAGAGAGAGAGAGAGAGAGAGAGAGAGAGAGAGAGGGGAGGGAGGAGGTGAGGATGCCAGGGGCAGACACCCAGCCACATAGTTAGCTAGTAACAAGCCAAGATAAGACCAGGCATTCAAAAGAAGGAATAAGATTCTATGTGATTATTTGGGAGCTGGGTGGTGGCCCCCAAAGAGTAAAGAGTAAAAACCATCCAAATACAACTTTGTCTTCAAATCCATAGCGATCAGTAGTTAGGTATTTCTGAATTTTCCAAATACCCTTTAGCTAAGGCTTGCAACCGGCTATCACCCTCAGTGTGCTTAGTTCACCCAACACTGAATGCCAAGGTCAGGAGGTGTTGATGTCCTTGGACGTTTACCACTAAAATAAACCTTGGCCCATCCATATGGAAAGCGAAATCACATAATTATCTAAGATTCTAATTTTCTACACCTGGCCTATGGTATCAAGCAGAGATGTAGCTTATCAAGGAAGCTTCCAGGTGTAGGAAGGGTCTCCCAATGCAAGGCCTGAATTATGTTGTTGTAGAACACCCTGTTTCAAACAAGCTACATTAGTTGGAGGTGACCACTATATTCTCTTGATAACCAGATGTCTTAGCCTCAAAGCAAAGCTGGGGAGCTTACTTGTTTGGTCAAAAGCAAATGCTTTCTTTCTAAAAGGAAATGAAGATGCCTTGGGCAGAGCTCTGTATGAGTTCTGCAGAATAAATTTATGATTGCAGTATGTGTATCAGGTGATGTGGTTCACAAGGTATCTTTTCTTATCAGACAGATAGGATACTAAGAAGAAGTTGGGGGGCAGATACTCACAGCAAGGAGATCCAGACATATAAGCTTTAACAACCCTCAGCTGGACTTGATGAACTGACGAAGAAGTTTGCCAGGTCTTTACCACTGTACCTCATTCTCTGAAGCAAATATGAGCCAGCTGAGTGATACTAACACAAGAATTCTGGGAGAACAATTACTATAAGAGGTTGATGCTACATCTCTTTTCATGAGCCTGGAACACACACACACACACACACACACACACACACACACACACACACACCACTATGTAGTCTGGATAACTCAATCCAGACTTGTGGCTGCTGGAGGGTTTAAGACAAGAATGTTTTTTAGGAATAGCTTTGTCTTCTTTTCTAGCCCCCTCAACAAAAGGTTTGGATATGAATCATAAGAATCAGGGGCTAGAACAAGAGTTTCTACTGTAATAACAAAAGTAAAGTTCTTTACTATAATCTTTCTTTAGGAAAATGGTTGTCTAGATGAAAATGCTCAAGGAAGATAGGAGGTTTTCTCTAAGTCGGGAAAAACAGATAGCTTCCTCTTCATGCCTACAAGAAGTGGAAATCAGAAGATCCCCTTTATTAAAGGGAAATTCACTTCAGGTTTCAGCACCAGGGAAATGAAGGGTTAGCAGTCAAGGATGGTCTTCAGAAAGCATCACACTCATCTATGCAAACAGAGTGTTAAGTGCAGGAATCATTTAACCTAACAGACTCCCTAGCCGCCCATGCAACTGGAAAGAATTTGACTCTAGTTTGATGTTTTCAGTGATCTGTAGTAGAGAATGAAAGTTGAGAGTGACTCAGTGGGAACACTGCTGGGAGAAATTCCCACAGTACTGCTAAGCTTTGAGCACATTCCCAAAGTTCACTTTCTAGAAAATTAATACCCTCAACTACAGCATCACTTGGCAGGTGAGAACTTTTTAACAGGTGAGTTGTCGAGGGCTGTAAAGGCTCCATCCATGTGAATGGATTTAGTTATTACCACCATGAGAGTGAGTTAGTCATCAAGGCTCCTGATAAGTTGTTGAATATGGCAAGGTTCCTATGCTCTTGCTTTCTCCTCTTTGCCCTTTCCACCACAGGATGGTGTAACATGTGGTGCCCAGATAGGTGTAGGAATTCAGGGCAATCTATTGTTCGTTGCCTAGTTTTGAGTATTTCGTTATAGTAGCATAAAAACATGAGAAGGCAAGTCTTATTATGCTTAAGGAATACAACTCACATGTCTCAAAAAATAGAATTACATTTAACAAAGGATAGACTTCCTAAAGTTGACAAGTGTACCAGCTACTTAGTAAATGCTTTCGCACCATAGAAAATGGCTCTGCACTTGAGAGCTTGCATTTTAGCTGATAGGAATTATCAGGATCCACATATAGAAATAATCTCTTCTATTATTAGAAGAGAGGAGAAGGGAAGGATAGTGGAGGAAGATTGTGTTGGTAGAGTGACATGTAGCAGGCACAGCAAGATAGAGACTTCGCAACACAGACGGTGGCTGATTGCTGATTCAGTGGTCTTGTCCAATTCACAAAATGCCAATGCTACGGTTATTTTGGATCATAGAATGCATTTTTCCTGAGTATCGTTGACTATCTTACAAAAGTTCATTCATACCTATAACATCTGGTCCTCCCCAAAAGGTGACAATTCCTGACCTGCTTTTCCCCAGAGATGGCCCTATGTATACAATACAAATGAACATTAAGGCACCGCCATGTTGGTCAGTACTTCAGAAGGAGGTGAGGAATTAGAAATGAATTGACTGTGGGCCTTTCCCCAGCAGAGATCCCATTGCAAGTCAGCACAGAACTAAAAAGACGGAACTGACTTCCGGTCACAGCCCACTTTGATTTACATTGTAAATAATTTAACTTATCCAGACTTCCTTCAAAAGTTTCTACACACCATCTTCTAATAGTTTCTAGACAGGCAGAAATTTGGCCTTTTTCCTACCACAAACATAAAACAACCCATCCTTGATTGAATATGATGATAAACCAATGTTTCACCTCATTCTGAGAATTATCATTGTCAATGGTCCACTAGTAAAAGGACGGTATGAACAGTTATTTGAGGGGAACAAATGGTAATTATGTTCTAATCCCATTCATAGTTTATGACAACCAGATGACAGGAAATAACTCTATTCACCATATTGGCAATGCCATTATTTGAAGGTGGATTTCTTCCGTTGTCTCAGGAGGAAGGCTCTGTGGGATGAGTTGTTCACTGGACACTTCATCAAAGAAGTAGAGCCTTGCAAACGTCAGAAGCAAAGTTTTTTCTCTCACTGAATGAATAATTACTATTATTACCATTATTATTATTTAGTGAGTGTAAGTTTTAAGTGACACACAAATTCTCAAGTATCTAGAACCTGGAATATGTAAATGACTAAATTGGATGAAAGGGGCTAATCTCATCAAACCCCAAACTTTTTGGTAAATATAGGTCACATATCTGAGACTGGCCTCGAACTTGCTTTGTAATGGAGTAGATCCATTCCTGACCAGACCATGACCATGATGCCTCCACCTTCTGATGTTTGGAAGTCATTCAGAAGAAAAGTGATGACCTTGAGTAATAGCAAAGAGGAACCCTGGTCCCTTCAAGCCACATGGGACAAACCACAAGCCAATCCAGACTGTGTCCATGATCCCATCTGTCAGTCATGCCTCACTGGTGGTTCCTAGTTCCTTAGATGAACTTGCTGTTCTGGGCTCTATGGGTTAGGAATATAAGCTACTGTCATCAATAGTCTCACCCATAGCCCTGTGTCTTGCTCTCTTGAAGGGTTGGAAGTTGTAGATCTCAGGCAGCAAGATGAAAAAGGGAGCTGAGAAGAAGTGATGGTCAAGGGGTACTGAGGAAGGGGCGTGATGGGAAGACCACGGGTGTTTGAGGATCTAGGTCAGGTTCTCCTTTTCCACCTTCTCAGATTTTCCCTTTCAGAAACCATGCAATAGGAGCTGAGCAAAGAGAATAGCTGATTTGAGGACCGCAGCTCACATGTTCCTTCAGACTTGTGTGACATCTATTCTAGTCCAAGCATAGCCTAGATGTGTGGAAGAAGTTAGCACAAAGAGGGTAAGACAAAGGGTAAGTAAAGTAGCTGATGTCACTTACATTGTGTCTGTCATCTACCTGTCTGTCTGACTAATATATCTCTAGTTATGTTTTTGAGTATAAATCTATTGTCTCATCTCCCAAACATCACAGAATCCCAATATGTCACAACATCGATAGAGATCATAATTTACATAAAACACAACTGGGGTGTGTAAGGGTGAAGAGAGTGCTCCTTCTTGCCCGTGTACTTGAACTAAGAGGGTAAGAAGCTGCCAAGTTGGAGAGATGAGGATGACAAGCCAGATGCGGAAGCCTCCTGCTTTTGTGATGATGAAGCAAAGTCTTCAGAGAGCAGCTGGGCAGCATGGACAGGTACAGAGGACAATTGGGAAGGAGTCTGGGCTGGACCAGGGTTTTCCTGGGTGGCGCCTCTCCACTGCATGGCTGAGATCTGGTCTGGGTTATGAACTTCTTTCTTTGTTCACTCACAGCAGTGTCTGGATGCTGAGGAGGCCTGCGTCATCATGACTCACCTCCTTCCACCTGGGGCAACGCTTAGGAAACATGCTTTAACCCCTAATTTGAATTGAGCAAAGTGGCTTCTCACTGCTCTACCATCTTTGTCCCCACTCCTCTGTGATTGTCTGTGCTCCACAGACCCCTTAGAAACTTGCCACAAAACTAATCACTGGGTGGCACCCACGAGCCAGAGAAAAGATGGATCAAATTGCAGGCCCTCAAGAATACACATATTTTAACAATTTCCTCCATCCCCAGTGAAATTATGCTAATATTTTAGTTGAGTTTCCTCAAGTCTGGAACTCAAATTAAGTCTGTCTGTTTCATTTTTATGATAGCACTTGAAATCACTTGCAGACAAGGGGTTGTTAGGCCATGAGATTTATAGTGGCATCACCACGGAGGTCAAACACATCCTGAGGAAGAGGAAAGCAATCTGTGGAACCAGTGTTTTCACTGCAATAAACTTTATAGCAGCATTAAGGGAGTAGTTACACATCAGCCGGACGGTGTTGATTTCATTGAGAATAAGTATATTTACACTCGTAAGCCTTCTCTTCATAATATTCTGAATGTTTTACACAACGGGGTTAGTGAAGGTTGGATCTGGGCATATTTCACCAGTGACAAAATTTGTTTTTCTTTTTCCCACCCATTTTTGTTGCTTTCAGAAAATGGGTTTACAAAGTCTCCACAGGGGCCGAGTCAAAGCTGAGAAATACTCTGACATTTCCAACAAGGTCAAAGATACTGTAGTGATGAAAATTAAATTCATTGTGTCTATTTATGTGATTAAAGATGAGATAAATCTAAAGGAATAAAATCCCCCTAATACTAAAAAGGCACCCTTTAGATTAGTGATTATTTCTTATTGTGGCTAGTTTTGTAGTATTTGAATTTTTTAATGCATTTTTGTTTGTAGTATTTAAATTGCTGGCTTCAGTTTCTACAATTAAAGGGACAAAGTAAGGGCGAGCGATGTGGCTCCTTGGTGGATCACTTGCCTAGCATACCTAAGTCCCTGGGTCCAATCCCCTGCACAGTAAGTATACGAATTAACAAAATAAATAAATGAATTTAAAAATGGGCAAGATATACCCCCACAACCCATATTAGGCCTGCAGTGAAAACTGTTTCTACTCAACACAATCTTCATTAATTCCATGTACTGATATTCTTATAGCTAATGCAAGGGAACTGTATAGTTATGTGACATGGACAAAGCAGTGTGCCTGCTGTTTATTTCCGTATTTATCCTGTATCTTGCCCACTAGGTTTTTAACACCATGAAATCAGGGACCTTGCCTCATTCCCAATCACATTCCCATGCTGAACAAAGTCTGACACGGGGTCCTCCAGGCTACTTTCTGATGCATTAGTGAATCGTTGTATCATTCTCATAATCTTCTTACACAGGGAAAACCATTTCTTAGCTTGTACTCAGCTAACACCAACTAAATGTGTTCTACTTCTGTGAAATAAATTCTAGAACCTTCCCTCTTCACCTATTTTGCTCTCAGACAACTGTGTTGGCTCTAACAAATATGGAGGAACAAACAGATGATGCCCACGTCCTAAAGATGAGAAAGCTGGGGCCCGCTGCCTTCAAGCCTGCTATGCAGAATGTGCTGGCAAGAAAGCATGAGACACAGCCTGGAACTGTTCCTGTCAACCAGGGTGCTGTGGGACTTCGCTGCGGGTGTGTTGTCTTTCCCCATGATTGCCTTCTGTGTGTATGTTCTTGTGTAAGTAGCTTTCAACCGCTATCTCTACAGAGTTTAATTCAGCTGTTTTAAGGTCATATAATGTTTTCCCACGTTGAGAAAACAAGCAGACTCAGAATAACCTGCTAAATTGCTCATTAGATTTAACCAATTACGTGGTAGACTGATTATTTATATATTTTTATCCTCTTTTTCCAACAAGTTTTCTACTGACTATAAAAATAAAATATTCCAGTCTGTTGATAAAAAAATACATTAAAACACAGAAGAGGAAAACTAAAATTACCTAAATTCCTGCTAACCAAAACTAAGCACTACTTGGCTTCAGATGAATTGCACTGTATTTTTCAAACTGTGTGAGTATACATTTTTACGTAATTTCAGCAAAATTGGCACCATCCAACTGAGTTATAACCATGCTTTTAATTGTCCCTTGCTTGGGTCTTGCTAGATTTACATGTTTCTTCATACAGAAATTGTATTGGTTATTGATCAGCCTATCACTGGACTACCAAATACCAAGACACCCCATGGAACACACTAAATCACTATCTTACAAACCACCAAAGAAAAGATAGACAAATAGTGTAATCAATTTTTTTCTTTACTTATAAGATTGTTGAGAGGAAAAATTACCATTTTATGCATGCTTATGGATATACTTACAGGGAAATTTTAAGTGAATTAAATAAGGTTGTGTTATTAATATTATTTACACACACAGAGGGTAATGTTTAGTGTTACTAAGAACAAAAATGAAAATAGCCCTAGATATTAGTGATACCAAATCTGATTCCTAGGGAATCATATCATAAGGTGTTTGAAGGCGAGCATGGAGTACACACCTGTCATCCCAGTCTTGGGAGGCAGAGGCAGGAAGGTCAGGAGTTCAAGACAATCTTCAGCAGCATAGCGACTTCAAAGTCACCCTGGAACATGCAAGACAAAACAAACAAACAAACAAAAAAAGCCAGGATTACATACTGTCTTCTTGGGAAAGCTAGTTGAACACTCATTGCAGACAACCTAGTTAGGAAGAACCATTTTACAATAAATCTCAGTAGAAGGGTTGTCACTCAAGCCTAACATCAGTCTACAGACTCAGGGCTACAAATGCTAAACCAAGTCAAATCAAGGGTTTGGGGGGTTGTGGGGGATGCTAAGATGGAAAACTAGTGTAAGTGATGCTTCATTTCCTGAACACTGCAGGTCAGACCTGGGAAGTTTTATCAGTGTGGCTCCAAAGGACCAGAAGAAGCGCTACTCAGACTTACACAGGCAGAAGCCCGGGCTGCAAAACTCATAATGGATCTCCTTGTCCTGGATCCAAGTTCTGTGTCATCACAGACCTTACTGTGATATTAAACGGAACACAAGTGGAGGCCTTGAGGATATATTCAATCACATGCTTTGGCTAAATATCTTTGTTCACAAATTCATCCTTTGAAGCACTAACTCCGAGTCCCTCAGAATGTGGCTGTTTTCATTCTTTTTTTTTTTTAAATAACATAATTAAAGTATAATTAGGGTGGATCCTGACCAACATGATCGTTGTCCTTCTCGGAAGGGTGTCGATGACACAGGGAGACATGAGCACTTGCAAACTCTGCTCCTGATGCCTCACTGAACATTGCTCATGCAATGTGGGGGGGTGGGCTGTAATGGCATGTACACAGAAAAAGCTGATAGCCTGTAAGTGACATGGCTCTTCCCTTTTGGGTCCTTGATGCGTTATTCAATGGACAGCTTTAACATTGGCCAGCACTCCCTGAGACAGAATAAAGAGTTCTCACAAACCTCCTAACTTACACCTTCCAGCCCAAGTCATTTTCTATCTGTTCAACAGCAGGCAAGCTCAAAGTTCATGCTGATACAGCGACCTGAGGCTAGATTTCAGATGTTCTGAAAGAAAGCACATGAGAAATCCAACTCACACCTTCATCTTGGACTTCTGGTTTTCAGAAGCATGAGAAATCAAATTCTTGTGCCTAAAGATACATGGTATGTGGTACTTTGTCATGGTAACCATGGATAACAGATATACTTTCCAACTTGATTTCAGGATATGGCATGCAATCAACATGGCTGGATGCAAAATGTAGCCAGTTGCAGATACCCCCCTCAGAGTGCTCTGTCTAGTGACAAAAATTCACAAATGCAAGAGATTCCTCTCTCCCTTAGAAGTAGAAGCACAAACTACACACTCCCACTGTCAAAACTGCCATGTGGTCCTGTGAAGAGGAGACAGAGTCAGGTCAATATAACTCAGGAAAGTGTTAGACATTGGAAACTTGAGCAGTAGAGCCAAGTTGAGTTGGGTCATACGGGACCCGAAAGCCATAAGGAAGAGTGTTAAGGAGATGGGCCTCCATAGAATGCCATGTATGGTTGCCTGGATCTATCTCCACCTCCACTTAATAGCCAACTTTACTTTCAAGGCACCAAACAACAGACCACAAGGTAAAAAATTCCAAACTCCTAAGAGCAGCAGAGCCCTGACTTTCAAAAATTATGGTGTGTGTGTGTGTGTTTGTGTGTGTGTGTGTTTACACATGTGAGCTGTTTTGTGTGTGCATAATGGATGTAAAGATAGCAACCTGTCTACTGATAGGAAGTCATCAATGAAGCTTAAGAAAAACTAAACAAAGACATTCGGATCTGTTTTCCTGCACCAGGAAAGCATCTCTACAAGTATTTCTAGCACTAACTTGTGGTGTGTCTTCTTAGCATCTCATACTCTCTGAAATGAAACAGTGCCAGCAATTCACTTTGTCTTTGAGTGACAGTGAGTATTTGAATGAGATGCTATGGTGCCTCCCAATAGTCCCTGAAAACGGGCTCTGCGGGCAATCACACTGCAGTAGTGATAGATACAGAAAACTAAGTTAGAATACTTTTAACACACATAAAAGTTAGGAGGATAAGAGTCAGGCTGCAGATCTTGTATAAAATTCCTCTGCTTTGAACTGATCGAGCTTGGGGAGTATACTGAAGTTCACCTCCTCATCATCAAAGTGAGGGTCATATGCTAAAAAGCGATCCTTCAATTTCTGTCTCAAGTTGCAGTTGTGACGCAGACTCTCAGAATCACTTAGTCTAAGTCCTCGCCAATGAACATATTTTAAACAAACAATGAAAGAAACATTATTGGCAGTAAGAAGATGCTGAAAGAAGAGACTCCAGTTACACTAGAGGAAAAACAATGCCTGAAAACTGGGGGTAGTGGTGAAGAAAGGTGGAAAAACGAAGATGGACAAACAAATCTAGAGCAAGGGCTAACGTATGTCTCAAGGTCTTTCAACTAGCTAAGTTTTGCCTGTCTGCCAACAAGCTCATGGTGCCCAAAGAAGGTGTGACTATCCCTATTCCCATAAGCAATTTGAAAACTAGGGCATTTATGCAACTACGGAATGTTATTGCCAAACACATGCCGTGTAAAATAAACTTCATATAATTATTAAGTGGCTAGACACCCCAATTAGAAGTCCCAGTGCCCACATAGCCAGATTTTAAAATGCTGATGAAACTGAAGAGTGTCAAGTTATTTGGAGAAGTCTCTGCTGCTTTTTATGTGCTGACTTCTTTAAAAAAAAAGTGCAAGAAATATGGCTTTAGTTTTGTCTGAGAATGAAATACAGCGTGTTGAAAATTGCTTCAGCAAAATTCAAGCACTTCCATAAATTCTCCCATTGTGCCTTGCTTATTGGACTGTCAACAGTAATAACACTTCATATCAAGATATATTCCCGTCTTGTAGAACTGATCAATTTAGCAGTTTCCATTTCCCAATTATAGATGAAGTGTGAAAGAAATAAAGAAGGCAACTTTTCAGAAAAAAATCAATGATGTAGACATAGTCATCATTTTAGTAACACTGCCTCATGAAGAATGGCCTGATTTTAACAAGACATCCCGCAGAGACAGTGACTTATATTGTGAAGACATTTTCCAGTGGCTTCAGTAGGAGGGGAAGACCTTTTATCAGTAAGTACATCCTTTACCAGAAATATGAATCGTATTTCCAATGTTCAGCATTTATCCACGTACCCGTGACTGAGCTCTCAAAATGGTCACTAGGACTTACTCAAGTTTTCCTATTACTGTGCCTGGACATAGTTTTTTTTTTTTTATTACTAATAGTTTTCCATGATAAATATACGAGTAAAGATCATTTTAACGGTGGCTTTATAGATTTGTCTGATGCAAATTATGATTTTATATTTGGTTTTGTGTTTTCACTTTCTCTTTTGGCTATTGGTCACCCCTAAGTGGTCTTTAGTTATATCTAATCTAAAAGAAAATAAAATGTTATGCTTGACAATTTCATATGTGAATTGCAAAGCCTAAATCATCAGAATTCTTGTGTTCTCAATCTATAACTGATTGGTAATAAAGAAATCAATTATTTTCCTAAATTTCTAAATGTGCCTAATGAATTGTTTGAATATGGTTTTCAAACAATTCAAACAATATGGTTTCAAACAATATGGTTTTTTTTTTTGTCCTTTTTATACTTGCCAGGTAATTTGTTATCTTCTCACCTACACACATTTCCCATGGCACATGCACATGCACACACACACACCACATTTTTAAAAAAGATCGCCACATTTCATTATTCTGGCAGTCAATAGAAAAGATATATTTATGTATTCATACATAATTATACATTTATACATTTCTTAAAATGTATAAAAGTTTGAAAATAATCAAAATCAGTTGGTCAAGTGAAGTATAATTATTCCCATGTTGGATTGAGGAAGATTTTCCTTTGGTGAGTCCTGTGCATTCTAATATAAATGCCCTTGGCAACATCCTTACAGTGACAGAACAAATACTTTCATAGGCTATTTCCAAAAATGTACCTTAGAGTTTGGGAATTGTACAATAGCAATAGGAGAGTTAGTAACAACACAGTGATTAATGACACAAGTTTCCCAACTGTAGCAAATTTACAGTTTAATGCTATAATAATAAGTGGTGGCCATGACAGTGATGTGTTCGTTGTGTTCCAGATCCAATGTGCATCATTTTTACGGGCATTCTTATTTACTCCTTTCAGTGGTCCCTTGAGGTAGACTTAATTCAGTTTCACAAATGGCATTTCAGCCTTTGAAGGATCTTAGCCAAGACTGCTCAGTAAGTGTTGGTCAAGAACTGAAGTTTGCCCCTCTGTTCTATTGTCCTGGTGCCAGATCAATCTATGTCCTCACCACCAAAGTAGCCACTACACAGACATCTAGCATGAAGGATGAGTCTGGCCAGTTCACATCTAGTATAAATTAAATAACACAGAATGTATTGTTTGCTGTCTGGTGTGTTTCCTTCAATGTTGTTTGTATAATCCATCCGTGTTCTTGTGTAGGGTTGTAATTTGCTGGTTTTCATGTCATGCAGTTTTCAGTCTGACCATCATATAGTCAGTGGACATGATTAATATTTCTGTATTTTCATTATTATGTATATTGTTGCTGTGAATATTCTCCTATCTAGCTCCAGATGCAATTGTGGTGGTATTAACGCCATGTCTAAGTAGAATCAGACAATAAACAGAATCAGTCCTTCAGAGAAAAAGAATTGCTGTTGAATTACAACACAATAACTTTAGGTCTAGTATATGAATGTGCGGTGGGAGTTTTGGATGTGGAAGTGTGTATGGCACTTACCTACAATACCCAAATCTCCAGAACCCAGAAACACACACACAGAGTGCATGAAAAGAGTGTAAGGGCCAAGCCAGAGGTCGTGAACACCTGCAGGAAAACAGTATTTGTGACACAGCAGCACCATTGCACATGTGCATGTGCAGCGGCTTTGAGTGCATAAACAAAAAGGTAATAAGAACAAGCCAGCTACCATCCCAGCACAGGCGGGGAGCATCCTGAAATAATCTTTTTGTACACTGTGAGTATGTGTCACTCTGATTGGTTCAATAAAAAGCTGAATGGCCAATAGCTAAGCAGGATTTTGTAGGCAGAAAGAATGCTGGGAAGTAAAAGGGCCAGCCAGACACAGAGGAAGCAGGAAAGCAGAGTAAAGGTAATAAAGGCATGAGTCAGAAAAGAAATGAATAGAAATGGGTTGATTTAAGCTATACAAGCTAGTTAGAAACAAGCCTAAGCCAGCAGCCATGATTTCATAATTAATAATGTCTCTGTGTGGTTATTTGGGAGTTGGCTGGCAGGAGAGAATAATCCATCTACAGGGGACGGGCTCACAAAGCCCTACCCCTGTCTGGGACACGACAGGCAATTGATGGCTCTGTTGGGTTGAGAGTCAGTTTTCCTCAGGGATGCTTCATGTGAAAGTCTTCCCATGCTCCAGTAGACGTTCCTACACTTACACATTCGTAGACATCAGAAGGTCTATTTGATAGGATAACAACAGAAAGAGCACGAGAAGTCAGGATAGATACGTCATGGGAAAGAAAGTGGAGGGGAGACAGTGGGGGTGGATTTGATCAGAGCAGATTATATTCATGCGTGGAAAGCTCGAACAATAAAAAGGTAAATCCTACACTGTGCCTCTGTGCGGTTGTCCTCTCTGCTCGTGATTTTGTACTTTGCTTGTATCAGGAAAAAAGCAGTTCAAATCTATCTTCTAATGAAAAGGCCAGAAACAAAGCCCACAAAAGCCTTCCACTTTTAAATAAAATCGCAGTAAATAAGAACTCATTTTCTCTGAAAAAAATCAATACTCAAAAGAAGTATGAGTGAAGGACTGTTTTAATTATAGGATGTGGTGAATGAGCTACTGCCTGCCTATTGCTGTAGGCAGGAAGCCCTCTCAAGGGCTCCTTGACACCACCCATCAGAGAAAAGCACTAAAATGCCTTTGAACTTGAATTTAAAGTGCCTTGAAATACTATAATCTTAATTAGCTATGACACATAAATTACTTCATCTTACGCCCACGACTGTTGGCATTCAGAATTCCAAGTCAGAGTTTCTGAATTCTCAGATTAATGTGTGTGCCAGGAAACACCATTATTGCCCTGGGAAGGAAATATTTTTAGCCTTGAGGGAAAAGGCACAGAACAGAAAGCAATGTTTTCCACTTGGTAGATCCCAGGGAATTTATCAGGAAAATTGCCGAACTATTGTCTTACATGGGTCCCCTTGCATGGCAACAAATAATTAGCCAATTTCAAGAAAGAAATATTATGGCTTCTTAACTGAGACCCCTGTAGTTCTCTGGGGAGATTTGCAAGCTATTTTCGAATGTGTCTTAACGTATTGTGATGACTATCTTGAAAGCTAACATAGTGGGGCCTCACTTGGAGGTCCTTGCACTGGACACTCGTCCCAGGGTACATGTTCACATTTGCCTTCTCCTGGAAGCCATCATCAGCACCCATTATATCACAGCTTAACGGGCTGAGAAAAGCTTGAGGACAATGCTGTGTGCTAATGACATCTGCTTTCAAGTTAATTCGGTCTGATTCTGAATAATTAGACATGTGAAGTATCACATAACACTCAGTAATTAAGGCGTGCCAAAGTCAAAAGATGTCAAAAGAATTTGACTGCAGTGCCCAACTGCATTTCCAACAAAATAACAGTAATTAATGTCACCTATTTGAATTTTTACTGGCTTTGTTTTAATTTGCAAATACATTTTTTGTGTATAGGCATGCAATTTCTATAGAGATACTTACTTCTATTTTTGTCCTTACTTGAGAAGTATAAGGATCGGCATAGATATCCATGCGCCAATAAAATGATGTGCAAAATTGAAAGAAAATATCAGAATGCAGACAGGTCTAAGGGAGAAAACAATGTTATTGTACTTAAGCACACAAAATTACTCATATCAAGTCAAGTTAAATTTTCATATGGACAATACACAAATGTATTATACACATAACAAGCCACATTTAAGACAAAAATTAAAAAATATCAAAGAAAACTTGCAGTTCATCAGAATTTTATCCTTTCTTTATAGTGTGTATATGTGTGGGAAGGCAAATGGACATGAAACAGTACATTTATGGATACCTGAGGACAATTTTGGGAGTCAGTCAGTTTTCTCCTTCCAACATATGTGTCCTTGGGCTTGGTAATGAGCATCTTTACCAACCAAGCCATCTCCCCAGCCTCAGAGGTCTTCTTCTTCACAACTTGTTTTGGAATGTGTATAATGGTACCTGCCAGGAATCTCAGAAATTGGGAGGATGAGCCAGAAGAACCATAGAGAGGAGTGCCAACCCAGCCTAGACTATAGATCCTGTCTGGAAAATCCAAATTAACAGTGAATTAACAGTGATCAGTACAAATAAGATGCATATCAGTATTTCTTCCTTCCTTCCTTCCTTCCTTTCTTTCTTTCTTTCTTTCTTTCTTTCTTTCTTTCTTTCTTTAAGACAAGGTTTCTCTGTATTGCTTAGGAGCCTTTCCTGGAACTAGCTCTGTAGACCAGGCTGGGCGTCTCAGCATCTCTTAGGTTTAAGAACACTGCTTTCTCTGGAAAGTCAGTGAAGGGAATATCGTCTGTGATTATCAACTGAGCCCCATTGATAGTAAGGCCGCTTGCTAAAGACAACTGTTACCTAGCTCATTAAACACAGAGATCTTTAGTTGGTGCCTCGCTAGAGCCTTAAGGCCTACCACTGTTGTCACCGCACTGGGATGGAAGGTAGGCTGCACATTACCAGAGGAGAAGCATAGCCATCAGCCCAGATACAAACCCTGGGACCTGCAATGGTGCTCTGCCTGAAAGCAATGCTGGTGCTGAAAAGCACAAATACTGTGCAAGAACCGACCACACTCGAATTTGATGTAAGGCAAATGCACAAGATTAAACTCATGCCTGACACTCCTCCAGGGCACAAGAACCCGAGACTGATGCCTGACACTCCTCCAGTGCAGGAGATCCGAGACTCATGCCTGACACTCCTCCAGTGCAGGAGATCCGAGACTCAATAGGGGGAAAATCAAACACTACTGAAGGAACACAGCAATAAAGTGTGACTCCTACTAATATTCTGCTACCCCCATAGATCAATTCTGCTCTCAGCCACCATCAGAGAAGCTACCTCTTGTCGTAGATGGGAACTCACACGAGGCTCATAACTGGGCAGTTTTCAGAAAGTGAGAGATTTTCTAACAATCAGTCCCTAATGGAATGTTGGGGGCTCAGGGAGCCACATGGAAGAAGAGAAAGAAAAAACCAAGAGGTAGAGAGGATGAATGACTTCAAGGAAACCGTGTGTTTCATACACAGTGGACTGATGGATGCGAGAACTGATGGAGACCGTGGCAGCTTGTACAGGATCCACACAAGTTCTAGTTATACGGCTCCCAGTGCTGAAAGGTGGAGTGGACACGGGTCCTCACCCCTAACCAAGAAGCTGTCTGCAGTAGACTGCTGTTGCAAAGGAAAAAAATAGTTTTCTCCAATGCTGTGTATGTGTGTATGTGAGCATCTTATGTCTTTTTATTTTTTAGTTTTGAGGATTTTAGTTTGTATGCTTTCTGATTTTTTTTCTAAAGAGAGAGAGGAAGAGCAGTATGGACTTGGGTGGGTGGAGATAGGGAGGATCTGAGAGGGAAAGGAAAATTATGATCAGAATATATCATGTGAAAAAATTATTTTAAAATGAGATTAAACAAAACATACCTCCCCAAATGCTATGCAATGGGTACTGTTGTGGACCTGTGGTATGCTAGAAAAATGATGCATACACAAATCAGATGTAGAAGTCAGAGACTTTTTCCCTGGGAGTCACTGGTTTGGGAATTTTGTTATGAGGTGTAGGACACTAGAATATATCTCTAAAATAAGCCATTTTTTCCCTCAAAGTGTGGACAAAGGGAGTCAAAGATACTCTTTCAAAATTACTGTACAGATGGACAGGTGGACCTCACAGAATCCCACTCGATGTCATTCTGTGTCAGAATGTTGTCACTATGCAGACCCAGACTAGTGTGAAGTTTCTATTTTGCTTTTGTAGTTGGTCTGTTCTTATTACTTACTGTGTGCCCTCTCAAGTTTCAACTTGGAGAATGCTTCCTTTCACTGTCAAAATAATTTGTCCTGTGAACTTTATTTTTCTGTTTGGTGTTGGAGAACTCAGGGCCTTTCATATGCCAGGCTAGTGGTCACTACTGCTGGATCCTCAGGTCACTTCATACCTGCCCAGGCAGGCCTTGAACTAGCAATCCTCCTACCCCAGCCTCCAAGTAGCCTCGGTCACAAGTCTGTGTCCCCAGTCTCAACTATGGACTATTTTAGATCAGTGTTATTGATAGTTATTCAAAAGAGCTGAATACTGTAAAAAGATGATGGGACCCAAAACAACCACGTGGGCCCCAAGTATGTCCTACAAAGGGCAGTGCACTGAGTAGATGCAAAAGACAAAAACAAAAGGTGTGGGCACCTCTGCTTCTCCACAAGCAACAAGGTGGCACTGCATGGAAGTGGGAGTGGTCTGTGTGACAAGGGCTCTTAGCTACACAGATACAGCTGACCGAGTATCAAGGCCGTCTGGGGAGGAGGCACGCCACAGATATGCACAGAGACTTCAGATACCTCACCTGTACGGAGAATTACCAGTTTGATATGGCTATGGCACAGAATACGAAGGGTACAGCTTGGGTGAAACGCACTGAGTAGTAGGGAATTGCGTGTGCCCGAAGAGAAAGATGTTCTGCTTCCCCGCCTTGATTCGGACATGAACACATTGACATCCTTGAAGTCGAGTGTATGGTATCTCACCATCATTGTCTGATAGATTTGGGCATTTGTTTGTTTGTTTGTTTTCTGGAGACAGGGCTTCTCTGTGTAAAAGCCCTGGCTGTCCTGGAACTCACTTTACAGACCAGGCTGGCCTCAAATTCAGCTGCCTCCCAGTGCCGGGATTAAAGGCTTGAGCCGCCTTACCTGGCTAGATTTTGGTCTTAAGTGCCCCCTCCCCGTGGCCTAGTCTTAAGGCTTTCTTCCCAGTGAGGTACTATCCGGAGATAGTGAACCCTAACCTTTCTGATGTAGAGTCTAGTGGGAAGTCTTTAGGTCATGGTGGGGGTGTGAATGGGGTGCCTAATTCATAAGTAAACGTAGGCCACCACGGCGGCTGAACAGGAGGAGACACTTGCCACGAAGAGTGATGATCCACAGTGGAAAAAGATAATTAGTATTCATATATTGTCCTCTGACCTCCAAGCACTATAGCACACATGGGTACATACACACTCCTCCCCCCCCAGCAACATTATAATAAAAACTCTTAAATGTGACTGTGGCACCCCAACCTCAGCCCCTCCTCTCCCTCTCTTTTGTTCCTTGACTCTGCTGTAAACACGTTTTTGCTGTCATGTGCTTCTGAAACCTTTCTATAAGCCTAGAAGAGAAAGCATCAGGCTAGCGTGGGTTAAACCACACAAACAACTCACAACATAAACCTCTTCTTAGCGGCTTCATTGAGTGGGTGCTTATTATGACAATAAAAGGCTTGAGCAACACTCTCATTTGGGATGTTGTCATTGCTGTCAGCATATGTACAAACTCTAGCTTATATGCAAATTCTAGCCCACACTTTGAGTTGACACGATTATAACGTTTCCTTGAGGATTACTAATAACTTGTCAAGAACACTCAATGATGTTTTGTTTGTGAAGAAAAGTAAGAATGGAGAAGCAAAAATGAAACTAGATATTAGAGAATTTATACCACCACCAAATAATTCCTGTAAACATTGAATAATAATTCTAAAGATAAAGACCCTATGCTGAAGCTTATGTTCATTTTTTACTTTCCTAAAATAAAAGAAAGATTGGGGATGTTGAAGTGTCAAATATAATAACCTAGAAAAAAAGATAGGTCACTTGGTTTTATGCATTATATGTAGATCGTAAATGGAATAAACGCTCTCCAAAATATTCTTGAAAAATGGTCGGCTAGACCTCGTATAGCATAGAATGGAACTCTGTGCCCTATGAGAAAATGTTAATGATTGAATATTGAAAAAATGGACAACTCGAGGCTATGCATTCATGCAGGCATGCAAGCACACCAGGGAGGACTTCCTAGAAACAAGGATTCTGAGGCAAAGGGGCGCTGTATTAGGTCATGTTTCCAAATCATTCATGGTAGTATTTCAAACAGACTGGACTCTCCATGGGCTGCAAGCACAAGTGTATTTGGAGCATGGATCCACATTTAAAGGCTTCATTGACTATCCTGGCCAAATTTTATGTGCAAAGAGTTACTAGTCCTGCAATAGACTTGCACATTTAGACAGTATGTATGGTGTGATGGGCAGGACTGGCAAGCAGAGCCCTTTCTTCTATACTTTAAACTGTTTAAATGCTAAAATCTGGTTATAGTGCAAGGTGGAAGACATAAGCCATCAAGTGTGAACAAAGACAGAGATGGAATCTCTTAATAATTTTGACCACTGGTGTAACTAGAGTTTTTCTTGTCCTGCCAGGTCCTGCCATCCTCTTTTCAGACCCATATAAAGACACAATTGCTATATTAATTATAAAACTGTTGGCTAATGACTAGGGCTTCTTATTGGCTAGCTCTTTCTTAATTATTAACCCATTTTTATAAATCTATATATTTCCACGTGGTCTTGGCTTACAGGAGAATGCCCGAGAGTCTGTTACTCCTTTGTTAGCTAAATGGCATCTCCCAGCCTTCTCCTCCTCTCCTAGACCTGCCTATCTTCCTGACTCTACTGGCTATAGGCCAAACAGTGTTTTATTCAACAATCAATAAGAGAAATTATATATATATATATATATATATATATCCCATCACACTGGGGCTCAGATATAAATGTTAATTGCTTCTTAAAAGAAATCATTCTTGTAAAAGGCATTTGTAAACAGACATATTTGTGCCATGTGAGCATTCCACAACAAAGGAGATTTTGGTCTGTAATTAAATTAAGGGCCTTGATTGTCTAAGTTACAGCTTTCTAACCCATGGGTCACTATCCCATATGAGGTCATGTAAATGAGTATGGAGATCAAAAAATATGGCAACCCAAAAAAGTTTCTAGCACACCCCCACCAAACACTAATTCGGAATCAAATGAACCTGAGCTATTCCAGGCAGCACTTGTCTTTGAGGAATCATGTAACAATCTACAGCTTTGGTTCTGAACACACAGTGTGAGAACTTTGCCCTGGGCATGCTGTCATACCTCACAATGCCAGCAAATGCTGCCTGAAACACTAAGGTTCAGATTTGAAATTACTCTATATTATGGTCTGCACAGATAAACCACTCTCCATACGTTACAAAATCAGAGACGCTATGGTCAAGGTAGCCAATAGAGTAAGCTAGGGATAGAAGCCAGGAGATGGAGAGCCTGACCCATAAACAGAAGGCTAGCAGCCACCCCTTTTTTGCATATTAGGGATAGCTGCACTCAGCAGAAGATGGGGCACAAAGGCTTAAGATAATAGAAAAACAATAGGGACAAGATCAATGTATTTCTGGTTGATGGAGAGAAAAGGAAGCTGGGTTTGCATAGGGGCTCTTCCAACACCAGAAGCTTTTGTGCAAACTCAGCTCATGGTAAGAGTACAGGTGTGAAGTAATCACTGAGAGGAGTGAAGTAGTTACTGACAATCTAGATCAAGAGGAGAAAGATACCCAAGTACCTAGTCACCATAAAATACCCCAAATTATGTTACAAAATTTCAGTAACAACAAGAAAATCTTTCAAGTGTCTTCTGTCTATGCCATACAAATATTTGACACATTGTAATATAAAACTATCTAATTTGAAAGTGTACATCTAACTTGGCAGCTTCTGTCGATTGAAAGCTACAAGCTCTGCAATTGCACAGCAAAGAATTAGATGGCAATAACACACTGACATTCTGCCACCAGATCAGATTGCCCAGAGAGCAAAAGTGACCCTTGCTCTCCTAACTTAGGTTATGGACTAGCAGCCTGGGAATAAATAGAATATTTCTGGACATGCAGATGCTCAGGCTGATGGCCAGAACTACTGGGGTAGAATTCACCAAGACCACTTTTGCCTGGGTTACTCAGCAGCATGTAACACATGAACATTTGGGACAGTCACTGTTATTACCATCCTCGAACCAACTGAGCTGCCCCCTCCTCAGACACAGTGTAATTAAATTCTCAGAACTTGTTGTACCTACGAGCAACAGCGCTCTTAGTTGCATGGTCTGTGACCCTGGAAAATGGATGCTGGAGGGGGGGGGGGACTCAGCAGAAGCCAGGAATTTCCAAAGCAGAGACAGTGAAGAGGAACAGGAGGAGGACATGGTACAGAAGTACGAGCCACCCTTCCTCACAGACTACTCCAACATTAAAGGAGCCTGAGTTCCCCAGAAATATTTATCCAAGAGGAAAACAAAATGAACATTTTATGTTTCATCTGTTTTGACAAATAGGTAATTGCTCCAGAGCCTGGCAAGCGTTTTCCTTGTTGTCCCAAATGCAAACTGACTAAATGTGACATGAGTTCAGAAAGAATCCCTACTGAGGCTGGGATTTGCTACAGAGCAGCTGCTTCTTATTGTCATTTCTTGGGGATCATGTACTGATCATTACAGACCTTATTAAGTATCTTCGGGAGACTATCAGGGAAGCTGTTTGAGGCTGTCTGTAAATAGTTCCTGAGTTTTATCACACAACTTCTGCTTGGGTCTCTTGATCTTGGGGTGGTTTATATTAAATAACGGAGAGATTTAATCAGTAAGAATCAGCATGCTTCAACAATCTGAAACAGGGCTATTTTAATCAGCGTATTTTCACTTAAATTACTTTTAACTTACTTTTCAAAGAGAGATTCCAGATTTCTAGCATTTCTAATTTTTCCCCCTTTAAAATATTACTTTGAAGTGTGCACAAATCACAGACGGTGGCTCTATCTGTATAATGCAATCACAGGTTTAAAAAGAGAACATTCTGCCAAACATATAATGACTTCCTGCCATGTTCAAGTTCAAGTACCACACATCTTTGAATGCATGTCTCAGCCACAAGCCAGGCTGCAGGGGCTCTTGACACTCCTCCACTATAATTCAGGCAGTTACCTCCCTGGACCCCAAACATTTCTTTTTAATCTCAGTCTTTCTCAAGTCCCTATTGCCAGCCTTCCTCATTGAATTCTTTTTTGCCCTATACTCTCTGCTGAAGATTAATGCTTGTGGTACATTCCTTGCTCCATAGTCATACTCCAGATTTCCCATATACTAGTAGTGTTTATTCTTGGGCCTGATGATGTTTTGCCTGAAATGAGTTTTTAAAAAAGAAAACAATAATTTTTGTTGTTGTTGTTGTTTCTAGAGGCTACATAGAATTTTTATAGCTTCATTTAGCATGGGCTAACTGTAAGTTGGCCCGAAGAAGATCTTTGCTTCCATCTCAGGATATCTACATAGAGATACCTACTCTCTCTCTTTTCTTTTATTAATAATATAATTTAAAAATTTTACATGTTGATCCCAGTTTCCTCTCCCTCCCTCTTTCTCTCCCACTTATCCTCTTTCCCCTGTGACATGCATCCTGGCCACCCTCCCATCTCCCCACCCCCATTCCACTTGTAGGGCTATCCTATCCAGGTTGGGTCATGGAAATCTGTCAAGTCATTTGAAGTAGGGACTAGGACTTCTCTCCTGTCTCTAGGTTAAGGGGTATCCCTCCATAGGGGATGTGTCTACAAAGTCCTTTTGTGCACCAGGAATAGATCCTGTTTCTACTGTCTGAGGTCCCCCAGACTGCTCAGTCCTTCTAGCTGAGACCCATATTCAGGGGGTCTGAGTCAGTCCCGTGCTGGGTTCCCAGCTATCAATCTGGGGGAGGGTCTTTATCTCCTCCTTGTTCAGGTCAGCTGTCTTTGTGTGTTTCTGCAACCTGGTCTTGTCCCCTTTCTCTGTATCTGGATTCTAGTTCGACTCAGTATTTAGTTATGGGTGTTTGCTTCTGTTTACAACAGGTACTAGATGAGGGCTCCATGATGGTGGATAATTTAGTTGATGAGAGATACCTACTCTCTATTAAGATAGGTTGGTCCCAGCAGAGTTCAACTTGTTCAAAGCAAAATATTAATTATTTGCTTTGGAGAGTACCACATAAATTTCAAGTTTATGTAATTCAGAGGTAAGGAACTTCAAACCCTGCATCCGGTGAGCTAGGGCAGCACTGTGTGTGTGTGTGTGTGTGTGTGTGTGTGTGTGTGTGTGTGTGTGTGTGTCCCAAAAGCACATGTCCCAAACAGTGTGTCTGGAGTCAGGTATCCTCTGGAATATCTCTTGATAACTTGTGAGCTCCCCGGGATGGAACAAGTCAGGGCTGACAGCAAGTACCTTTATCCAATAAGTCACCCATCAGCCCAAACACACAGGTCTTAAGTTTGTATTCCATACCACATCCTCATATGATACAAGGTATTTCTGCTATTCTGTAGCTGTCTTGCATCACTTTTCAATGAACACACAACCTTGGGACTTGGAACTTCTTACTTTCAATCATGTTAGTTAGACTCTGCTGGGGTCACACTAGCAAAAGAAATGTCAATTTCTATTTGTTGATGCACTGAGTTGGAGAAGAAAACAAGTCTTGGGTAGGCCAACTTGGATGATTCCAGCCTGAGATCTCTGTGTACATGAATGGTGCCCCAAGACCGTATTCCCTTGGCTGTGTTTCCCTCAGTGTGGTGATTTTGACATTCATCTATCTCTCAGTAGTATGTAGGGATTTTATTGATTTTGGTTTGTTTGTTTGTTTTGTTTTGCTGAATCTTATTTCACTGTGTAAACACATTGGTTGAGATCCTCAGTTTTGAAAGGATGGCTGAGCTGTTTCTTTCTCTCTTTTTTTCTTTCCTCTAAACTATTGTTAATGAAGTTTCTATGGGTACTTATGTAGAAGGTCTATGGTAGACAGTTCTTATAATGGGTAAACGCCTAAAAGAATTATTGGGTCATAGAATAAACGCATGCCTGTCTTTACTAAAACTGACAAAACTATTTTGCAAAATGGTCCTATTGCCTTCTTATTTCCACTAGTGAAGTTGCAAACTCACAGCTGTTCATTTTGGACCAATACCTGTTGCTATGAGATTTATAAAACCAACCATTGCAAGGGTAATATTTCCTCGTGTGTTTTTCAAATGAATTTCCCTGGTAAACAACAATACTGAATGTTTTGCATGTGCTGGTTGCTATACTTACTCTCATTTTGTAAAGTACTCAATTAGGTCCCTGTTTTCAGATTTGTAACTTTGTTTCACCAAACACAGACATATAACTTTCATAAGAACCCAGAAAACAAGAAAGCACACCCTTTGAAGTCCTCTGCCTGAACACTACCAAGAGACATCTTCAAAGAGCAACAAACAGCTACTTCATAGCTTCTGAGATCTCAACAGTACCAACCACGCACAATTCCTCACTAATTATCTTTTTCCATTTGCTTGCTTGTTTTGATTTTGAGACAGGATCCTAGATTGACCCAGAAAACGAGACCCTCCTGCCTTTACCTCCCAAGTGCTGAGATTACAGGCAAGCACCACTAAGTCCAATTCCCATTCACTTTTTTTCTCCACTACAATAATTAATTTAAGCCTTATTCTCCATAGTCTTTACCTCTCAGGAACTTAAAGTGTCTAGTACAAAGATAGATGTTGTAAAATTAATTAAAAAGATAGTAAATTTCTGTGGTAAAGGCAGTGGAATGGAGAAGTGCCTTATGCTTATACACTAGGGTGGTTAGAGTCAGAAGCAAGAGTAGCAATGGAGTAGCTGAGAAAGACGGTGCTGACGACTGCTTCTGTGGAAAAGGTGTTTTTCAAATGAGTCTGGATGGTGAGTGAGGCTCATCCACGGTGAACTGGTAACTCTACTGTTGCTGTAATAAAATGACATGACAAAAAGCAAGCAAGAAAGACCAAAAAGGACAAACTTAATCAAGAGAGATTGTATTTTAGCAAATGGTTCCAAAACTATGAAGTCATCATTGGCAAGGAAGGCCCGGCATGGCAGCGAGAGCGGAGAGCTGGCTTTACCACCACACAGGAAGCAGAGAAAGTGACCAGGACAGGGCAAGGGGCTATAAACAGGAAAAGTCCTCTCCCAGTGTTTGTCTCCAGCAAGGCTTTACCTCCTAAGGGTTCCATAGTCTCCCCAAACAGTACAGCTGGGGACTGAGTGCCCAAATGCTTGAGCCTACGGAGGACTTTTCTTGTTGGAACTAGTATACCAGGAAATAATAAGAGAGCATGTGTTTCGCTCAGACTGCTGAATGGTTACTGGCATATACTCTAGATGGAAATACCTACCCATACTTTACTTTGCAGCGAAGCCATTCTACCTTATCACTGTGGTATACTGGGAAAATAACTGGGGCTGTAAGTACCTCTAAATCTTCCTATAGCAGAGCCCGCTGGCCATGAAAATTCCTGAGACCATGCGCAGCACCCTCAAAGATTGTTGGGTTTCCTTTCAGCCACAAATACCCTTGAGACACAGTAGCCTTGATTTGGTCTCTTGCTTCTCCACGTTGACAGAACACCAGTCTGCTGATCAGAGACAAATTCATCCCGAGAGCAATGTTGATCCCCTACTGAGTCCCTGTTTTTGCAATCATCTGCAGGTCTCGTCATTCCTATGGTCTTAGCCTGGACCGAGTGAGTATTTTGCTACACCTTGCATCTGTCTTCCAAGTTAAAGAAGTCTCAATAGAAATCCCTCCCACTCTATGGCAGCCATCTGTGCATCATCATCATTTGCTGATTGTTAATCAAAATGCTGTCACTTATTTATTTCATATCCTTGACATTTTATCTAGAATTTAGGAATTCAACAGATTGCAAAACTCTCACTAGATTTCAAAGATACCACTCATCATAATAGGGGCTAGATATCGAAAAAAGAACACAAGAAGGTGCAACATGGAAGATGGCGTGTGGGTCATTGCTCAGTATATATGTAGAACATGGTGAGACCAGGGGCTGGGGCTGAAAAGCTGACGGAGGCTTTTGAGTTGAAAAGAACTGAGCAAGCCAACAGCCATTCTCTGCTGGTGTGCCTGTTTCACAGGACATTTGAAAACTGAGCCAGCCCTCTCCACTAGATCATTTGAAGTTGACCAGGGAATCTGACAGCGTGAGCAGTGTCATTTTATACTGGAAATATTATAAAGTTGCCTTCAATCCGTGAAGAAATTGTACTATATCCAAAATAGTTACACAAACCTGTCTTACACACTAGGCTTTCTCATAATGAGAGGGGTTTGTTCTGTTTTATTTTGTTTTGTTTTGTTTTGTTTTCATAAGGAAAACACAGAACACAACTCTGACCATTTCAATTGTTAACTCAATGAGATCTGGAATCATCTGGGCATGCCTGGAGATTATCTTGGCAGGAAAACTTACCCCCATGTGGGTGGCATCATTCTCTGGGCTGGGAGCTTGGACCATACACAAAGGAAAAACTAAAGTGATCGTTTACTGCTTCTGCTTCTTGATTGCTAAGCCTGCTCAAGAGCCTGCTTCTGGGATTGTAGACTTGAATTAGAATGCCAGGCTTCACTTGGGGCTAGTTGCTTCTGGCAACTTCTCGTTTTCATCATAACGTTACTTCTGTCATATCTTTTTATGAAGATACATACCTTGTTACAAGAAATGCAAATACACAAGGTAACACCTAGTTCTGCATCACTGAGACTGAATACTAGACGTAGACAACCTAAAAGGATTGACTAGTTCATCTCACCATTTCAGTCCATTCTTGGCTTGCTCCATATCTCTGGGCTTGAAGGAGGAACTATGGCAGAGAAGGCTGCTTATCATGTGGTTGTTAAAAACTAGAGGTGGAAGCAGGACAGGACACAGCCTTCAAAGGCATGCCCCACAGTGACCCACTTTCTTCACTGCTTCATATCTCTACCGTGCCCTAAGAATGCCACCAAGTTATGAATCCATCAGTACATTAAACAGTGATTACAAGGCAGCCCCCATGAGCCAATGTCCTTTCAGTGACTGACCTACCGAGGAGACAAACATTCAGCACCTCGGGAGTACTTCATAACCAAACATTGCTGTTGCAGTTCAGATCCGGAAAGTCCCCAAGTCTCTCGTGTAAAGGTTTGACCATCATCTTGTGGCACTGAGAGGTGAGGGCATGTCTAAGAGGCAGAGCACAGAAAGAAGTTAAGCCACTGAGCGTGCCTTGAGGCAGAAATTGGAATGCCCCTCTTCTTGCCCCCTACCCCCTCTCTGCTTCCCAACAGGCAACTTTGCTCCCCTACATTTTCCTGCTGTACTATGCAACTTTGCCATAGGCTCAAAGCCAACCCGGTAAGCGAGCATGGATAGAGACCTCTGAAATCGAAAGGCAAAATAGGCATTTCCTCCTTTAGAGATGTTTATCTCCAGTGGTTTGTCACAGTGATGGGAGGCTGACTGACAGAATCACCCCTTATCTGAAGAGAGACTGCAGGGGTTATATGCATCAACATATCACAGGATTTCCATCACCTTTTAAACCATAAATCCTTAGCTTGCTGCATCCTGCCCGTTTTCCATTTCTGAGTATCCATACAGTATACAGACCATCAAATGTTTTTATTTTGTCTTTGAAGTTGTTTGTTAGGTTTTGTGTGTGTGTGAGTGTGTGTGTCTGTGTGTGTGTGTGTGTGTGAGAGAGAGAGAGAGAGAGAGTGTCTGTGTGTGAGTGTGTGTGTGTGTGTGTGTGTGTGTGCGCACGCGCGTGTTGGTGGCACATTTGGGAGGCAGAGGCAGGTGGATCTCTGTGAGTTCAAGACAGCCTGGTCTATAAAGTGAGTTTCAGGATACAGAAACCTGTTCAGATAGAGGAGGTGTCTTTGTGTATAATTATTTAAGACAATACATTCAGGTGGGTTGGAGAAGAGCACAGGCTTTGCGAACTAACAGAATAAAAGAGTCTAGGAGTTTACCTAATTGATTTTGTAATACTCACAAGCAGAGATGATTCCAGAGGTGATAAATGTCCCATATCAACCCTCTGAAGTGCCTGTATATAGGGAATTTTCAGAACAGTAGTAATTTTATTACCAAGTGATATGATCATTCTTAATTATGCTGATGGGGCAAAATTAGTCAGTCACTTGGACTCACCTCTCGTTTGTGCTTAAATAACAGCAAACCACTAAGCCATTTGACTTCAAGAGCCCTTCACATACATCCCTAAATATAGTAGCCCGGGGCAAGGCCAGGCAGGTCTCTCCCCAAGCACAGGGCCAGCAATAGCTATTGGCAGGCCTGCAGTGTAATTAAATGGTTTTTTGTTGGTCGTTGTCTTCCAGTTGCTTAGATCTCTGAGGACTCTGCAATGATAGCTTCACTCTCTCATGTGTTAAGTCTGCTTATCTTTCTCATTTTAGGAGATGGCTGGGAGGCTGAGAGAGATGGCTGCTCTTCCAGAGGACCAGAATTCATCTCTGAAAAGGGGTATCAGATGGTTCACGACCACAGGCAACTCCAGCACCAGGGATCCAGGCCAACTTCTGACCTCCTGGTACACTCACACAGATAGACACACACTTAAATCAAAACAAAGTAAATCTTTAGAAAGCTTTTAAAGCAGAAAAAAAAAGTCAGATTTAACTTAGATCCTTATCAGTAGGATTTTCTAGATGAAAACTCTGATTTTTCTTGAATTTGCCTGGTATCAAATAATCCAGAAAAATAACGACACATTACATTATTGTGTCTGTGTCTACATGTCTACACACTGAGATAATATCATTATTTTAAAATTATCTGCTATCATTTAAATAACAGTTCCATATTACTATTAATTTTCTGTCGTTTAAATATTAAAAATTTACGATTTTCTATTTACAATTATTAGTCAAAATTTTAGCTAGATAAAATATTGTTAATGAATTAATGAACTAGGTAGATTATAATTATTTAGTGAAACAGACTTAGAACTTTAACAAGCTAATTTTATTGAAGAGTCTGGTATGCAGGCGTTTTTGAGGTGTCCTTAGTGTAGAATCAGATCGCGGATTCCTACCAAATGCTACCCGTCTGTCCTTGTCTTCCTGGGGCCACTGACTGCTTAGGCTGGATTACAGAGCTTTCATGAGAAAGGCTGTTACCACAGAGGAAGGGAAAATCTGTGTGGGTTTTCTTCTTTCACAGGAGATCCACTTATAGAGGTAAGAGGGATTATGATACAGGCCTGTGCTGGATTTGGTGTTTGAGTCAAAATTCTTTCTGATGACTTTGATTGCTCATTCTCTAGTCAAGGGTCACATATTTCTTGGGTGTGACTGGTTCGAGGCCCCTCCTCTTTGTTTCAGTTCCCACAGACATGCTATGTACACGGAGCTTCTTCAGGAAACAAAGCAGCCCAGCAATTAAGGAAGCAACTTAAATACCACTTCTAGGAAAGACGGGGAAGGAGGAAAGTCTGGTGGAAAAGGAAAAGAAATGGAGGGCACAAATCAAGAAAATTCTAGATTGGTCTAATTTCACAAATATGCAGATTTACGATGACATCAACTGAGTAGCGCAGACAATGAACGAACTGTCACATAAGGGCAGTCACAAAATTCACAATCAAAATGCTTTACGTATTTTTGTCTGTCCCCACTGACAAAAAGAGGAGAGGTCATCTGAGGAGAAATCGTCATGGGACGGCATGAATGGCAGAATGCAGCTTGATTCATGAGGGAGCCACTCGACAGAAGGCTTCTTCTTTTAGTAATAAAATATAATAAGAGAAAATGAAAAGTAACACATCTGAATTGGACAAGGCACACAGAAGGAACAGAGCATGAGAAAGAGTATGAGAATCAGAGACACACTCATTTGCACACCCAGGAATCCATAAAAACATTAAACTAGAAGTCATACACACAAAGGACCAGTAAAATAAGAAGATAGAAGAAAAAAAACAACAATTAAGAATAAGATAACATTAAATTTAGAAAAAAAGAAGATCACTGACATGATATTATGAGTCAGGGAAGCTCCAAAGATGACAATGAGTTTTCTTTTGGCCATCTATACTGCTGGACATGTAACCTACACTGGAGTAGTTTGTTGAGCCTGGTCATGGTGGCACACACTTTTAATCTCAGCACTCAAGAAGCAGAGGCAGGTGGATCTCTGTGAGTTCAAGGTCAGCCAGGTTTCCAGAGTGAATTCCGGGATAGCCAGAGCAACACAGAGAAATCTTGTCTTGAAAGAACAAAACAAAACGAGTAGCTTATTGGCTGGGCAGTGGTAACACAAGCCTTTAATTCCAGCACCAGAGAGGCAGAGACAGGCAGATGTCTGTGAGTTCCAGGCCAGCCTGGTCTACAAAGTGAGTTCCAGGACAGTCAGGGCTACACAGAGAAACCCTGTCTCAAAACACAAAGCATCAAAAACAAACAAAAGAGTTGTATTTCCCCAGTGAGACTCCTTGGAAGAAATTAAATTTTCATTTGCTAGTGGTTCTCGATTGGAGACTGATTCTGTGTCCTCTTCTCCTTTCAGCTCTAAGACCCCATCTGGTGTAGATCCATGCAGACCCAAACGAATGCTCCCTTAGTCTCTATGAGTTCAAATGTGTACCAATAATGTTGATTTAGAGGGCCTTTTGTTTTTTCTTCTTGTCCTCCATCTCCTCTGGCTTCTGCCTCCTCTTTTGCAGGATTGTCTGACCCTGAGGAAAGAGATTTGATGGACACGTCCCATTTAGGGCTGAATATTCCAAGGTATCTCACTCTCTGTTGTCTGGTTGTGGATCTCTGTATTTGTTCCCATCCCATGCAGGGGAAAGCTTCACTGGTGATGGCTGAGCAACACACGGTTTTGTGAGTATAGCAAAATGTCATTAGGAGTCATATTGTCATGACATTTACCTGTTTAATTTTAGACCAGAAGTGTTTGGTTTTACCCTAGGTCCTTGAGCTAGCTTGTCTCGGGTTCTTGCTCACCCAAGCAGTAATGAGAGTGGCTTTTCAAATTACGTAGAAGGACATCTGTGAAGCAGCTAATAGAGTCCTTCCTGGCATGACGAAGACTCGCCAACCTAGGTTCCCCTTTCTATTGTGCATGCATCTTATTTTTGCAAAGAGTTTAGAAAAAAATAATCTCCTTATCTAAAAGAATCAGCTTTCAGCCAGCTGTAATCCAATGTAAGAATCTTGTACTAATAAGGATTGGGCACGGTGTAAGTCCCATCCACTCATTTTATCTACTTTAATCCTTTGTTGCTCTCTGTAATAATTTTGCAATCAGGCCTTCAAACGGGCTGGAGGAACAATGAGGTCTGGGGGATGATGGTGTGGATGGTTGAATGGCTTGAAGATCAGTTGGTCTGAAAACATTGTGGGAGGAAAAAAGAAACAGAGAGAAGAAATGCACTCTGCATCCTCCAGAGTTTCGGTGCTCTATGTTGAGCATACGCCAGCTTCATTCCATCCCATCATTCCCTGCAGCTGAGTGTGGATGTTTGTACCTGGAGGCTGACAGAGCTGGTCTCAATGCTACTGTTTCCACTGACTTTGCCATCGTATTGGTTGGCATCCTAGCAGTGTGTTCACATGTCAGAACTGCTGTCTGTGCAAGCTACTCTGCAGCTTTTATTTTACTCATTGCTTGTTTTATTTATTCTCTCTCTGCGTATACGCGGCTTGGTCTCATATCTAATTTCATACTCATATTCTGTATTCATTCTCTGTGGAAGGTGTTGAAGGAAAGCTATGATTGAGAGACCAAACAGAAGCTGGCCGTTTGTTGTACTTCATACCACCCAGTCACTGACTGCGGGCTGCCCTCTGAGAAAGTTCGTGCCTTGGATGGACAGCTTCCCGGTGGCCAAAGGTCAAGCCTGATATGATAGTTCATCTTGATTCTCAACTTAATGGGTGTGGAATCACCATGTAAAAACTGTGGGTATGTCTGTGAGAAGTTGTATAGATATATGGGAAGACCCACACTAAATGTGAGTAGTACCTCTTCATGGACAGAAGTCCCGGACCAAATGGAGGAGCGAAAGCTGTCGGAGCACAAGCATTTGTGTTCTTCCTGACGGTGGAAGTGACCTTCTTAATCAGTGACCAACTTAATCAGTGACCTTCTCCTCTTGCTGCCTGTTTCTCTGCCATGAAGGACTGTTTAGCCAGGGACCAGGAACCAAAACAAACTCTTCCTTTTTATAGGTTGCTTCTGTCAGATGTTCGATCAAAGTAATGAGCCACAAAACTAACACACCTGGAAAGGGCCCAACCTTCAGGGAAACAGCACCCATTATTCCCAGCTTGGGCATAATATACTTGTCTTGAAGAAGGATACTTGTACGCTAGAACATTTGCAATTAAATCAGTTAAGGAGTCCTTTCCTGATGCTGCTTAGATCCAATTCTTGGTGTATTAAGTATATTACACAGCCTCTGAGGTTTTTGCTTGACTAGTGTGTACTGATGTTATTGATCTGAAAGAAAATGCTCCCCATAGGCTCATAGAGAGTGGCACTATTAGGAAGGCTGGCCTTGTTGAAGGAAGTGTGTTTCATTCTCCTCTGCCACCTGCTGATTAGAGTGTAGAGCAAAAACAAAAGTTGGTTCCAGGGACTGGGGTATTGTTGTGGTAGGACTGACCATGCGTTTGTTTGCTGGAATGTGGACTTTGGGACTGTGGACTAGAAAAGTAGTTGAATACTTCAGGAGGGCCTAATGGGCTTTCTTAACAAGAACATGGAAGACTGTGGTGCTCAGGGTGATTTAAACCGTGGGAGCCCAGCTCCGGATGTTTCATAGAAGAAGTGTAATATATTGTGGCGGGGGTTTGAAATAAAATGGCACTATTAGGAGGCATCACTGCGGGGACAGGCTTTGAGGTATCTTTTCTCAAACTTCACTAAGTGTGACAGTCAGTTGTCTTCCTACTGCCTCTGAGTCAAGATCTGCCTGAATACCATGCTCCCCATCCTGATGACAATGGACCCAGCCTCAGAAACTGCAAGTGAGCCACCTCAATTAAATGTTGTGACTTATAAGAGTTGCCCTGACAATGGTGTCCCTTAACAGCATAAAATAACAAAAAACAAAAATCAAAAACACTAATAAGGACAGTGTCCTAGAGATTTTTCCTCTGGTATTTTGGCAAAGAATTTGACTGCTTTTTGTCCTTGTCTGAAAGTCTGCCTGAAGCTCATGCAAAGAGCTTTGGATTAATTCCATTGGCAGAGGAAATTTCAAAACAGCTCAGCATTGACTCTGTCCTGTGGTTATTAGTGCTTACCCTTATGAAAATCAACAGAGAAAAGGAGCAAGATGAGAAGGTAAAGTTACAAAATGTACAATTTGAGGAGAAAAGGGGCACCAGGAAGTGGAATGGAGCTAAGTCCTGTGTTCAAGGACATAAACAGATTAAATAAAATCCTGATGTTAAATGAAATAAAAGGGGTGGTGGCCTCAGGGCAAGATCCCACCCAGATAAACTTCTGATTTGTGAAAAGAGTTTAAAATAATGAAACCTAGATTCAGTTGTCCTCAAGTAGATTAATTATTGCATCTTAAAACAAAACCCAAGAATATTTATAGACAGATAAAACCTTTACTTTCCTATATGGTAAAACTCTTAATTTATATCATCTGACCAGCAACTATCAGGTATGAAACATTGATAATGGTGTGCATCTGTAGTTCCAGCACTTGGGAAGTGATAGTAGAAGGAACAGGGATTTAATGTCACTCTCAACTACATAAGTACATTTAAGCTATATTGCAGTGCATGAGATATTGCCCCCCCCAAAAAAATATGAAAATTGACATGAATACATGCATGCCTAGAAGCAAGAGCTATTGCTCATAATGGGAAGGGAAACCAATTTAAATCAAACTAGGCAAAAAAAAGTGTCTGATAAGTATGTTAAAATAGTTCCAACTTTATTCAATGTATTCAAAAGTTAAGAAAATGGAAAATTTTTTCATACCCAAATCCGTCTTCCAAAGATTAAATGTTATAATGTGTGAAACGAGAAACATATTGACTAAGGAAAGCAGTTCAGACACGGCAGAAGGGAAGATCAAAATGATATATTTATAGGAAAAAAGTATCCAACTTGAAAAGGGAATCATGAAGCTGTGAGACAACTTCAGACAGACACAAGAGTGGATGGCTTCCTCTTTCCCATGAAAGGCAGCAACAAACAGCGTAGGCTGGAGTTGGAAGTCTAGTGGTGGAGCCGACTCAACCAAGCCTCACTCAGTCTACCAGGAAGGCATGAGTGAACATCTCTGCCAGGAAGTTCTAGGTCAGACTGAAGTGGCTGGGCTCTCTAACTGCACTTTCTGCAGTCACTAGTACCAGGCCGTTCCAGAAAGACCCTCACCAAGCAAAGACCTGGTGGAAATCTATGTCCCACAATCATTGCATTGGACTAGATTTCCTTAAAATGTCATCCGAAACTATTTTCCTTTACTTCACAGCTATTTCTATTTATTCTTTGACAGCTTCATAGAGAAAAACAATTTATCTCCATCATCTTAACCCCCAACCCTTCTCCCAGTGACCCAGGGCAACATCCCAACATATCCACCTCATCCTTCTTCCTTAGACGCACATATCTGTGTCTACTGCCACAAGTATGGGGCTCAGAACAGGACCTCTGTTTTCCTGTGTTCAAATTCCAACTCTGCTCCTTTAAGTGAGATCATTAACTTCTCTGTATCGTGGCTGTCCCAAAGATTTAATGGAGTAGGGAATAATTACACCTACCTTGCAAATCCTATTAAGATTGAATGACTTCATATACATAGGGACATTCCTTTCCAAAATGCTTGTAATCAGAAATGTTTGGAACTTTTGAATATTTTCAATTCTTTGATTATTTACATGTGCATAATGAAATGTCTTTGGGATGGGGTGCATACCTAAACTCAGAATTCATTTATGGGGGTAATTTTGTACATTATCTTCAGCAGACCTATGGTAGAGTTATAGTGGGGTCAGCAGACAAACCTGCACTGTTGAATCCCAGCTCCACTCAAGACTCCTGAGATTTGTTAATTATTTAGGATGTCAGGTTTTCAGAGTGTGTTCAACCTGTACCTATAAAGAACTTAGGACACTGGCCTAGCCAAAATGATTGATCAGTATTTACTAATATCATAGTCATTTTTTTATTTTATGCTCTCATTGACCCAATGGAGCACATAGACCTTTATTTCTATTTTGTAAATCAGCAGACCAGTAAGCTAAAGGTGACAGTCATTTGCCTCAGATTACCCAGACAGAAGTGGTCAGGACCAGAACTCAAAATTGGAGTCACTGGCACTGAGAGATCACCATTATGGTTTTGTTGTAATATTTCCTCAGAAGATAGGATTTACGTCTTTTTTCTCCCCACACTTGACATTACCCCTAGCACAGAGGAATCCCAACAAGTGTTGGCTACCTACTAAAGTTGCCAATAGAAACCTGCTCTGGTACTACCGTACCTGATTGTTCTACCCTTGTCCTATTTTCATTTTAATTCCTACAACGATGAAGCATTGTATATTGTGCTCGAATCTCATATCCATAAAGCCAGTCAATAAAGCTAAGTGAGGTACAAATGTTTCTGGGACTTCACTGTCATTGAAGGGTGACAAGAGTATGCTCTGACTACATTGATCTTACTTCCACCCATAAATCTGTATTTATAGTCCTTCTAGTATTTTAATTCAACAGTAGACATTTATTTGTAATTTTTTAAAAATTTATGCACATGTAGGGAGTAGGGGTGGGGTGGAGTGAGTGTCTGCTTGTCTGTATGTGTACTGCATGCCTGTAGTGACTGCCCCTGGAGGCCAGAAGAGGGTGTCTGATCGCCCAAAGCTCCAATTACAGAGGTTAGAAGCAGCCGAGCCACTGTATGTGGGTATTGGCCACTGAGTCCATCAATAGCAGCATTTGCTCTTAACCACTGAGCCATCTCTCCAGCCCAGTGCTGTTTACTTTACACATTACTTATAATATTAAATAAATGGCAAAAGATTCATACAGTCTGAGAGAAACTGAAGTAATAAATATTTGTTTTTCTATTTTGTTTTTTTGGAGACAGGGTTCCTCTGTATTGTTCTGGAGCCTATCCTGGAACTAGCTCTGTAGACCAGGCTGGCCTCGAACTCACAGAAATCTGCCTGCGTCTGCCTGCTGAGTGCTGGGATTAAAGGCGTGTGCCACCAATGCCCAAAACATATTTTGTTTGTAATATTTAGGATAGCAGGATGACTAAGAAAAATGAAGGAATTCAGTCAACAGTTACTAATTCCCATCTCATCCCCCAAAATACCATAGCTAGAAGGAATAAAAAAATGTATTAAATATGGTGACCATAACCTAGATATTTTATAAATAAATACAATATGAAATATTTAACCAAACTTGTATAATGTGGTGTTAAGTGTTTGAATAAACTAATGCACTGGTCCAGTGATAGTGTTAGGAAGTGAAACTTGCCTTGCATCACTCATTACCGTCACTATACAGTTTCCATTGATAAATTAATAAATCGTGGGCATTTTGAGTGAACAATCAAGCCTAGGGTTTCCTTTCCCATGTTGTTCACTATCAATCTTAACTTTTAATCAGCAATCCAATTTCCTGGAAAAACAACCTCTTCATCATGCCCAATCCCTCAAATGATCTAGCTGAGTGAGATTTTGTAGCAGACATCTGTGAGTTTCAGGTTTGGTTCTGGTGGCAGCTCTGTGCAGATTTCCTGCCATGTTCTTGGTCTATGTGGTTTGCATTGAACTGTCTTCTTTAAGTGAGCACACAGCTTATTCGTGATGTAAGTAAATTATTGTGCATGCCTGGCCCGGGGAGTGTTTGGAGGTGACTGCATGGATCAGTTGGAACCAGCAAGACAGCAAAACTCTCCCTAGTGATCTTTTAATTGCATGAGGCCATATATTTTCTTCTTATTTCAAGCAAATTTTAGTTGAATTTTCATCACACACAGTTTTAAACATCCCAATAAAATACCTATTACCTTATAAAAGCATCAGGTTCCATTGTGTTCTGAAGTATTTAAGTTTTTAGATGATATCAAGTCCATTTTCTAACTGCTTCAAGCTGTTTTCCATACAGCTCACAGACCAATCAGAAAGCAACATATTC
The DNA here is from genome assembly GCA_030556225.1 of Cricetiscus sungorus. NCBI lineage: Eukaryota > Metazoa > Chordata > Mammalia > Rodentia > Cricetidae > Cricetiscus > Cricetiscus sungorus. Next base: position 7,065,121 of record JANBXA010000114.1, read on the forward strand.
AATGGTGTACAAGATGACATATATTTCAATGTCATTGAAAAATTATATCATGTTTTAGGGCTACAGTCACAGTTTGTGGTCGGCTGTTTGTTTCCTTGCTTTTGTTTCTATAAATAAGATATGTTAAAGTTACTGAAGTCAATATAATGACACATTTTAAATGTCATCAAATGGTAGTTAACTCAAACATTCAAATCTAGAAAACATGTAGAGAGAGCTGACTATTTAGGAAATGTAAATTTGGCGCCATCCCATCATAAATGTACAAAATCTTCCTGGAAACAAAGACCGAAAGAAAGTTAAAAGGATTTTAAGAAGTTCCACCTTTAATAAAAGAATATGTGCTTGCCATTCCAAGAGGGAAATAAAAAGAAAAAAACAAAAAACATAAAAAAAGATCCTATTTTAGAGGAGGTTTCCTAACCTCGCCATGAGTTTGAGATTTTGGGAGTTCCCTTGTAGGGTTTGTTTTGCCTTTGACTCTCCCATTCATCATACAACTTAGTAGCAAGTGAAATAAAATGCTGTGATAACATTTTCGTGGCTTGCTTAAAGTCTGATGATTAGAGAAGAGACAGAAAGCAGCTGTCTTAACCTCCAGCCAAAGCTGAAGCCATGTATCTTAGAGCACAATTGAAACCACGTGCACAGACTCTGACCCCACGCTTTTCAGGTCAAGGAAGTAAAGTGCAGATTTGGGATGCTTCAGGGAGCTTTTAAAAGGGGCTTTCTGGGTGGTAAAGGCTTGGCCAAAATAACTTCTTCATGTTCCCTGGAAACTCAAACCTGGGGTTTTTGAGCACCGAGTTTGGACAAGTGTGGTTCGACTTGACTTTTTTTTTTTTTTTTTTTTTTTTTTAACATCAAAGCTTCCTCTGCACTCTTAAAGATAAAGGAAGACACTGCAGCCTCGAAACAAAAGGGCCACTGGCTCCATGCAATCTTTCGGGGACACAGTCACCAGCCATTATCGTTACAATGAGGTACGGCCCCTCTTCTTGGGATGCCTGTAACTGCACTGCTGTGTCATCTGTTGACATCCCTGTTTGTCTCAGTTTCCTATCCTTTCTTCAGTCACAAGTCCTTTGTCTTTAAGCTAAGTGCATCATCAAACGGTTTATGTGACTCAATTAGTCTCTTTGCCTTTCTTCCAGAAATCTGGGTCCTCTGTGAAATCCCAGCCTCGTTAGATTTCCCCTGAGCATTTGAAAGCTTTGCTCACCTAACCACTCACTGATAATTTATATTTATATAGGCCCCCAAGGCCTAAATCATTTGGGTTATTTAATAATGATTTCACTAAAACTGTCTTTTAATACTGAGCATCTCATAAGTCTTCAGACACAGCATGCAGGTAGAGAAAGAACAGAGGCAATTTGGATGAGAAGAAAGGACATTTGCCGCAAACAGATCTGTAGTTTTTCTGGGGAGCCCCATTGTGCTGTGTGTACCACTGCCTCTTGCCCTATTCTTAACTCAACAGTAAGGGCCACACCAGGTTATGCTGCAGTCAAACCATCCCCCTTGGAAGCCCACTGCTGCAAGTTTCCGGCACAGATGACCATGCATGGATGTCACTGTTTCTTGTCCCTTTCCAGGAATAATGATAGCACACTATCCGAGAAGAGTATACAGCAAACCACAAGTAGCAGACCCTGATCTATGAGGCATGCAAGTAGCAAGAGACCCCTGACACTTTTACACTTGGGGACACTTCTGCTTGTGCAGATTTTGATCTTTCCCACCTGTGCATTCTAACCCTAACCCTGACAGCCCTCGTGGCAGCAGGGATCACTAAGCACAAAGACACCCGGCATCTTCCTCCATAGTGTGTCTATAGGCTGAAGATGGAACATTACAGAAGAAGTTAGGGTGACTGACTAGGCGAGTTGTCCCTATCATTTCTAGAGTTTATATATTATCATTCTGTGGTCTTTGATGGAGTTGAAGTCAGATAGCTAAGGTTATAGTTTTCCTTAGTTAGGATTAAAGATAAGTTACACATAGGACTTTAGAATCACAAAAATAGAATAGATGATAATTTTTTTAAAATCTTGCTAAATGTTAATGGACTAAACATTGTTGACTGTGGCTCTTATATGATAACTGTTGTGTGATATATTGTGCTATGCTAAGGTTAAAACCTTTCTTTTTATTTTAGACAGAAAAGAGGAGATGATGGGAGATGTCATTCTGTCAATATGTTTCTCATACTGGTTAAAGAAAGCACTGTTGGCCAATAGGAAAGCAAGATAGGCGGAACTAGGAGACAAGGATGAGAGAGGAAGTAGTAAAGAGGAGTCAACATGGAGAGACTTGAGAGAACAGAGGTCTGAGCCCTCTCTCCGGTAAGATGAGATCACGTGGAAATACTTAGATTAATAAAAATGGTTTAATATTTAAGACAGAGCTAGCCAATAAAAAAACTAGTAAATAGCCTACAACTTTATATCTAATACAGAGTCTCAGTGTGTTATTTGGGGCTGGAGCGGCGATGGGAGCAGGCTGCCGGAAAAAAAAAAAACCTGCTCTTAACATACTAGTTAATAGCTAGCCCTGGATTGGAGGGCACAATGAGGGGAACTGTCTGGGAAGAACACTACTTTTCCTTCAATGATGCATTCACTTGTGGGATAAAAAGAAGTAAAGATGGGTAGAATTCAGATAAATGCTTACTGTCTCTGTCAAGTAGCTCTCTGGCTCTGTGCATTACCTGAACTAAAAATATACTTATTCAAAGGAACACAGCTATTCTTAACTCGTGGAAATATGCTGTAAGACGATGTCATTTTTGTTAGTTAGTTTGTTTGTTTTTTGAGACAGGACCTAGCTGTCCTGGAACTTGCTCTGTAGACCAGGCTGGCCTCAAACTCAAAGATCTGCCTGCCTCTACCTCTTGAGTGTGGAGATTAAAGGCATGAACCACCACTAGCTGGCTAGCGGAAATTTGATTTTTTGCTTTGAATTTCTCACCTGCCCTTCCCGCTTACTGAAACCTGAACATGGTAGAGAGAATTTTGCCACCGTTCCAGTGAAAACATCACCCTCACTTCTTGGAACCCACCATGAGAATTAACTTTATAACAGCATTTAACAACAGTTGCATGCTGTATAGTGGAAGTCCCCAAAATTCAACACCGTTCTATTAGAAACAATATTTTCCACCTTCCCGCCCTTCGGCTCTTGCCTTCTTTCAGACAGATACCATGAGCAGCAGATCATCTAACATTCCTTATTCTCAGCACTTTAAGCAATACGACATGCTCATTGCACATATGAATTCAAGCCCTGTGTGTCACAGACTGTGAGGAGCAGTGGTATTGGGGTGGGGGGCATCCTCTCCACCCACACTGTTGCATGACGGATAAGGAATGGGGACAGCTCTCTCATGCTCAGTACATCAGGGCTGGATCACCTCCACCTCCACCACAGGATTGGCTCATTGTGCTGCCCAGGCGAGGTGCAGGGCCTGCTCCCCTTAGTGGTTCATCTGGTTAGGGGCAGGGACAGCTCTCTTGCTCTTATGACACCAGGGCCAGTGTAGGGGCACTTGCCTTGACAGTGAACTTGTAGTAGTGGCCACACCCTTTGGGTGTGGTTTCAGGTATGGATATGACCTTTTTAAAGTAGAGGACATGCAGGAAGGCAGGCACGCTCTCCTGGGTAGCAGAGAGCATCAGAAGGGCAGAGACTGCATCTTCTGGGGAAGGAAGGCCATGATGGTTATTTACATTTATCTGTGTAAGTTGTTCCCCAATAAAACACCTATTTATCATTTATCTTGGGTCTGGTGAACTCATTTAAACCCTGCCTTCAGACCAACTCTCCTAGCCATTTCAGGCAAAGCAGGGTGAGGGGAGAGAAAAATATTTTTACAAAAAACAAAAACAAAAACAAAAAAACAAAACAATACTTTCCATCTCAATGATTTTCTGTCAACTTGATAGAAGTCTAAGTTATCTGGGAAGAAGGAGTCTCACTGTGAAAATGTTCCCATCAGATTGACCCATAAGCAAGTCTGTGGAGCATTTTCTTGACAATGATTGATGGGGAGGGGGTCAGACTACTGTAGATGATAACCCTCTGGGAAGATGGTCCTGGGTTGTAGAAGAAAGCAAACTGAGCAATTTATGAGGAGTAAGCCAGCAAGAGCCTTCCTCCATGGTTCCTGCCTCTGTACCTGTTCTGCTTCCTGCCTCAATGTCCTTCAGCGTTGCACTGTAATAAAGACATGTAAGCCAAATAGACCCTTTACTCCCCAAATTGCTTTTGACTATGGAATTTATCACAGTTACAGAAAGCAAATTAACTGCAATTCTTTCCCATTGAAAGTCTTTCTCATTGAATCAAAAATCTAAGAGACTAAACAGGATGCCTAATTCTAGTACAATTATAGGTGAAACACTTATAGATACAAGATTGATATTTCACTTATTTAATGGCTTTAACAGCCACACACTGGAAATAAATTGAGTTGCTCACACATGACTACAGGCTGTTGGAACACACCCACCCACATGCTTCACTGTACGAAGGATGTCCCAGAAAACATGTCTGTTGTGCTCTGTGAACTCACACCCCCTTTCTTGTTGCTTTTAATTTATTTTTGACTTGGATTATTATTAACTGCATTTGTTGGAAAGGTTGATATGCAGCTTTGAAACCTGGTCACACTCTGTAGTACAGGATAGTTTGGAATGCAGCAAATGAAAAACCAAAAAAACAAAGAAAACACCATTACCACAGAATGAATAAAGAGTATCCTTGAGGAAAAGATAGAGGAATTACAACAAGACTGCTCTTTTGCTTAGCACTTTGGCTTTCAGGAATTTATCTCACAAATGTGTTCAAAGGTGTGAAGCAATAGGTTTTAAAGAGAGAAAGAACTTATTGGGCATGGTGGTGCATGCCTTTAATCCTAGTACTTGGGAGACAGAAAAAGATGATCTCTGTGGCCTATGGGCCGAAGATGGATGCACCAATTTACAGAACTTCAGGTGACTGTCCAGGTAGTGAATGTGTCTGTCATTTCTAGAGTTTATATATTATCCTTCTGTGGTCTTAGATGGAATTGGACACAGTTATGGTTATCATTTTCCTTAGTTAGGATTAAAAATAAATTATATATAAGACCTTAGACTCACAAAGATAGGATAGATGATAGAATGTTTTCTTTAATTCCTGATAATGTTAATGGACTAAATATTGTTAACTCTAGTTCTTATTTGATAACTTTTGTTATATATTTTACTATGTTAAAGTTAAAGCCCTTTTTATTTTAGACAGAAAAGAGGAGATTATGGGAGATGTCATTCTGTAAATATGTTTTCCCGTATTGGTTAATAAATAAAGCACTGTTGGCCAACAGGAAAGCATGATAGGTGGGACTAGGAGACAAGGAGGATTCTGGGAGATGTAATAGAGAGGAGTCAAGATGTAGGATGTGAGAGAAGAGGCCTGGACCCTTTCTCCAGTAAGATAAGACCATGTGGAAACACTTAGATTGATAGAAATGAGTTAATAGCTAAGACAGAGCTAGCCAATAAGAAGTTCTAGCCATTGGCCAACAGCTTTATAACTGATAGAGTCTCTGTGTATTATTTTGGAGCTGATGAGGTATGGGACCAGGATGGCAGGAAACTGCTTGTGGTGTGTGTGTGCGTGCGTGTGTGTGTGTGTGTGTGTGTGTGTGTGTGTGTGTGTGTGTGTGGTGTGTGTGTGTGCATGAGTGAGTGTGTGTGTGCGTGCATTTATGGAGAGCTGTGGTAGATAACTAGATAACTAGTGTCTTGCTCAATTGTTCTCTACCTTTATTTTATTTAGTTGTTTGTTTGTTTGCTTGTTTTGAGACAGGGTATCTCATTCCCCCTGTACCTTCCTGCTGGGCTGGCTGGATTGGATGGCCAGCAAGCACCACAAACAGAACTCTGTTTGTTCATGAAAGCAAATATTTCTCCACACAGTTAACTTCAGCTACTTCATGAAGTAACTATCTAATCCTATAGGGAACGCTATCTAATATTGTAGTGGAAATCATATCTAATGCTATAGTGGCAACTTTAAACTTGTGGTGGGAACCCTATCTAACACTGTAGTGGAAACCCTATCTAAAGCTGTAGTGGAAACCCTATCTAAAGCTGTAGTGGGAACCCTATCTAGCGCTGTAGTGGGAACCCTATCTAATGCTGTAGTGGGAACCCTATCTAGCGCTGTAGTGAGGACCCTATCTAGCACTGTAGTGGGAACTCTATCTAATGCTGCAGTGGGAACCCTATCGAATGCTGTAACACTGTAGTGGGAACCCTATCTAATGCTGTAGTGCTGTAGTGGGAACCCTGTCTAGTGCTGTAGTGGGAACCCTATCTAATGCTATAGTGGGAACTCTAGCTATCTAATCCTGTAGTGGGAAGCCGGCTTTTATTTCAAGCCCTCTCTAACCAGCATGCAAACAACTGAGTTCAGAGCACCCTGCAGAAGAAGAGGCAGAAAGAGTCTAAGAACCAGAGGGGATGGAGGGCAGGCACCAGGAGAACAACTCTCTCTCAATCAATTGAACAAAGCTCATATGATGGGGCAGTGTGCACAGGGCCATACAGGTCTGTACCAGGCCCTCTTTGTACATAGTGTAGCTCTGGGTTTGGTGCTTCTACGGCCCCCGAGTATGTAAACACGTGGGGGGCTGAGTCTTCTTGCGGGTCTCCAGGTCTCTTTCCCTTGTGTTCATTGGCCTTGCCCGACTTTGATGTGACTGCTTTTGTTTTATCTTGTATTTTATTTTCTTCTGTTTGATTGTTATCTCTTAGAAGCCTGTTCTCTCCTAATAAGAAACAGAAGGGAGTGGAGCTGTATGGGAAGGGTGGCGGGGAGGGGTCTAGGAGAAGCAGAGGGATTATATATTATATAATCAGGATATATTATACGAGAAAAGAATCTATTCTTAATAAAAGGGAGAAGACTAATAAAATAATAAAATAAAAGGACCACTCCCCCACTCCCCACCCCATCCCACCCCATCCCATTCCCCCCACTCCCCACCCCACCCTCTACCCCCCACCCTGGTCCTGGCCATGCTGGTTAAGGAACTCTGTTTCTTAAGTGTTTTCAGTCGCTCACAGGTGTACGGGCTGCATGTTTACTCCTCAGTTTTCCTGGATATTTGTGGAGCAGGCTTTTCAGCGTAGATTTTGGTGTAAAAATGGTGGAATGACCCTGTGCTACTCAAAACCTATGAGCAGTTTACAGATTCCTCATCTTAGTTACTTTCCTGCTGCTATGACACAATATGGGACAAATGTAATTTAAGGAAGGATGGGTGGGTTGATTTTGACCCCAGGATTAGGGTACAACCCATCGTGGTGAGACCTCTATGGAAGCAGGAGCATGAGGCAGTGGACACATTGAGGATCCCGTCTAGCAGTAGAGAGTGATGAAAGCCTGCCATCACACATACGTGACATTGAAATGACGCTGTCATACCTGCTTCTGATTTTCCCTCGGGGAAAGGTGCTTTATCATAATGATACAGAATGAGGGGACCGTCACAAACCAAAGTGATTTTGTCTTCAAAGCAGGAAGCAGACCTCTCTCCTGCAGCCCATACACTGGCATGCCTGTGTCACGGCCCTCCCTATTCTCACCAGGACCAGTACTACCCGCACAGTTCCTTCTGCTTGGAACCCTGACACTGAGGTGCAGGTGTCAAGTGTGTCGGGCTTCCTGGCAGATGCCTGGCAACCACACTGAGGATGGTAAAGCAGTGATTCCCCTTTCGGTTTTTAAGATTTTCCGTAGTAGTCCAGAGTACAGCTTAGCTTTGTGGTGATATCCACTGGTAAAATGCACAGCGGGGGAGAGGGAGGGGCTTATATCTAACCTCCCTGGATTCACTCCCGGGATTCATTGCGGTTTAGAAAGCTAGGCTCCCATAGGAGTTTGTGCAGTCTGCTTTCCGGATCTCAACGCTTCCCACCAGACAACAGAGAGCGCCCTAGTCCACGTTCACATGGATTCACAGGTCGGATCACGTGATTCCTTTTCATTTCCTCTCTCTCTTAAACTTCATGGTGACTATGACATTATTACAGTCCTCTACTACTTGCCCCATGTCATGACATCCCATAGCAGTGGGACTTTGCAATTCCTGAAATAATTGCAATTCAAGCTTTTCATCTTCTAAAGTTGACTGCTTCTGGCATTTTGCTACAGTAACAAGAAAAAAAAAAATACTTGCCTCCAACCTCCTTTGATGATTCCATGTAGACATCCCTGGGTGGTCTTCTTTAATCATATTCCCACCCTTTGGTACATCCCATTATTATTAGGCAAACCCTATTTACTTTCTTCCTAGGGCTATTAAGTTTATCCTCCTCCCCCTCATCTTCCTCTTCCTCCTTATCCTCATCATTTCCCTCCTTCTTATTTTATTGTATCCCAAAGCAAAGTGGAGTTCTGCTTTGTTCTCCACTATGCATAGTATTTACTCTGGCACAGAGCTGAATCCTAATACATATTTGCCTTAAGGTTTCTGTTGATCTGTTTGTGCAGCAGGACATTTTGAGACACTTGATTTGATATTATTATCCCCTTGGCAACATAGTACCTTCTATGTACCCCTGAAGCATTTAGCAACACACAAAAGATGGCCCAAGAAAAGCAGCAACAAAGGCCAGATTGCAGCAAAGTCGCTGACGGGACAATCTCCCTCTCTTGGATCAATATTTTTAGAATAAGCTGGCCAGACATCTATTGCAGCCACTTGTACAGTTGCAAGTAGGGACCATGCACCATCAATGGCGGTATTTGGGTTGCTCCTGGGAGGGGCCTATCCACTTGGCTATTCGTCCTGCTGGGTTTGTCCCTCAGACACCATGCTGCCTCTTTCACCTCTTTCAAATAATGCTTAGGTTACCTCTCCAGTGAGCCCCCCCCCACTGTCTTACAGTACATTTAAATTTCAGCTCCTCCGATGGGCCCTGGAATTCCTGCCCTCTCACTCTGCCCTCCCTTCCAAACTTAATTTTCCCATAATACTTATTGAAAGGCTCTCTTTGCTTGTTTGCTCATCTTATTTTTATGTGACAGCATCTCACTTTGTAGCCGAGGGTGGCCTGTAACTCTATCTAGCCCAGACTGTACTCAAACTCACGGCAATCTTCCTGTCTCAATCTCACAAATGCTGGGATTCTTGGCTTGAGCTGCCACATTCTGCTTGATTTATTTACTTGCTGTCTTATGAATTCTTGTTTTGTTCATCGTTGTGCCCAGTCAAGAAGTCTATAGGTATTTGTATTAGTTACCTTTCTCATTGTGACAAAAGAGGAAACAATTTACAGGAGGAAGAATTTCCTTTGGCTCATGGTGTGATGGTAACGGGAAGGCATGGTGGAATTGTGGCAGCTCCTGGCAGGGACAGTGGCAGTATGAGGCCATTTGTTCATATCTCTGTAGACCAGGAAGCAGAGGATATGGTGTTAGAAGTGTATTATATTGTTACTCCTGGGGCGTGACCCCCAAATCCTTCAGCTCTTGAAAGTCCCATAACTTCCCAGTAAGGGACACCAGCTAAAGATCAAATGGTCAAACACATGAGCCTAGGGACACAGTTCACATGTAAACCCTAGCAGCATTCAGAACACGCACAGAAGCAGATAGGGTCTTTCTTATATTACGAGAATGAGAAGTTTGCTTATTCCCAAAGTCTCCGGTTCCGCTGATGCTGATGGCGAGTGTGCACCCACGTAAACAACAACAGCGTCATGCAACCTCGTGGATGAAGCATACTGCAGTCCCAGACTGTCCATCAGGCTGTGCACTGTCCCTGTCTAGTGGCCTACAATCAGAGAATCACCTCCTAGAACTGAACTGCTGTACAGCCTACACATCTGCATGTTTATCAGGTCCAGAGAGATTGAGTTTATGCAGTTTTTTGAGGAGAGAAAAAAAAAAGAGCAGGAAAATGAAAGTGACATCAGAAAGAGGAAAAAAATAGTGGGAAAAGATGGAAAAGAGAACTGAAGAGGAGGGCAAGAAGAAGGAGGAGGAGGAGGAGGAGGAGAGGAGGAGGAGAGGAAGAGGAGGAAGAGGAGGAAGAGGAGGAGAAGGAAGAGGAAGAAGAGGAGGAGGAGGGAGAGGAGGAGGAGAGGTGGAGGAGAGGAGGAGGAGGAAGAGGAGGAGGAGGAAGAGGAAGAAGAGGAGGAGGAGGGGGAGGAGGAGAAGGAGAAGAGGAGAAGGAGAAGGAAGAATGAAGAAGGAGGAGGAGGAGGGGGAGGAGGAGGAGGAGAGGAGGAGGAGAGGAGGAGGAGGAAGAGGAGGAGGAGGGAGAGGAGAAGGAGAGGAGGAGGAGGAAGAGGAGGAGGAAGAGGAGGAGGAGGGAGAGGAGGAGGAGGAGAGGAGGAGGAAGAGGGAGAAGAGGAGGAGGAGGAAGAGGAGGAGGAGGAGAGGAGGAGGAAGAGGAGGAAGAGAGGAGGAGGAAGAGGAGAAGGAGAGGAGGAGGAGGAAGAGGAGGAAGAGGAGGAGGAGGAAGAGGAGGAGGAGGAGAGGAGGAGGAAGAGGGAGAAGAGGAGGAGGAGGAGGAAGAGGAGGAGGAGGAGAGGAGGAGGAAGAGGAGGAAGAGAGGAGGAGGAGGAAGAGGAGGAGGAGAGATGGAGAAGGAGAAGGAGAAGGAGAAGAGGAGAAGAAGGAGAAGGAAGAAGGAGGAGGAGGAGGAGGAGGAGGAGGAGAAGAAGAAGAAGAAGAAGCAGCTACATAAGAAAGAGGAAAGCGTTGGAAAGGCTGATGGACCCCGACCTTATCCTCCCCTCCCATCCCTTGCTCTCTCTGTGTGGTCATTCCACCAGGGCCCTCCTGACTCTCCCCAGCTATCGCTAGACCTTGATTTATATACAAACCTTGAAGGACAATCAGTGACTCCAGTCCCCGCCTTAACATTTAAAGAGCACACTTTGTTCCTCTAGCTAAATTCTGATTATGAAATGTCTACTGAAAAGTTCCAGCATGGCCAACTGGAGCCGAGTGAACAGTAGTTAAAACCAGAGTAAGTGTAGGTTGATGGGGGATGTCCTTCTGCTTGCTGTGAATATATGTTTCTCTTATTGTTTGATGAATAAATTCCAATCGGTCAGTAGCCACGCAGGAAGTATAGGCGGGGCTATCAGGCTAGAAGAATTCTGGGAAAAAGAAGGCAGGGAAGCCATCACCAGAGGGAGACACCATGTAGCTACTAGGAAGATAGGACTCCAGGCATTCTCTGGTAAGCCAAGACCACATGGAGATACTTAGATTAACAGAAATGACTTAATAATTAAGAGAGAGCTAGCCAATAAGAAGCCCAAGCCATCGGCCAAATAGTTTATAATTAATATACGTCTTTGTGTGTTTATTTGGGACTAAAGGACTCTGGGTGGAACAGAAACTCTATCTTCAGTACATATACCCATAAGAGATTGTGTGTGACACAGAGACGGAGGTCTTATGATAACAGCTATCACAACAGATGTGTGCCAATAACACCCCGGGGAGAGGAGACAGTGAGGCTACATCATGATGACAGCCTGTGAAAAAAAGCACAGCACTGTGCACCTTCCTGCAGCTTCCAAGAGCAGAACTGGTCCCCCATGGATACTTGCAGAGGTTGTAGACTGTGTGGTCCACAGCATCATAACCAGGTTAACATCAGAGATACCGATGTATATCATGTATTTTCAGCAGGAGCCAGTGAAATGTCTTCTTAGGTTCCTGTGTATGGTTTGGGTTTTGTTTGATTGTTTGTTTGTTCAAAGACAGGGTCTCATGTAACCTGGGCTGCCCTCCGGTTACTATATAAGGAGCCATGGAAAACTTTGACTCTAGTTTTCATCCTCTGTTTCACAAATGTTAGGATCACAGGCATGTGCCACCATAACCAGCCTAAATGCCGTGCTCCTTCAGTATTCATGAGTCTTGAGTGGGGACCAGTGTAGGTCGCAGAGCCAGAAGGGGTCTGACCTGCAGCTGCCCCAACACATGAACAGCACGGTTCCTCTCTTGTACCCACGTAGACTAAACACACTAAGTCCTTTTCCAGGGCCTTAGCCTAAACCAGATCTTATGGAACTGCTCTGCTTTCACCTGGCCTGGAACATGGTTAACCCTTGTCTGGAAACCTGGGTGCTACCCACTGGCAAGGAGCAGGGGAGTGGGGGAAATTAATAATTTCACTTTCATTCTTCCTAGGCGCATATAGAATAAGGAAAACAGTACCAGGACCTGAGTTAACCCACTGCCTACATCAGAGAATCCCCTACTGGTTCATTGTTTTCATTTAGTCTCTCCCTGGCCTTTAAAACAAAGTAAGTGAATGCAGAGAAGTTTCTTTTACTTATTTGTTTATCTATCTATTTATTTGTTTGTTTATTTATTTATCTATTTTGACAGAGCTTCATGTAGCCCAGACTGACTTCAAACTCACTCTATAGCTGAAGCTGGTGACATGGGAGAGAGATGTATACCAAATGATGAGGCATAGAGATATGGTAAAGAGGGAGACTTTGAGCTGGGTGTTCAGAAAATTCTGCCCATCAGGGAAAGGTGTTAAAGAACAAGATGTAGCTATGTATCTGGGGATGTGACTTCTAGGATGAGCCACATCTTATGAGAGGAAAGAGAGGAAAGAGGAGATATAGAAATATTGGTCACATTCCTTTTTGATGTTCTCTGTTTTTCCTATGCCTTTTTTGGTAAGTCTTTTTGAAATGCAGTTACATGAGAGCTTGTTTCTGTGGGCTTGAGTTCAACAAGGAAGAAAAGCCATGGTTAAGTGATCTCAGGGACGCTTGAGACCAGCCCCTTTCCAAATCCTCTGTTCTCAGCCTAGAAAAGAAAGAGCCCAAATGTCCAACTGAAGAAATCTACCTTCCCTGTAAGGAAAGTGGGGAAAGGTAACAGACATATTAGTGGGAATTAAATGTTCCCAAAACAGAGGCTTCTACCTGGATATTCTAAATCTGGACTTTTAAAATGCAGGAATAATGTGTTTTCTCTCCAATGCCATGGCTCAAAAATTCAAATTAAAGATGTCCCATCAGTTGGGATAAAAATGAGTTTGAGATGTTTCCAAACAACTAAGGTACTACGTAATATCAAATGGACAAAACTTTTGTAAATTGAGACAAGTCTAGTTTCCTCCCACTGAAGGAAATGTATGTTAGGTTATCTGTGATTCTCTTATAATAGCCAAGCATGTCACCATGAGGTTTGCTTCATTTCTTTCAGTAACAATTAGCACTGCTAATTAGCTCTAAGTCAGGACTGCATCGAAGGTGGCAGGTTCTAATAAATCCTGATGTGTTGATACTGTTTAACGAGGCATTGTCCTTTCCGTTATTAATCAGGAATTTACTGTGATGAAAAAGACTTGCCAAGTTTCTGGGGAATGATCTTAGGTCCATTTTTAGATGCCAGTGTTCATATGTCACCTAAATGCTTATGTGTGGGAGATGAAGGGAGGGAGAAGGAAGGACAGTGACCTTAAGGTTAGGGACAACATTTAAGTTCATTTAAATCAATGGCCCCTGTTTATTTTGCTTGGGGCCTGTGGGCTCTATCGGATCTCATCACCTCCACACCTGCATCTGCTGGGTTTGTTGACTTTCCACCCGTGAATGCATTTGATAAACAGAGCTCAGAGTGAATAGCAACAAAGAGGAGGAGCTGGAGGAAGTCAGTAACAGGGAATCCAAACTTCAAGTGGAAAAAAAAAACCAATTTGAGTTAAAAAAAAAATAATCAACGATTCTAATTCAAGATAGAATTTTATATTAACTCCACAATGGAAAATAAATACACTGGGGAGAGGGATTTGCCACGGCTTAAAAAAAATGGTCTGTTGGTTTAAATTGTAAAAGTAAAGCTGGCCTCTGATTCACTCACCTGAGGAAGGAGCTGGGATCTGTCACCATGTCATTTCTCATCTTTTCCCTTTTGTGGAAAGGTTGCTTTTCCATTCATGCCTGCAGGATTAGGTCTTCAGGATTACTCTGAATGGTTGTTTAGATTAATGTAACACCTTTCATGTCCCAGAGGATAAAGAGGTTTCTGTGCGTTTTGTCCTTATAGTAATGTTGAAAAGCCCTTTTGAGAAAGAAATTTATGTTAAGACAGCAAGAAACTATTTCTTTATGTCAACCAATACAAGAAAGGAGGAGGAGAAGAAGAAGAAGGAGGAGGAGGAGGAGGAGGAAGAGGGGGAGGAGAAGGAGAAGAAGAAGAAGAAGAAGAAGAAGAAGAAGAAGAAGAAGAAGAGGAAGAGGAAGAGGAAGAGGAAGAGGAAGAAGAAGAAGAAGAAGAAGAAGAAGAAGAAGAAGAAGAAGAAGAAGAAGAAGAAGAAGAAGAAGAAGAAGAAGAAAAGAAAGGAGAAAGAAAAGGAAAAAATAAGCAAAAAAGCAAAACCTCACAGACCTTCTTCTGCTGCAAACTTTTGAATTCATTGCTTTGCTCCTCACTCTAATTACTTTTTAAAGGAGCATCAGACCTTTAAACACATCCCTTATCTAATGTCTCTAATTGTGAACAGAATGAACTGTTGGTAATAGGACCTCTATGAAAGCCTCCCCCACCTCCCCGTCTCTGGGAAGGAACCACCACATGCCACTCTCCACGGGGAACAGAAGGGCCCTCAGTCCTATGCTGTTGCCCCTAAGCTTAGCGTCCTACTCTGGAAGGTGTGCTTTACTTCCCTTAAATTGCTTGCTGAAACAAACACATCACTCTGCTGCTTTGCCTATGCCCTGTGTGAATTCTTCTCTGCTGAGAACATAAGAACCCCATGGGCTTGAAAGAACAGAATGGCGTGGACCTCACTGGCATGGGAGGGAATTCAGGGGGAGACAGATCTCCTCATCCATAACAATGAGACGCTCATGTTTGCATTGAAGAGTGAAAGACCAGTAAGAAGAGGTATACAGATAAAAATAATTGAATAAAATGTGTCTATGGAAGCTTCTGTCCCTCCTGGCCCTGCCCTTGTTCAGTCCCAAATAAACACACAGAGGCTTATATTAATTATAAATTGTTTGGCCTATTGCTCAGGCTTATTACTAACTAAATCTTACAACTTAAATTAACCCATAATTCTTATCTGCGTTCAGACTCATGGCTTGGTACTTTTCCTCAGTAAGGCATTCTATCTTACTTCCTCTATGTCTGGCTAGTGACTTCCTTTCCTCTTCCCAGAATTCTCCTTGTCTGCTAGCCCCACCTATACTTCCTGCCTGGCTACTGGACAATCAGCATTTTATTAAACCAATACAAGTGATGAATCTTTACAGTGTACAACAGCATTATCCCACGGGGGGGGGGAGTATTTACAAAGCATACATATTTTTAAAGATTTACTTTAATTTATGTCTATAAGTACTTTGACTTTCTGTATGTACACCCATCACATGCCTGGTGTCCTTGAACACTAAAAGATGGTATGGATCCCCTGAAACCAGAGTTACCACAGAAAGTCTTAGGAAGGAAAATATTTAATCTGCATGGCTTACAGTTCAGAGGTTTAGTCCATTATCATCATGGCAGACATGGTACTCAAGAGGTAGTTGAGAGTTCTGTATCATGACCCACAGGCAGCAGGAAGTGGTCTGAGACACTGGGTCGGCATGGCTTAAGAATGTATGAGAGCTCAAAGCCTACCCCATAGTGACATACATCCTCCAACAAGGCCATACCTACTCCAGTGAAGCCACAGCTCCTGAAAGTGCCTTTCCCTGCGAGCTCATGGGGTTCAGTTACATCCTAACCACCACAGACCTCCACTGTACACAGCACATGTTGGGTGTGGCCACACTCAACCACACAGACGATTATTGACCAGTGACCTGGGCTGATTGTCTCCACCATCCTGCAGCCAGAAGAACCAAAAATAGTATGTGGGAAAGGCATCCAGCAAGGACTTCTAAGACAGACCGGCATGATCAACACTGAGCTGCAAGGGAAACCGTCGTATGCAAGGTTGTCCACCCAGGACAGAATGCCACTGCAGCTTGCATCCCACCGACTCATGGAGTGTGAGTTTCTTGATGGCGTCAAATATTACCCACTGAAGAGCTGAGGGTATAGTTCAGTGACAAAGTGATTGTGTAGGCTCCCAAAGCCCCGGGATTGGTCCCCAGCACTGCATGAAAAACTCTCATATTTCCACTGCTTCAGAACAAGCTCTCTTTGGTCGCCAAGGAATGTGTGGCAGAAAAATAAACTACATGTATACACATGTGGCATTTCCTAACAAAATGATTTCCATAGAACTGCATCCATTTTAACTTATAAAATGATGACACCACTATTAAAAATAATTGAGAAGAATTAAAAGTAGAAAAATAATAATATAATGACTGACTGAGCATGCTTATGTAACTACTATATAAGTTTAATCCTCATGCAATAAGAAGGCTATTGGTAAAGTAGATTAAGAACACAGTCTGATTAACAAGAGAGACTTAGAACTGCATGTATATTCTCAGGAAGATATTTAAATTACAATTATATACAAATACACAGAACTGAACACAAAGACCCTGAAACACTAGCTATGTGGTAAGATTCTTACTTATGCGGTTTTGCTCTTCCGTAGTTTCTCTTTTTGTCTACAATAAATTAATGTTCTTACAGTAAGGTAAAAAGTTAGTGTGAAAACATCTGAAAATGTTTTAGTGCTCTGCTCTTTAAGGCAGGTAACAGTAAACAGTATAATTTCAAAGCCACAGGGAACTGGTTTTAAAGCATTTCTCGGCTTCCTCCACGAAGGCTAGTATGTCACATGACACATGGGTTTGGCATGTCTTCTGATGCTGGGGTGCGGAGGGGTTACACCAACACACACTTAATGGCCTGTTGAGGTCTATCGGCCGCTGAAACCTTGGGTTTATCAACAACCTTCCTTTTCAAGAACCCATCAATCTCTCAGAAACTGTTTCTTAGGAGATGTGTGTATATGCAACACAGCCTCTCTATTGAGAGACCAGAAGAGCGATTACAGCAAAAGGAAAGCAGGTTAATGCTACAACATGAATCAAGTGCCCCCAACCCCAGGCACACACAAGGAGAATGAAGGAAAATAACATTTCCTGGACTTGAGACATGGTCCAGCTGGTAAAAGCAATTAATACCTCCAAAGGATGCAGGTCTCGGGGCCTGTGTAAAATTCTCTCTCTCTCTCTCTCTCTCTCTCTCTCTCTCTCTCTCTCTCTCTCTCTCTCTCTCTCTCTCTCTCTCTCTGTCTCTCTCTCTCTCTCTCTCTCTCTCTCTGTCTGTCTCTCTCTCTCTCTGTGTGTGTGTGTTTCTCTGTGTATCTCTTTCTCTGTGTGTGTGTGTCTCTCTCTCTGTCACATACACACAAATAAATTTAAAATTCAAGTGCTCCCTTAGATTTGCAAATAAGCCACCTCCAGGTTTGAGCTGTGAAGAAACGGGGACTATTTCCCAGGTTCTCCTGTCCCTTAGTCATCAAGCAGGGTTGGCTGGATCCCAGTGGTTATTCATGTCAATGGCACATGAACCAATGCTGGAAACCCCTCTGCACTTCTGGTTTCCTACTAGCAAAATAGATTCTCCTCTACCTGGGAGAGTCTATAGTGCTACAATTCAAGAATGCTCAACTACTGCTAACCCATGTGTACAATGCATTGTGCTGTTTGCTTCAGGAAGTTCAAGGCTGAGGACTATGTGAGCTCTTCCCGGGGAAGATTCTAGGCTGACAGGAGATGCCAATGGACAGATAATATACAGACAACCAAGGCAAATGAAAGCAGCTCCTGAGGAAAATCTACTCAAGGCCCTAGATTTGACTTTGTATCTCTGTTAAATTCTTGAGCCATGTAGCTCTTTAAAATATGAAATGATTTTTTAAAGCCTGGCATTTGTGGCACATGTCTTTAATCCCAGAATTCAAGGGAGGCAGAGGCAGGAGTGATGGAAGATGTCATTTTGTAAATATGTTTCTCTTATTGTTTAATGAATAAAGTAATGTTGGCCAATAGGAAAGGAAGATAGGAGGGACTAGGAGACAAGAAGAAAAGAGAAGTAGTAAGGAGTCAGCATGGAGAGACTGGAGAAAGCAGAATGCCAGGCTCTCTCTCCGGTAAAATGAGACCATGTGGCAATACTTAGATTAATAGAAATGGGTTGATAATTAAGACAGAGCTAGCTGATAAAAAACAAGTAACTGGCCAAAAAAATTATATCAAATACAAAGTCTCAGTGTGTTATTTGGGGCGGCTGTGGGCCCAGGCTGGCAGGGGGGCCATACTCCTAACACAGGAGGATTTCTGTGAGTTCGAGGCCAGCCTGGTCTAGAGAACTAGTTCCAGGACAAGCTCCAAAGCAATACAGAAAAACCCTGCCTTGAAAACCCAAAACAAAAACAAAAAACAAAAAAGCAAACAAACAAAACAGATTTTTTTTCCATGTGGAACTTTTATACTTTTTAAATTAATTAATTTTTTTACATTCCAATCCCAGTTCCCCCTCCCCCTCTCCTCCCACTTTCCCCTTCTTCCCCCATCCTACCTCCCATCTGCTCCCCAGAGAAGGTAAAGCCTCCCTTAAGTAGTTCCATCATCTCGCTGAGGCTGGACCAAGATGCCACTCCCCCGTGTCTGGATTGAGCAAGGTGTCTCTCCATAGGGAATGGGTTCCACAAAGTCACTTTACACATTATAGTTAATCTTGGTCCCTGCCAGTGGCTTCATATACTGCCCAAGCCACACCATTGTCACCTATATCCAGGGGTCCTAGTTCAGTCCTGTGCCATTCTCCAGTTGACAGTGAGTGCAGTGAGGAGTCAGTGATCTCTCACTGGCTCTGGTCAGCTGATTCTGTGGGTTTCCCCATCATGTTCTTGGCTCCTTCGTTGGTATTATCTCCCCTCCCTCACTTTAATTGTACTCTAGTACAATTAAATACTAATGAGACATACCATGACACGGTAGAGTAAGACTTCCATGGTTTAGGCTAAGGAAGGGTAAGTCTTGAAAACATGGGAAGTTAATTGCAGGAGGTGGGAATTATGTGATTTTAATTTGCTCAGGTTTTCCAGGGTTTCCAGGGCCATTATGCAGGAGCCCTTACAGCAAGCTTTCTAGGGAAGGCGTGTGAGCACGCTGTGACCTCTCTAGTCCCCACTTTGGGAAACACACTCATGGGCTGAGTCCTAAGGAGAGGGTGATTGCAGACAGCTTGGCAAGCAATAACAGGCGAATTACTGATGGCCTCGAGTCTGTTCAAAGAACCCCACTCCCCATCTTCTCTCCGTTACCCTCAGTAGCTGTCTGTTCTTTGGACTCTGTGTGCAGGACTGGCACTTGGCTACACAGTAAGTTTCCTCGGTTTATGACTCTGGCCATCCTCCTTGACTGGAATGCTGCAGTTCTATGTTACCAATGAGAGGAATACTGAAGACAGCACACAGCCAAGTCCTACTGAGCCCAAAGTGCACTTCCAGGATGGAGAGGCCTTAGCAGGTCACCTGCGAGTGTGTCCTGGATCTTACCTAAGATGTGTGGTCCAAGTGCCTTTACCCAGTTGTCTCCCCTGCTCAGCTGAGGCAAAGTCACAACTTTGTGAAGACGTAACACAGTAAGACCTTATCTAACATATTAAGCCCTAATACATTGCTTTTATATTCCCCAAACCCCACATTAGCAATTGTATGTAGTTTCACATGATTGGATCTATTTTCTGGAGCGTTTTTTATTAATGATGCCATTTTACAGAGCAGTTAATAGGCTGCTATGGGAAAGGAATAGGGAGAGTTATATTTTGACAGAAAACTGAGTTAGAGAAGGGCAGAGGATAATGCAGATATGGGTAAGCATTGGCTAAGGAAAGGGTGCAAACAGACAAATTACTCTCCTGTACAGTTTCGTTGGTGACAGTTAAAACAAGTGTAAAAGAAGGAAGCAATGCAATCTCTGAAATAGCAAGAAAGGGGCATGGTGTCACCTGAGATTAACACCCGAGGTTGTCTTGGGCTCTCCACACATAGGCTTATACGCATGTATACAAGCAGAAAGAAAACAGAAACGAGGACCTTCTGAGGGTCCTAAACGGACATTTCTAACTTCCCAACCAAGTCCTTCCCTCTTGCATATATCTTTGCTCCCCTTTTTTGCTGGCCCGGATAACACTCCACCACTTAACGACTCAAATCGCTCTTCTTTGTGCTCTGGTAAAAGACCTCTGGATCTTGGATGCTCAGTGAACATCATTTTTTAGCCAAATAATTAATAACTGCTATGATGGTTCAAAAAAGTTTTGAAAGACAGGAACCTTTGACTTCCCCAGTACCCTGAGTCGATGACAGTGTCAGAAATAGATGTGAAATGCTGAGCCGTTGTCCTGGTCTGCTAACTCAAGAGATGTTTCCTTTAATACCTCTGTGTGGAATTAAATGTTCAGTTCTTCAATCATGTGTTTTATAACGTTTTTGCTGACAGTCAAGGACACTAACTCCTTCCTTTGTTAGGCAGGATAATCTTGAGGGGAAGAAAAAAAAAAAAAAAAAAAAGCCTCAGAGAAACTCTATAACCCTGAGAATAGACCAGGAAAATCTAGGATAGCAGACTTTTACTGGCTAATGATAAGAAAAGCTGCCCAGCCGGTTTGACACCGAGGATGGACAGCTCATTTAAGTGATACATCAAATACAAAAGTTACTTTCCCAAATTCCTGGAAATATCATGTTTCCTTTTGATGACTTACTGCCTTCTCTTCCCTGGTGGCTGATTTATCCCACCTTCCAATGAGTTTGCTTTCCCTCATGACCTTCATGAAATGATCACATTGTTGCAAGATGGCAGGAAGATCTCAAACCCAAGGGCCAGGAAAGCATCTGTCAGAACCCCACACAAGACCCACAGTCCCCTTGGTTAGGATGTGAACTCTTGCAGGATAAACTGGGGTCAGCCTACCCAAGCCCCGGGAGCATGGGCATGCGCAGCAGGCACTTCCTCCCTGAGCCAAGCCTGCCTCTGTATCCAGAGACTGCTGGCAAACGGACACCTGACCAGAGACACCAATGAGGAAAGGACAACGCAGCAGAGTCAGTGCCTGAGCCAATGGGACCTCGGGAGGGGGGATAAAGGCAGGGCTAACTTTCTTAATAAACGAGTCTGCAGCACGCTCCGCTACTCACTGACTCAAGTGCCTGAGTGGTTGGTGCTGCGTTTTCTCACTCCCTCCCCCAGGGGTGTTGCAGCAGGGTAACTGTGGAAGAGACAGATGCACACGATGGGTTGATGGGGTCGTGTTCTCTTGTGACTCCTTCAGTGGAGCACACCTCAGCTTCTGTCACACAGGCCTTTCAGAAGAGCACGGTGACCACACTGAAGAGCAAGGAGCCTGGAGTTCAACCCTGGTCCATTAACCCATCTTTGCTAGGCTAACTCGCGAGGGCTGAGACACAGGTGAACAGTTTTGAGAAATTAAGGTTTTACTAGCAGTCTTAACGTTGGCAATTTTGCCCAAATTGGAAGTAAAATAAAATAATTTCCCAACAACGATTGCTATAGGAAAATACCTTCATCCTCTGGAGATGCTTCTGATGGCCAGAAGTCTGTATGTTAGGTAGTGTGGCCCAAGGGGAAACCAAAAACCCAGCATGGAAAGGATGGCCATCTCAGCTGCACCCGTGGGTACACATCCCCATGTATGCACATGTGTGGACAGAGGCCAGTGTTAGGCGTCTGTCTCAGTCATCCTCCTCATCATCGTTTTTGAGACAGGAACTCTCTGTCTCTAGACCTAGAGCCCAATGCTTCGGCATGGGGTGCTAACTAATGAGCCTCAAGGACCCTTCTGCTTCTGCCTTC
Source organism: Cricetiscus sungorus (assembly GCA_030556225.1). Taxonomy (NCBI): domain Eukaryota; kingdom Metazoa; phylum Chordata; class Mammalia; order Rodentia; family Cricetidae; genus Cricetiscus; species Cricetiscus sungorus. The sequence continues at coordinate 7,086,963 of JANBXA010000114.1, forward strand.
CCAAGCCTGGGGTTGCAGACATGCACAGCTGTGCTCAGACTTTCTGTGCATAATGGTTGAAAGCACGAGGACCTGCTTTTGGTCCTCACTTTATAGACCAAGCCACCGCCCAGAACCACTTACCACATTTTCTATAATGCACATCCAACTATAATCACAGAAGGCAAACGGATCATATGGGTTGCTAACATTTAATATTGAAAGGTGCACTCAGGTCTTAAGGCAAAAGGACAAGAACAGTTTTTCCATTTGCCTTCTGACAACCTACTGTGCACTAGCAGGCCACTATATACCAGGTATAAACTACACTAGAGATTTTGTTAATTTTTATTTCATTTTGGCTTACTTTAAGCTATGGAGACCTTAAGTGGAAGAGATATTATTTAGCAATATAGTTAATATTGAAAAGAAAAATCATAAACAGCTCAGCTACTCCAAATTTAGGAAAATGGATCTGTTCCCAAAGGCAACTGATGTGGTTTTAAAGCATTAAAATAACTTACTTAGTATATTGCTATAAATTATATTAAGCAGAAAATAAAGTCAGAGAAAAAGGTATTAGGCAAGAAGGAAGGATCTGGGGGTATGGTTCAGTGCTGGGATGCGTGTGAAAAGCATGCACAATGCTGGGTTCTTAGCACAAAAAGGAGGGGCAGGGAGAGAAGGGAGAGGCAGCCAGGGGGAAGAAGACACATGAGGCAGAGGAGGAGGGAGAGGATGTGTATGAAAGGGAAGAAAAAAGTGTATTGCTCATTGACTATTTTCATCTGTGAATCCAAGTGATCTTTTTTGAAAAGTAATAATAGGAATATTCTAAGCCATGGGCCTGTGTAGATTGAATGGCCCACATGGGAACTTAAAATATGCATCTCTAGGAGAGCCTTGGAGAGGAGAAATGAATTAAGATTATGGGACATGCTGCTGTGGGCCTGAGTTGGGCCTGAAGATCTGGCTAGTGACAGCAATCGGAACCATTTCCACAAAGGGTTTCTCCTTCTGTGTAGAATACAGAATGCTTTTCTTTTAGGACAGGACCAAACAGTGTCAAGGACTTGTTGCATTGAAGAGATCCCTTTAAAATAAAAACATAACAATGTATTACATCAAAGTTGCAACATAAATAACAGGGGACCTAGGAGTGGGTGAGGGGCACCCAGTCAGCTCATCTGAAAGTCTGAGGCAGCTTCTTGCTACCTATGTATCAGCTTGGTGCTATTTCTATGCAGAAGTCTCTTCCTGCCCTTTACACTTTGTCACCTTCAGCATCACAATGAGTCTAGCATCCCAAGCAGATGATGTGGTCAAGGTCTGACTTTGTAATCTCAGGAGATGTTCCATGATGAAATGGACCAACATGCCCAGACCTAGACTGGTGAATGGGCACAGATGACCACTGCTTCTTTATGACAGTCATTGACCACTCATGACTTTTAGTCCTTGAGAATAAATGGTCCCAGGAACACATCATCTCCCATCAGACTGAGTGCACAAAACAGCATCTTTTTGGCTGGGCTGCACTGTTCAGTCACTGGCTCACACAGTACCTTTAGGAACAGTTGACTGATAACAGCTCATCTGATTTCTCAGGGTCGTCATTTATCTCCCCTTTGAATTTATCAAAATTCATCTAATCACACAAGTAGACCCGTGGGGTTAGGCTTGTTTTGCAGAATTCAAATCTTTTAAAGGAACTTGAGTTGGTTTGAAACAACTCAAGTTAGGTGGTTACATAACGTACCATGAGAGGCTGACATGCAACATTGCTGAAACGTTGATTTTCTTCTCAAAGGAGCCTCTCTCTCTCTCTCTCTCTCTCTCTCTCTCTCTCTCTCTCTCTCTCTCTCTCTCTCTCTCTCTGTGTGTGTGTGTGTGTGTGTGTGTGGATACATGCTGTTTTTGTGTGATAACTATCACTCAAAAATTAACCCGGGGCTGGAGAGATGGTTCGCTTGGTGAAGTGCCTGCTGGGTAAACAGGAGATCTAAGTTTACATCCCTAGTACCATGGAAAATCCTGATGTGTGGCTGTGCTTCTGTTACCTAGCTCTGGCAGGAATGGCAACACAGCTCCTAGCACTCATGGGTCTGAATTCTTCATTCCCAGTTAGGGCACTGTTTAGGAAGGAATAGGAGGTGTGGCCTTGTGGGAGGAAGTGTATTGCTAGGGGTGACCTTTGAGGTTTCAAAAGATCATTCCAGGCCTCTGTCCCTGTCACTGCTCCAGTGCCACACCTGCCTGTGTGGCCCCATGCTTCCTGTCATGATGATCATGGACTCCCTCTCTGAAACTATAAGCCAGTCCCCAGTTAAAGGCTTCCTTTCATAAGCTGCCTTGGTCATGGTGTTTCATCACAGCAATGGTAACCTTAACTAAGACAATTTGATAGATCTGAGCTTTAACAACTTTGAACTTTCCATCAGCTAATTGAGAATAAAAAGCCTAGGGCTAGAGAGAACTCAGAGGTTAAGAACACATGCTGATCTTGCAGAGGGAGGGCCCAAGTTTGGTTCTGAGCATCTACCTCAGGAGCTCTCAAAGGCTCTCAAAGGCCCGTCACACCAGTTCCAGGCAATCAGACATCCTTTTCTGGTCTCTACAGACGCCTGCATGTGTGTGCTTAGACACCTAGCCCCCCCACCACCACCATTAAAAAAGCTTTTCAAAGAAAGGAAAGTTAAAAAATTATTATTCTAGGAGCCATTATATAAATATGACCCCATTAACTAATGAGAAAAAGAGCTGCTATATCAGGAACACAAGAGAATTTGTAGCCACAGAGAGGGCTATGTCATTGCAAAAGGGAGTTAACAGGTGCAAAGGTGAGCAGGGGGCATCTATGTTAGGTGAAATTTATTTGTGTTCTTGTTAATAATTGTCAACCTGTAGAGATGTGAAATAACTTATAACCTGAGGGATGTATGTCACTCATACCATGTTCTCAGTTGCCATGACTACCCTCCTCTGGCACTCCAATGTAAGGGAGTATGGATCCAATTGAAAACATAAAGACAATTGTAGATAGCAATTGGCTCGAGAGTCAAATCCAAAAGTTTGGATTTGCAAGAGCTTGAGTCTTGAGAGTGCACGGTTTTCCTGAGTTTCAAACATTCTATTCCTGTCTGTCTGTCTACCTGTATTTTGAGGCAAAATCTCACATTGTAGTTCAGGCTGGATGGGAACTCCCTATATATCCCAGGCTGACCCTAAACTCACGGTCATCCTTCTGCCTAATGATCCCTTCTGTTGATGACATGAGCTACTATACTGTGCTCAGTAATTTTCTTTTTTAAATGCCCTGGTTAGTGGGGTCAGTCGACAGGGACTCTGAGGGAGGGAGGGAGAATGAAGTGACAAGAGACGCGAGAAATGGAGACAAGAAAGTATCCTGATCAAGTCTTATTTAATGGATATAACCATTGGGTTTAAGTAGTGGAGAAATGAGGGAATGAGCCAAAGGGAGGATGTGAAGGAGGCAGAATGTCCTTCCAAGTAGGATGCAGGTGTTCCGCTATAAGATAACTTGCTATGCGATAAGCCTGCAGCTGGATCTCTTTCGGGGTCAGGCTGCATCATTATGTTTAACAGGAGAACAGTCATAGGAGAATGGAGCATTAATAATATGTTAGTATCTAAGAGAGTAGCAGGAAGGATGGCTGTTAAGATGATAACTTTGCTCTGGGGTTCCCCACATTTAAGTATCAGGAGATAATCTTTCTCCAAACTCAGAAAGGAGAAGACCCTGGGTGGAATGTAATCTTCTTGTTCTTTCCACATCTGACCAGTAGAAGCTATTAAAGAGAAAGGCAGCCCAGACAGCTACTGAATGTGGTGCCCAGGGTTTTCACCCTATAGAGGGTTAATGGTGGAATCAGATCAGGATTTTAGAAGTAGAACCAATGTGGACCAGCAATCCTGGCACACGTGCCCTCATATTTCCCATGTTGTGTAGTATTAAAGAATGCAGGGAAATTTAATTGTCATTGCCCCAGGCCTTTCCTAGAGGAGATACCATTGGTGAATATCTCCACATGTGAAGGCAATTTTGTGGCAGTGCTGGGTGCAAAAAGTGTGCTCGGACTTCAGGTGTCTGCCTGGGGACATGTACTATGGTGCTATGGTGGTCAGCACCACTCACCAAACATCTCACCAAAGAGGAACCAGGACAGTACTCACTCAGATGTGTAGACAACTCCTTCATTCCCTGTCTCCCTCTGAAGCTTCAAGTAGAAGAGAGTTCTGCTCAGTGTAGTGTGACCCCTCTGGGTCTGAGCACTGAATTATCCCCACTCCACGGGGCCTGAGATATGCAGGAGAGCTCCAGACATTCAAAGGGCGTTAGTAATCACCTACAATGGTGTCACATGGAAAGCAGGGCAGGTGAGTGCTCTATAAGCAACCATCACATCAACATCTCCCAGAACCACCTCTTTCCTGTGCTGCAGTGACTCTACCATTGCAGGGTTTCCTCCTTGGCTAGATGTGGTAAGGCCCTTCATCTTGTCCATCTTTTTTGAGCTTTGACCTTGTACAGAAGAGGTCCCTGATAGAGGTTTACTGAAGCAGGTTATTTCTTGTTAATCTAACGCCACAGCATTATTTTTAATAAGGATAAAATATTCCCCACTCTGCATCAATTTCAGAGCTAAAACAGTATTATTGATCTTTTCTTTCTGTCCTGTACTTCCTTGAGGCAAAATCTTATAGATATGTAGACATACCACCACATGTATAGAGATGGGGCAAAACACAGCTGTGTGGAAACACGGCAGGGAAGCACACTGCAGGAAACAGTGTGGCTTTGCCAACCATATGATCATTTGGGGTGCATCTGAGACTACTCGTCATTGGGACCTCCCCAAGTCCCCGGGTGCCCTGCTATCTCCTTGGGGATGCTGCCAGCCTTCAGGCATTCAGCTTGCATCCTGCTGCCAAAGTCATTTTTATCATGCATGGCTACATCATTTTTTTCCCTGACACATTAAAATTAACCCAGAACTCATTGCCTAAAGTCGCTGAATTGTTCTTTCCAGTAGACGTTATCTTTTACTTAACAGTCTCATTTTTACCTGCCTGAGCATTGCAGTCTGGCATATAGATAGAGGTGCCAGCTGGGTACCAGGCTACATGAATGCACAAGTTTCAGGGTAGCAGAGCGGATTCCTGGCCATTTTCCCTGTTTACCCAAAGGACAAAACCCTAAGTGCCTATTAAGAGGAGAATGTGCCTGCAGAACCCGTTGAAGGGGTTCGGATGAGATAGGGGTGACCCATGATTGGGGTAAAAACTACGGAGCGCAGTGAGCACGCTTCTGGCTCTCTTGCAGACGCTGTCCCATTCCTAGCGACCTTGGCCTAACCACTGATTCTACCTGCTGTGTCAGCACCTGCCACTCTATCTGCTGACACAGTCGCTCCTGTTCTCCACATCCAGCTAATCTCGCCCTGCTCTGCACACCTCCTCTCCTCCTGACTCCAGGAGTATCTGGATGCAGAGGTGAGTACCACTCGGCTTTCATTTAGCTCTCCTCCTGGATCCTAAAGAGATTCTGATGATGCTGTTTCTGCTATTTTAGCTTGATTTTCAGATCAAAATCAGATTTAGTGGCATCTCTCACCATTCAAGAATAGGCATATTCACACTCTTTCAAAGCCTGTGATTTTCTAAAGCATGGCACGCTGGTCTCAACACCCGTTAATGAATTTATTCCTCACTTAGATGACTAGGCTATGAAGTTTTATGGCTGTTGGAAAAACCTTGAGTTTCTATAATCCAAACTTTGGGCTGTTCACAGCGTCTTTCCTAGGTTTTAAATAACACCTTGGACTTAAAATATTCAGTAGAGGCTGTGCTTCAACAGCACACAAAGGTAATTTGGAGAAGTTCAGGACCACACCACACAACTTTTCAAGGCATCTTTCTATCTCAGATTCTATTACAATAGATAGCTACCATTCAGAAGAAGGTCACTGGCCCTCTGGCTCACAAAACTGAAGCCCAGGCCAGCTGGGGAATGAAAACTTATTGCTTATAGCCAGAAAGATGCAGCTGGTTTGTATCATACCTATAATCTAAATTATTAAAGTCAAAACCTTGAACCAGCACATGGATTCTATAAAGCCTCTGTGCCAGAGATGAATTCCAAATTGTTTAGCAATACAATCAGAATGGCTTATGTCATTTTCTGAAATTTTTCTTTTGAAATTAAATTACTGTTTGATGCTTCCCAAAGTTGATTTGTGGGTAAGGGTCTAGACTGAGAGAAATCTGCTTTTATTTTTGAGTGATAGCAACATGAAAGAAACATACTTTTACCTCTGGTGCCTTTTCTTTTTCTTCTTTTAAATTACTCAAATACGTCCAAACCTTGGGGCATCAGATAGTCATTTTTAGGAAGAGCTCAATGAGAAAAGCAAATTGTGAAAAGTTATCCAGGCTTTAATGAGGTGACTTGAAAATGCCAGGCCCCTTGCATGAACTAGAAGATTGTATTGGCTAAAACAGCGAAGCTTTTGGCCAAGTTCACTACAGCACATCAAGCTGTGTGCCAACCGTTACCCCCAAGACGCAACTGCAAAAACAATCCATCAATTTAGGTAACTGGTCAATTTGAACTTGAAAAAAATTAAACTGTGCAGTTGATTGAAATGGTTGTTGGGCAAATTTTCTCAATGTCTACTTAGCTTTGTCTGGGTCTAACAGGTCAGAAATCATGCACAGAAAATGCCTACGAGATGGTTAAGAACTCCCTGAGCTCCACAGTTTCAGCTGAGGAGTGCAGTTAGTTAAAAGGAACGCAGAGAAATGTGTATGGAATTTAATTGATGCCAGTTCTTCCCCCTGTGGCATAATATGTTTTCAAATAAATAAAATGATAGGAAATTATTCTGCTCAATTAATTTTCAAAGACATGTTTTGCTTTTAAGCGTCGTTACTGACCCTTTACACAATAGAACGCAATCTTTACTTCCCGTTGGTTGGGAGGCTCATGGTCATGTTTCTGGATTTGAGTTCTCTTTTAACATATCCTGTAGATGTTTTCCACGTGCTCGAGCTGAATCAAGACTCTTCTCTGATATAGAAGCTGGGAGCTGTCTGGGTTTGACTTTGTTTTCACATACTTGATGGTTGAAGAGTATTCCTTTTTTCCTCTTAACAAAGGAAGCAAGTGAGAAAGTACTTGCAGGAGATTTCCTGTCCCCCCCAAATGCTTTACTCTTTTAGCATATCTATAGTGTACATCAGTTTAATGGCATAATCAGTTTTAATAATCTACTTAGCTCAGTAGAACCTACTGAACCATTCTGTTAAGACTTTATGGCAAAAGTATGCAAAATTACAGTAATACTTAAATTATAATCATGTTTCCAAGATTCATCCACTGCAGCAGGTACACAGAGAATATGCTCTCATCACAAATCATTTTTGATTGACTGGTTTTTCCCTGACATAGGGTGTCCCAAAGAACTTAAACCAAAGCAGCTAGAACAAGGACAAGAGGGCATCTTCCAACAAAAGACCAAACTATGACCCCATTGGCAAGATTACCAGATGAAACAAAAGACAACCAGTTTGTCCCACCACCAGAGAATGGTTGACTTCATATTGAATGTCTCCTGTGATCCTGTTCACCATTTGTCAGAAGCATTAGTTGAGAGCTAGGCAAGTGCCAGACCATGTGTGGGATTGAAGATGCAAGGCTACACTTCAGAATTCTTTGTGGAGCATGTGAAGAGGTGGCAGACACACAGGCAAACACACGGAAGTGAATGGGAAACTGTGGAGCTGGGAACATGAGACTTGGTGAGCATGGGGGGGGGGAGAGAAGTCTGCCTGACCCTCCTCTAAAGCCAAGCTGTCTGCATAAGTTAGCCACAGCTTTCTTCACAATGGGAATCACATTTCTCCTTCACTCTACCTACCACCCATCCCTTGGTAAAATCCACTCACGGTTTTCTCTAAAGGAAACAGCACAGCTGTTTAGTGTGGCCAGTTTGTAGAGCTTCCCTGCCACCCCACACATTCTCTCCTTTTCAAAGAACTGTTTTATTAATATACAACTTTCATGCCAAAGAGTTGCTTTTCACCTGGTTTAAGTACAACTCAAAACTCCTTAATTTACTCACAGTGCTATTCAGCATCACTACAGTGTAACATTAGAATGACAGCAACATCCTCAAGATGACCTGTGTCTATTGTCCATTCTCCAAGCACCACCCTCAACCCAAAGAAAACATATGCTTTCTTTGTCTATATATTTAATTTTTCCAGATATTCCATACATACACATACTAATGTATTATGGGGTCTTACAAGACTGGCTTCTTTGGCTAAGCACAGAAAATGTGTTCTCTACTGGATTATTTGTGTGTTTGAGGTTCATCTATGCTGCAATTGATATACTTTCCTGATATTTTGTTACAGAAGTGTGTTATGTTGTATGATCTTACCATAGTCTGTTCTCAGCCAAAGGACATCTAGGTTGTTTCTATGTAGACATATTACGAAAAGGCTATACTCACTTGCAGATCTTTGTGTGGAGTTGTATAGATCCTGGGAAATGCAGTCACTGAGTCAGATGATTGCACCCCTCCCAAAGTACCTCTACAATCTTAAGTTCCCACCGTAAAAATTTCAGTTTTCTTGCTTCTTTGTCAATACATGCTACCGTCTGTGTGTCTTCCTCATATGAACTGGTAACTCACCATGGCATCAGTTTGCTTTAGAACTAGGTTTAATGTGTTCTATGTTTATTGGACATCATATTTCTTAATGAGCAAATAACCATTCACATAGTTTGCCTACCTTTTAATTGGATTGTTCGTCTATGGTTGTTATAAGATTTTCCTTGTTTTTGAACCCAGATCACCAGACATATCGGTCATCAATATGTTTTTCTCCATCATTCAGGATGTGACCTCTAGGGACCAAGCAGCCTAAAGTCCTCACTGGGGACAAGAGTGTCTGCTCTGTTCTTCAACTCCTTCTGGTTCAGAGTGTGTTGATGAACAATGACATTTACAAAGGTCAAGCTCAGGCATTCTTTCTCAAACACAGGAACAAGTGTCCTTCAGCCATCAGTCATCTAGTTAGGAATTGCTGTTATATCAGGCAAGCTGAGCTCACAAACTGAGTGGATTCTCCAGAAACAAAACACAACAAACAAACAAACAAAAAAAAAACCTGTGAAATACAAGTCTGGAGAGCAACATTTATAACTTTGGTTTCAGTTGCATGATTTTTAAAAACCCAAAACAAATGTGAGATTTACAGTTGCAGTTGTAAAAGGATTATGTTTGTGAAACTTTTAATCTCTTCAGTTTACTCTTGGGCAAAAAGGTTTACAGGTTTACTACTGAGATTGGATTTGGGGTGGGGCTCTCCTTAAGTTTCTATTGCTTTCAAGGATTGCATTTCGGGGGTGTTTAACATAAAGTAAACTCACACACTGATCAGTTTGAAGCCCTGCACATTTTTGTTTGTTTTAACCACACACTGCAATGAAACAGGGAGCACTTTGAAATTTACAAAATCCAAATCTATTTGGGTTAAAACCAAAAAAAAAAAAAAAGTGACCATGGTCAACAGTTTAAGTCTGTATATGAGAATGAGAGCCTGCCTTCTTTCACCTAATGATTTGAGAAGGGTGGGGGGGACCCAGAAGCTACAAAATAAGGTCATACAGGAAAAAGAAAATCTGAAATTCAAGCTCGCCATCCAGTTTCCAGGCTACCCTTCTGGTTATCGTCCTGGGGCTCTGTCGCCTCCTCTTTTTTATCGGGGTGTGTTTCCCCCCTGAAAATTTGAAAATTAAATTACCAAATTCAACCCTTTGCTGAATTTGACAGTGGATGGAGGGTAGACCTTGCCATGGCTTCTCCACGAAGGAGTTGATTTCCACTTTTTCCTCTTGATGTTTGTTGATCTGGAGTTCGTTGTGTTTTCATTTCATTTGAGATGAATATTTCTGCAACTCAGTGCAGAGTTTCATTTTTAAAGCAATGCTTTCTAAATCCTCTCTAAGTCTGGCAGTCCCTAAATTATGGGCTAACAGTTTTAGCTCTAACATATGGTTAAAAAAAAAAAAAAAGAAAAAAAGTCTGGGTTGAGATGGTGGTCATGAATTTAAGTTAGCATCTCCTTTTTGACATCTATTTTTGACAGGACTTGGATGTGAGACCCTGTGGTTGCTGTCAGTTGTTTTTCGTTTCCAGCAGGAGGGTAGGCATGCCATGCATTTTCCATTCTGGCCACTTGAGGGGATCAGACTTTAGAAATGGCAGCTAATTTAGGTCTTTATGTCAAAGGGTAGAACAAATATTTATTTGTTGCCAAATGTCTCTTATGACAACTAGTCAGGAAGGGGATCACAGAACCTGAGTCTGGAGATAAATTACCCTTTATATACCTCCTATCCAGGTGGAAATGAGCACTTGTTGATGAATGGGAGCCCTGGGAGGTACTAAGCCAGGTCCCCATACAATTTATGATCAGCACTCTTGGACTTCAGAGTGATTAATACCATCAATTCTCACTGGAATAAAAGCTGTTTTAGCCCAAGAGAGGACTGTATATTACTGTTTATAGAAGCAGATAACATCAAAGTAGCCCACGGTTTGTGTTAAACAAATACAAAATTCTGGGTCAGCGAAAATTAATCCTTAAGGAGTAACGGAAAGTTCCTAATGACTGTGAGATCCACACATTATCACTTTTCATTCAAGTGCTAGGAAAATGGCAAAGCTATTAAAGAGATTTGCAAATGGCCCCTTCACTGAGCCACGCTAACAGCTGCATTGCGGGCATATTCTCCAACGGAGTGCCCCGCTATCTAGACATCTGCAGTTTGTTAATGAAGTGTACACGTCTACACAGTTCCAAGATTATGTTCAGGAGCATCTGAACCATTTTACTATTGAGTTTCACAACAAAACACAGTAAATCACATTATATTTTATACATTCTTACACTGCAAGCAGCTGTGAGAATGAATGAATTAAACAGTGCTCTCCTATCCGTGTTACACGAAACAGATGTTATTTTAGCAGCATATCAGAAAGAGAATTCTTTTCCTCAATTGATGTTTTTCACCGACTAATTGCATATTCCACTGTTTTTAGAGAAACTGGGCATTTTTAAACAATAGGAAGCTATAGGCATTGATGGCATTGATTCTACTTAAGTGTTTTTATGACACATTTTTAAGGATACCTTGGGATGTTTTTAAGTACAATTCAAAAACTGTTGTTTAATTCCGCAGCAAAAACGTTTACATTTCTCTTCCTATAGTGTCGGTGTTCTTATTCAAAATCTTTACTCGTTATTGCATTCGAATTACGTCAGAGATTCATTGTACTCTTTCCGAGTAAATTTCATATTGTCAACTCACTTCAGATAAGCTTAAGTTAATTTTCATGTCTTAAAGTGAAGCCCAAAGACATGGCTCTTGCATAATGGTGATTGACACCAAGCTTGATGACCTGTTCCAGAGCACACTGGTAGAGGAAGAGGGCCACTTCCTGTCTGTTGTTCTTTGACTACCGCACAAGCATCATGGCACATACAGACACAAACGCATGTGGGAGACAAACACACACAAACTCACACATGCTGAATAAATAAATAAATAAATAAATAAATAAATAAATAAATAAATAAATAAATGTATGTTTTAAAAAGTAAATTCAACACTACATTTTCTAATCTGAAGTACATGAAGTAACTTTTTCCTTTAACTTCATTGCTATTTCAAGTCTTTTACTAATTTCAAAAAGGTGGGACCCTAACTATCTTGCATTTCACAGCATCTTGCCTCAAGCTTGGATTTTGCCATGAAGTACTCATAATTGCTTAATCCAATATCTAACAAACTAAGTGGGTTTTCCATTGGAAAATGAATCAGTCAATTACTTGAATGTAAAAAAGTTGTACTATTTGGATATTGAAAAATTATTTAATTTAGACCTCAGTGGACTGCCCTCAGATTCCTAGGATTGGTATTTGGCTATAGATTTTACGGGGGAAATTGTTTCATACTCTAATGATACTGAAAGAAATGATATCATACCAGTGAAAGGTTCACATACCATTTTTATAGTTCAGTGTTTACTGCTTTGCATTTGTTTCTGACAAGTCATGTAACGTTAGAGCTCACTTGGTAGTATACAGCCATGACTTTGTCCAGACCTGCCCAGCCCTTCATCTCAGGATTCGAACAGTAGTCTCTGAAGAGCCATCTGCTCATACTCAAACTGTCTGCACGCCATTGCAGAATCATGACTACATGCCATTTCTCATTGATTCTCACAGAAACTCAAATCATAATGAAAGAGAATTTGTTGTACTTGGTTGTTTTACCACTCTCCTCTTTCAAGCCATAATTTCTATGTCATCATTGAAGTCTCCATTACTGCTTTTGGATTTTGGCAAACAATGAATCAAATTAAGCTACCAGTCCAATTCATCTGGTGATCTGACTTGATAAAATGTTGTTATTATTATTATCATTATCAATACACTTTTAATATACATCTTACAATTGTCAAGCTATTTCATACTTTTTGTTTCTTTGTTCGTTTGTTTTGAATCTCAAACTGGCATGAACCAATCTGGGAAGAAGGTAGAGCCTCCATTTAACAAATGAGAAGGACAAATCCCAGATTCAAAAGTCAAGGCTAAGCCTTGGTGTCCTCCATTAACATCGAGTCACTGTGTTTGGAGAGCTGTAAGCGAGAGCTCTGTAATAGCAAGTTCAGGACTCTTGTTATAAACCAGTTGATCAGCAGAGTTTCACTAACTCAATGACACTGTTTTGGGAACAGAGGCCCTGTTTGGGTTGCAGATTATTCCAACATATCTATAAACATTGTGTTAGGTAAATAACATAAACATTGAGATTCTAATTTGGTTATGATAATTTCAGATAAAAATTTGTGATGAAGATGCAGGCACAGAGTCATCAATTAGTGTGTTGGATCCAACAATAACTTGTTTTGTTTTAATGACTTTTTATTAATGTTTTAATTTTTAACGATGGATACATGCATGTCTGTGCATGTGAATGTGGGCGGATCCAGGGAGGTTATTGGATCCCTTGGAGCTGGAGTTATAGGTAGTTGTGAACTGCTAGACATAGGTGCTGGAAACCAAACTCAGATCCTCCTTAAAAACGTGTATGTGCTGATGGGTGGTGGTGGGACACACCTTTAATCCCAGCACTCCGGAGGTAAAGGCAGGCAGATCTCTGTGAGTTCAAGGCCCACCCGGTCTACTAAGACAGTTCTGGATAGCCATAGCTGTTACACAGAGAAACCCTGTCTCAGAAAAGAATATATTTAAATATATTTAAAAACACACAAAAAATGTGTATGTGCTCTTAACCACTGAGCCATCTCTTTCGCTCTTGTTTTATTGGTAGCTAATATGTATAAAATAAGAACAAAATTAATTTCAATATATACTTAAAAATAAAACATTTATATTTGTATGGCTCCTGTATATATTTTTAAGTCAAGGGCACTTAGCTAGGGGCTCTATCTTTCCATTGTGACATGATAGTTACCTCAACAATTCCCAAGTGCATCATCCCATACTTTCTCATCCAAGGTGAATCATATTTTACTCTACAGATGTCCAAAAGCCAACACAATATTGCTTCTTGAATAAATATAGTAGAGGGTGGTGTTACTAATTTTTAAAAGTGTATTCTACTCTTGGCTATAATCTGCTTGGGTTCATACCAGTCATTGCAATATGTACTGGCCACTTGGGTTACCCTAACAGTTGTGACTTTATAGAGACTGTAAATCTATTAGGCCACAATTTGCACATAATAAAAAGAAACAGCACGTAGTTAAATGAAAGGCTCAATTCTGAGCTGCCCAACAGTTTTCCAGGAAAAGTCATTGCAGCAGCCTCAGCCACTTGCTGCCTGCCTTTGAGAAATTTAATCACACTGATTGAGGAAACCTGGAGAGAGTTGATGTTCCTTCCTTCAGTTCCTAATTGCCCTGAAGACCATTTAATTATCTGTAGATGAAACAAAGCTGCTGTTGTAGAGGACGGGAAGCAAGAGGCATGCACTCATCAATTGCTTTCTACCTATCCTGCACATCCAGCAACCATGCCTGAGCCATCCTGCCACCCGTCAGGCCAGCCACAGCCAGCCTGATCTTCTGGTCACCAGCACGGTGGCCTCCCAAATGTCTTTATTTTATTACAGTACAACACAGGACAGCCAAGTTTGTGAGGGCTGAGCTCAGAGCAGAGAATGGAGTCTTTCTTCTTCTGGAGAATGTAGATGGATGCAGATACAGAGAGTAGAGAACAAACCCACCCAGTAGTGAATAATGAAGGGGCAGCTAAGGAAATCTCGGCACTGAGTCAACAAAACAAAATGACTGTCTTCCTTAGGACCTTTGCATGCAAGTACATTTCAATATAAACATGAAATGTATGTAGACTACAAAGGCCATCTATAATAAAAACAAACAACTGGGTAGTTAGGCGCACATTCCTCGGCACATCACCCTGAAAGCTGAGTTTTATATTAGATGCAGGTTTCCCTGCCGCATGTGGGTGGATGACCCTAGCCTTGCACACAAAAGACCTAGTCAGAAACCACATGCCCAGTTTCATTAAGTAAGAAAGAGAAGACAGGCTGGCAGTGGCGATCCCGAGAACCAGCAAACCCGATACATCCTACTAATTGACTTGCAATACTAGCTGCTTGCAGAGTCCTAGTGAACGCATTTCCTCTCCAGCGCAGGTGAGGATCCCAATAACACAAGCCCCATAGGCAAGTCTGAAAAGCTGTTGGAAAGGGCATGCTAAATTTTCAGCAATGTATTTGGGTGAATATTATGCTTGCCTGGACATTCCCTAGAGAATAACACCCCTATTCAGAGTCCTCTGTTTCGTTATTACAAAACCAATTGTGTGTGGTTTTCTTCTTTAAGCTTTTCTTGTCAGTGGGACATTTTTAAGGAATTTTAATTCTGGAAAACATTTACTCCTGGCTAATGCCTGCCAATTAAGTTCTATTCATCGAATCAACAGTTTTCTGTTACCTGTCCCTTCAGGTAGAACCAGGGCTGATAGCCCTGCCCTTTCCCAGGCTTCCAAGCAGAGATCTTTCTGCCTCAAACAGTGGGAACACCTGTCTTCTGAGCAGCGCCAGCCGGCATCTGAAATCCTAGGAACGGGCTGCTATTGAACAGGGGGTGCTTGATAAGACAGCCACTGTGATAGGCAGCGGAAATTCGATAATGAAAGGAGATGCCTAATAGATTAATCTGGTGCGATTTGCCAAAACACTGGGTTTTCTAGAAGATTATCCACACTCCAATAGGAAGCTCTTTGTTCTGGAAAAGCCCCCACTTAGCGTTGTCTTTTTTTTTTTTAATCTCAATAAGAAACATAATGGTTTGCTTGTTTACATGCGTGATAGATATATTCAGAGCTGGCCTGTAGGCCTGTGAGCTCCCTTCTATTGAAATGTTTCCAGCATACAGGTTATTAGCTAATGGGGAACAAGCAGTTGGGCATGTATAAAATTTAAAACTGCCTTGCTTAGGTTGGCAGAAGTGACTGTTATTTCATCCACTGAGAAAACGTTTTTTATTTCCTGCTCAAATACTTTTTGAGGAAAGTTGCAAGGACATTTGTAGCCATTATAGAGGTATGTGCATGTGTGTTGAGGGAGGAGCGCTATGTCCCCAGAAATGAACATGCTACTCTGGGCTGGTGTCTTTCCACTGCTCTAAGTTTTCTCATAGCTGTGGTACTCTTTTTGTCTTGTTCCGCTTACCATAAAGCATGCCTTTATGGGTGTTTCAAAGCTAACGCTTGATGCAACTTACACAGTTCGCTTTGACTCTTGGCACTGATTTTTAAAATCACACATACAGCAGGACAGAACTATCAGCATTAGGTCCCCTACCGGGAAAATAAACAAAACGTTTGTTTCCCAGGGGTTGACTACAACTTGGTTAAAAATACCAACTCTTTGTTGCTGATTGGCTGGTTTTCCTTTTCTGAGGTGAGATCTTGTCATGTAGATCAGGCTGGACCTGGGATTCACTAGGTAGCCCAGGCTAAATCTTAAACCTTAATGGCATCCCTTCTATCACAACTCTTCAAATGTTTGTGGTTTCATCACCTCTCTCTCTCTCTCTCTCTCTCTCTCTCTCTCTCTCTCTCTGTCTGTCTTTCTCTCTCTGTCTCGTGTGTGTGTGTGTGTGTGTGTGTGTGTGTGTGTGCGTGTGTTAAATCTTCTCCATAGAAAGAAATATTTTTTGTTCTAATAAAAAATATGCTTCCCAGAGTAAATATATATATATATATATATATATGTACAATACACTACAATACACTTACAGAATTCTTCATGCCATATTCTCACATACACCTCCTTATTACAGTTCAAATTATTGTATCTTTGACCTATCATTAGAACAACTGACATTTCCTGACTGGTTATAAAGTATCAGGTATTGGCACAAGAACCGTTTGAGGCATGTGTACATTGTGTGTTTGTGCTGTTGTGTGTATACGTCTTCACAGTAACCCCATGACCCTCAGAAGTTTGTTTGCCTAGGCACACATTTGTCAGTGACAAAAAAGAAAAGAAAATTAGACATGGTAGCTTAAGAGATCACAGAGTGCCTGTCACTTCATTCCATTGCTGATCAGATGCCCAGGCCTTCCCTTTATATCCACTATTTAAAGAAGCTAAGATTGAGGCAGGGGTGATTATCTTCATGGAAGTAGGCGAGGAAGAGTTGTCCCCAGCAGGAGACCCAGGTTTTCAACTGAAAACACCACATATGGCTCCCCTCTCATGGTGTTTTGAGGCTACAGGGGACTCTAGACTGCTGAGTGACTTTTGCCAGTGAGAGGCACTCCCTCCCTCATGCAAGCAGGAGTGACAGGAAGGTCTGGAAAGCCATAAAGGAAAACTGGGGGCAGAAATCTGATAAACCCATCAAACAAGACCAGATCTCAAAAGACTTGTCTGTCTAGACTGGCTGCAAACGAAAGTTACTGGCTCATGCCGCCAAACGTGGATTCAGGGCTGGGGAAATTACCACCAGGTAATACATGGAGGCCTATACCACATAAAATATGGCATTGTGCCTTCTTCCAATGGGCTTTAAAACTTAGAAGCCCTGGAAACTCAGTCTTTGTCTTTATGGGCTTTGTTACAGTTGGACAAGGCACATGTGTAGACATCCTGTCATGTTCAGACATTAGAAATCAGAATTATGGCTGTTCCTTTGAGAAATAACTTATCACTGGGGAATGTTTCTATTTTGCATAATTTGAAACTATTGTCAAGGCATTTATAACAAGCTTGTGGCTTCAAGTCTTGCTTGTGCTTTGCAAAATGTTTCTTAAATGAAATATTATTTTCAGGGTATCCTTCTAACATATACACAAAGATATAATGCAATGTCTGTAGTTTTCTAATTTGATAGATTTTTGATAAAGCTAAGAACAGTAACCATCAGTCTTTCGTAATCTCATGTCTAACAGCACTTTATTTATTTAAGGAATATGCCCCCTTCCAATTATACTTCTCAATGGAAACATACGACTGCGTGACCAGACCTAAAATCCGTGGTATTTCATTTTTGTTGATGTTTAAACACCATGAATAAGCGGGATTCCCCACCATCACGCACCTTCATGGTTAATTAGGTCCTTGCAGAGACACACAGAAGACCTTGTCTCCATGGTGTATTGATGGAGTCCCAGGGATAAACACAGGAATGAAATGAGTTGTTGGGCTTGGAATGTTTTCACTAGCAACTGGCGACTCCCAAATAGCTTATTTCTCCTTGACTACAATTATCGGCTTTAACTGGAATTATTTTGTTTTCAGGAGTAGAAGAAACACTCATTTATTTTCCCCAATACCTTAATAATATGGAATTCCATATGAAAGATAAGTCAACATCACTAGACACGTTAAACCGCTAGTACACACTATTTGGAAGGTCTCAGTTAAATTAGGCTGTCCAGTTTGTAAACTTCTGCTACCCAGTTTCAGGATTAAGTACAAGCTACATGAGATAAGGCTGTTTTATTTTCACTCAGAGGTTCTAATATCTCTAGTATAATGGCTTATGTGAAATATGTATGCCCATTTTCTCTCCTCCCTTCCTTTTTCCGTCTCTCTCTCCTTTTCTTTCTTAGATCTTTTTATGTCTCTCCTTCCTTCTGCCTTTTATTTTCATGAATAAAATGTGGTTTTCTTTCAGTTCTCTGACCCAAGAGTGAGTCCTAACATACAAATACTGTCTGCAGCTTGCCCTGGGGAATTTACATCTGCATAGACTTTCTCAACTCAGTCCCATGTGTTTGGCTTATCAGTTCCAGGATCACGCATGGCTAATTCATCTTCACTGGGCCTCAGTGACCACATGTACCAGTTTTCCCATTTCTGTCTTCTTCTAGTCTATTTTCTACCCGGCATCCTTAAGTATTCTAAAAGTGAGAAACTGATTGCACCTTTTTACTTAAAGCCCTTGAAGGTTTCCTGTAGTTCTCAGAATGAAATCAAACTTCTGTAAGGTAGTGGGACCCTCCCCCAACCCCTGTTGACCCCTTCTCAGTCCACCCTCCTACCCCTAGCCCATACTGCCAAACGCCAGTCTTCTCTCAGCTTGGAGAATTTAGCATGTTGTATTTTGTTGTACAAATCTGCATGTCCTGTTTGATCAGCCTGGAATGCACGTTCTTCTGCTTGTTACCTTTTTTCTGGAGGCTCCCATTCACTTCCTTGACTTGTCTTAGGAACTTTGATAGTACGGAATCTCTCTCCTCTGATGCCGATTGGATGCACATTAGACTTTTTTTCAAGGTCTATACATTTCTTTGTTACTTTTTTTTTTCTTTTATTGAAAATAGTTTTTTTCTCCTCACATAATATATCTTGATTACACTATCCTCTCCTTTTCCCCCTACTCCTCCTATTTCCTCCCCACCCAGATCCCAGATCCACCCTTTTTTTTTTTTTGTCTCTTATTGGAAAACAGGCTTCTCAATGATAATAATATAATACATAAAACACAATCAAATACATTCTTTATTTGTTACTCTTATTTTGTTTTATTGTTTTTGAGACAAGGTTTCCTTGTATTGCTTTGGGCCCTGTCTTGGCTCTCACACTGTAGACCAGTCTGGCCTCGGACTCACAGAGATCTGCCTGTCTCTGCCTCCCAAGTGCTGGGATTAAACTTTTACTGGACTCTGAAGCAGATGCTCCCAGTGAGAGTAGACTATATCTCTTGGCAATCCGTTCCTGGTGTTTTTACTTGCCTTGCTTCATTTTCTTGGCCAAATTTTAGCATACTCTGTATCCTCTTCCTTACTTTTCCTAGCGTTTAACTCTTCAGAGCAACAAAGCGGCCTTTGTGTTACAGGACACATGGAGAGACAGACTTTGAATCTTAAGCCCTGGACTTCTTGCCTTCTTTGTTGAAGGGCTGGCTTGCAGCATATTGAAGAGCACCATGTTCTTTGGTAAAACTGACATTTGCAACACTGACTGTGACTACAGAACTCTTCCACTAATCAACAAGAGCACCAGCAACAACTCTGGTATCCATGTGCTTCTCATAGAGACTGAAAACTTTGATTTCATCACTCTGACAGCCAACACCTAGGAAGGAAATATTTAACTTTGCCTCCATGCAGTGATACAGCTGACCATCCACGGCATATTAAACTTGCAATGCCTCTGATGAAGTTCCTAGCAAATGACTTAAAAGTAAGAATAGTTTATTTAACTCACAATTTTAGGGGCTCAGTCCATCATGATGAGGAAGGCTTGGTAAAGCAGCTCATACCGTGGCATCCAGGAAGCAGAGCGAAACAAAATACCCACGCTTGCTCTTTCTCTTGTTCCTCTTTCTAGTCTGTCTGGACACCTACCTGATGGAATGGTACCAACATAGTGAAGCATGTCTCCTCCTTTCATTAATCCTCTCTAGAAATTTCTTCAGAGAAAACCCAAATATGTGGTTTATTAATTTCTTAAAACAAGCAAGTTGAAAATCAAGATCAAACATGAATGTTCTCATTATCAACTTGGTAGCCAAACGTATCTTCCTTAAGCATAGGCTTCTACCTTGAAGGCCCCCAAAAGCTCATGCTTTCTTCATGATGCAAAATTCATTCAATTCATTTCCAGGTCTTCCAGTGTCTTAATAATGGGCTCAAGATTCTAAGGCTCAAAGAAAGCTCTTAGCTGTAAGCACATGTAAAAGAAAAATTTAAAAAAATGAAAAAAAAAAAAACCAAAAACAAAAAACAAAACCTTCCAGAACACAATGGCATTCCCATGCTTAGAAGGAGAAATATGAGATTAGCAAGGCAGTATCAGAATTAAGCAAGACAAGATATCAGCAGGACAAACACCTACCCCCATAACTTCATAAAGAGAATCTGTGACATAGAGTGTCATGATATGAGTTCCACAGAGCTTAGTTAACCTTATTCCTATGGCATTGTCATTTGTAGTTCACATGGCCTCTATCTTAGGCTATTTGTCAACTGTGGCTTTCTATGGATGTTCCATAGTCCTAGAAACTTCACCATCCCAAAAACTACATTTTATCTCACATTAAAGTCTCATAGCTTCAGGCATTTCCTTTTCTGAGACTGTCTACTGGACGTCTGGACCTTTCATGTGTTGATTTCATGCCTGACTTCGCATCTTTTCTTTGAAAGCTGGGTGAAGGCTCTATGAAACTTGCATTTTGCATGCCTTAAAACCCAGTATCATTTGGATGCTGTGAAGGTACAACACCATCTTAAGTTGTAGCTGAGAAACTTGGATCATAACCTCAATAGACTGAGTGCCTTCGTAGTTGAGCATGAACAAAGAAACACCAAGAGATAAAACTTCTAAGCAGCCCTGTTATAGCAGATTGCCTCAGACCATTCTCTTTTCAAGGACAAGGCTTTCAAAGTGCACTGTTTCATACCCTTGAGCCTTTGATGGGCGGGGCAAAACCAGTTGTTCACATTCTTCCAAGGCACATTTTGTATTCTTCCAATGCAAAATAGTTGACTTATTTTTAATAGTAAAGATATTTTTGAAGAATGAGTCCTCATTAGTCTCAACTTTACACAGTTGTGTTTACTTGGGGTGAGGGCAGATTTCAAGCTGTTCAAACCTTTTTGCTATGCTTTTTGCTTCATATTCTAAGTATGAAGTTGACTAAAATCCATCAGCAATTACCATGCCATAGTCAGAATGTTAGACTGCCTTGAAAGTTTCTCTGCCATAATAATTAGTCCATCACCTTTAAACTTAGCCTTCTACAGTTTCAGGACACAGACAAGGTATAACCAAGTTCCTTGCCAGTATATGATATGAGTAGCCTCTAGTCTGAACCCTAATAAAGACTTTATTTTTGTTTGAAATCTCATGAACAGACTTTCTGGTCTGCATTCATATAGGCATTCTGGTTTTCTGGATTCTCACCAGAATTACCTGGTATAGAATATTTGTTCATGCTGTATTTGTTTAACTGTGTAAAGGTGTTTTGTGTTTGTTTCACCTTGCCTGCCTAAAGCACCTGACTGGTTTAATAAAAAGCTGAACAGCCAATACCTAGGCAGAGGAGGGATAGATGAGGCTAGCAGGTAGAAAGAACAAATAGGAGAAGGAATCTGGCCTCAAGAGAGAGGGGAGAACAAGAGAAGGAGGAGGAGAGAATCAGGGAGATGTCTGGGGCTAGAAGTCAGAGAGCCACCAGCCAGGAGACACATAGTAAGACATACAGGAAGAAAGAGAGAGAGGGGGGAGAGGAAGGGAAGAAGGAAGAGAAGGAGGGAGGGAGGCAGGGAGGGAGGGAGGGAGAGAGAGTAAGAGGAAGGGAGGGAGGAAAGGTAAAAAGCCCCAAGGTAAAGCATAGGTAAAGAGAAACAGGTTAAGTTAAAAGAGTTAGCTAGAAACAAGCTGAGCTAATGCCAAGCATGCATAACTGGTATTACATCTCCATGTCATGATCTGGGAGCTGGTTCATGGTCCAAAAGCAAAGGCCTGGTACAATTACCCATTAAGCCCTGTTTACAGCGTTCTGTAGCTTCTGTGGCCCACTTCTCTAAAATTATCCAAGTTTCTCCTGTAAATTACTCCTAAAGAAATATCGGCCCCTTGGCCACATGTACTAATAGCAATGACAGTATTAATCATGGTATTGATGTTGTTGTTGTTGTTGCTGCTGTTGTGTGTAACTGTGAAAAATACCCAACACATCAAGTTTAAAGAAGAGAGGGTTTACTTTGACTCCTGGTTTCAGAGACTCCAGTGGGGAGGGAGTGGTTGGTACACAAGCTCAGGGCACGACTCAGGTGCAGATATATACAAATGCTACCATGCAAGTTTATCCTTAATGGCCTTTTGCTAAGCCCAGGACCCCAGCAACATTCAGAGAAGGTCCTCCATCATTTAGATAATCCTTTCTGTAAATACTCTCATAGGTATAGCCACAAGAATGTTTTTACAATCTTACTCCTAGGCATTTCTTAGTCCAATCAATTCAATAATAAACATGAACCATCATAGGCAGCAGCCTAATATTAATTAATATGCTTCTCTTCATTTCTACCAGAGATAAAATTCAAGAGACCTCCCTGCCAAGAGCACATTGGATCTTGCTTACTCTTTCTCTCCTAGTGGGCACTCAACAAATACTTACTGATTGAATTAATTAATGTATAAAATGCTATGATAATTTTGGTATATTTTTCCCAATTTATATTATTGTTTCCAATGGTGCGTATGTACGTGCTAATGCCTGCTGAGGACAGAGGTGTTGAATCCCTTGGAGGAGGTGGTTGTGTGTTGCTTTTTGTGTGTGCTGGGAATAGAAATAGGATCCCCTGAAAAAGCAGTGTGTGCTTTCAACCATTGAGCCATCATCTCTCTTGGGTCTCCACATTGCAGTATATACTTGAGATAAAGCCCAAGCCATCTAAATGGTGTATGGTGACAACCAGAAATGCCAGGTCAGCTCTCATCCTCAAAGTTGTATTGTCTGGAGTATCCTGGACAGATGGTAAAACAAGCATATTAACAAGCTCTGTCTTTTTGGCTTAGTGTGTTTCCCAGTCTTTTCAAAAATGCATCCCATTGCTCATCACACTGGCTCCCTGGAGGTGTAGACACTACAGTTTTCAAATTCAAACACAGCCCTTGTGTTCACATAGAAGGAGGAGGAGGAGGAGGAGGAGGAGGAGGAGGAGGAGGAGGAGGAGGAGGAGGAGGAGGAGGAGGAGGAGGAGGAAAAAGAGAAGAAGAAGAAGAAGAAGAAGAAGAAGAAGAAGAAGAAGAAGAAGGAAGAAGAAGAGGAGGAGGAGGAGGAGGAGGAGGAGGAGGAAGAAGAAGAAGAAGAAGAAGAAGAAGAAGAAGAAGAAGAAGAAGAAGAAGAAGAAGAAGAAGAAGAAGGAATCTTTATGAATCGATGTGCTCCATCTTTTGCTAGTTAGACAAAATTGTTTCCTTTATGCTACACACACTTAGATGAAGGTGGAGCTCAGGAGTTGGAAACTATTGTCTAAAAGATTTAATGGCTGCTTTAATAAAGATGAGGGAATAGAAACTCATTCCAAAAGCTAATTGAACCTAAGGCACCCCAGGTAATGCTATCATCTGGCCATATGAGATGTAGACACTATGAAGTCATGAGTTTTGTCGCCAATGCTGCCAAGTGAGCTGCTATAGTAAACTGTGGCTGAGACCTCTGTTTTCTAGCCACTCAGATGGAGACATGACATAATGACAGCTTATTAAATATCATGGTACATTCCTACTCAATAAAGCAATGACATCCCAGATCCTGTGATATGAGCCCATGAGAATTAACAAAAGGACTAAGCAATCATGTGTGGAGCTGTGCCACAGGTCCATAACACCAGCATTCAGGGAACTAAAACAAGAGGATAAATTCAAGGCCAGTCTGGATTAAACGCAAGACCTTGTCTCAAAAATAATGAAGGTAATAAAGACATAGTTTGGTACCTCAAAGCTTTCCTATTTGTTGAGAACATTGGGACATAGAGATTTTAAAAATGTTTGTTATACAAAGGGCAAGAGGATCAGAAGAATTCTTCACATTATAAATTACTGCTGGATCAAATCTTGGAGAAGAAACAAATGTTCTTGGGGATAGAATCAGAATGAAGAGCATCTGAGACAGAGACAGGACTTGGACCAGAGCAGAAATGGGTGAGAGAGAGCACAGGATAAATTCAGAGAGCTGTTCTCTGCACATCAGTTTGTTTTCCTCTTATAAAATGTCTCCCAAGAAAACTATAACCATAACTATCTGTCTTAATAGAAATGGGTTAATATTTAAGACAGAGCTAGCCAATAAGAAATGCTAGTAACAGGCCAACAGCTTTATATCTTTAAAAAAAAAGAAAAAGAAAGACAAAAGCTCCTGAGATATCACAAGACATGCCAACAGTTGTTAGCAGTATTCCATGTTTTAACCAGAGAGGAAAATCTGCTTCTCATTTCTGACCCTCTCGAGTCTGGATAGCACAGGGAATAGACTAAATCTGATGTCTTTGCTTTGATTGACTGGCTGGCTACTCAATGGGCTCAGTTGTGCTCCTGCCTACTGTGTCTGGCTGGTAGCAAGAATTAATACAGGGACTTTGGAACCCCTTGTGGTCGTCATGTGAACTGATGAGATGTTGTCCCAGGAGAAAAGTGACAAAGGTCATGGAGCATTCATTTTGTAGGGGAGGCACTGGGAGGTGTTTTTTCTTTAATTTCCTTGAAGTCTAAAGAATTTTTACTGAGTTTGCTACCGTAGTTATGTATCTTCGGGGTCACTTTAGTCCATTCCATTAGCAACTTAGATACCACATAATGATTGTACAATGCACAGCGGAGTGAAACTAACCTGAAGGAAAAAGCAGCTCCTTAATGGCAAGCTTGTGAAATAACACTTAAAGATCCAATGATAGGACCTTGCCCAGGAGTTGAAAGTGCTATCCGTAGCAGATCAGGAATCAGACCTCAGAGCTCTGGGACAGCTCCATTGTTTGTAGACCTCTAGCTTGATCTTGGAGCATGGTGCTTTGTTGATGTCAGAATTGGCCTGCCAAGACCTGAAAAAGCCTTGCTGGATGGTTCCTAGATGCAATGCAAGCTTCCCCAGGTTCTTCAGACTGCAGATGAGAAAGAAGCTTTTCCATGTTCTGGGGTTTTATTTTGTTTGTTTGATTGCTGTCGTTTTTGTAGGCTCAATTGTATAGTGACTAGGCTATAGAATGCTGGAGAGTGTGACAGGATGGGGGAGCTACTGGTCAAACAGAACTCTCTAGTTTCCATGGAAAGGCATGTTGTCTTGGTAACCTCACAAGCTAATCCACATTTTCTTGGTCTAATGATGATGACGGGAGAGAAGGTTTTTCTTTTGATCAGTTGTGAGCCATGGTCCTGGATACTTGGTAGTGGTCCAAAGACAGAAGGTGAAATCAGGGTGTGGTCTGTGCATCCCCACTGCATGAACATCAGTGAGCAAAGGTAATGGGGGCACTGGAGAACAAAGGAGTCACCCTGAAGTCATTGTTTCATCAAGTATGAACCAACTTGGTGGGGATTCCAGTTTTAAACACAACCAAAGGAAATGAATGAAATGCACATCAATGTACAGGGCCTGAAGAGGAAGGTGTCCTTCTCCTGCTCCCCTTCTCATGGGCCCCTTCTCAGGTACTCAATGCCCTCTTCATAAGAGAGCACTATGGCTGTTGCTCCCCTGAGCGCCTTGCTCTTCTATGTCTGCAAAGCATATCTGTGGTCAACTAAGACGAGGAAAAGGGTTCAAGTTCAATCAATTGGCCTGGTTGTTATAGTTGTATTCGTCTAAATCATGCTTTGTGGAAATTGCCTCCCCTTACCCAGAAGTTGCACATATGACCTCTCTTAGGACCCCAAGATATGAGCATGGGGAGCAGCTAAGGCTGAAAGGGAAGTTCAGACCCAGTGTTCCTTACGTCTGACTTCTTTTCTCCCCTTAGGAATCCACAGATAATGTTTTGAGACCTACTGAGTTAAATCACTCTTAATTTTAGCACAGGAGGCAGTTTAACGTCACAGTTATGGAGAAAAGAAAGATCTGGGACACATTCCCAGGATATTGCTGCAGGTCACGCCTGGCCTTTAGTTCATACAGTCATAAAGACAGGATCCAGAGCTAAAGGCACAGGGTGGAAGCTTGGAAGTGGGAAGTGGGTCATCTCAAAAGTAGGATGGCATATTTCCTGTGTTGTCGAATTTGGCTTTGAGTGTGTTTCACCTATTGCCACTTTAATATATCATTGCTGTCCTCTTAATAGTTTATCCTTGAAAGAAAAAAATTAAAAAGTTTATACTTTAGAGCTATGTAATCAAATTACAAAGCAATAATCACACACACACACACACACACCGCTGATGATAATTTAAATATACTATGAGTTGTGTTGGGCCATATTATAGCTGTCCCTGGTTGTAAGCCAGACACATCTGAAAGTTTTCAGAAAGGGACTCATTGACATCCATCCCATCCCTATGAATAACAACAAAACAAAATTGGTGTCCTTAAACAATCCTGGGCCCTGTATTTGGTTACTCTTTATTAAGATCAATCCTTATACTAAAGACAGAAGAAGAGATGGAGGGAATTGATGGCTCCATTGTTACAGTGGCTCAGGCTAGTGAGTCCCACATTTCTCAAATTTCAGAAAAGGCCTCCCCTTCATCCCAGCTGTCAGCGGCAGTAAAAATAGGTTGACAAGATGGAGCTGAAATTAAGGGGATTTATAGATCAATTTGCTACTTGATGGACTGTTACATGTGACATCTAAGAACTTAAATATGATAAAAAGATACATAGCAATATTTTCAAGTGCGTGACAGTTCTTGAACTTAAACTTGCAAAACTTCAAATCATAATCAAAATGAATTTTGAACTTGAGTCAATGTTCATCTGACAGTACATGTAATTTTTAAACCATTTTCCTCTCCCCCCTACAATTTCCTTAAGAGGTAGACAGTTGTCACTTTCTATGTTTTTGTCTGTGTTAGTGTGAAACACAACAAACACAGCATCTCTCATTCTTCTATCCAGCACTTTCTCACCCCTACCTACATCTTCCAAGGATCCACGCTTAAACTGATGGCTTCTCTCTTTCTTCCATTTGCTCTCTTAGTAAATAAGATGTCGTCACCTCTGCCTCAGTGTGTGTGTATTTGTAATCTGACCGCATCTTGCCACCCAAAATACTAGCCTGAGCCATCAGCATCTCTCACACTGTTTAATTGGTCTCTCTGATGCCTAATCTCTGTTTGCCATTAACATTTAGTGTGTCCTCAAAGACTATGTCACTGCCTTGCATTAAACCTTAAAGCAGTCTATTTTATAGGAAGAGAAAACTCTAAAATACTATCATGCCCAGTTGCTAAGTATGGAGCCAGTCAAGCTCCTAACTTCTCCCCTATTCCTTGGCCTTGTCTGCCTCTAACCAAACACATCGCCTTTGTGCACCCCCCCTCCACCCCTCCTCTTCTGGGTCTCATAATGATCATCCACCTCCTAAAAGTTATTCACTTGAACTACACAGCTGTTGTGTATTTTGTTTGCATCCTAAGTCAACTCTCCTTTTGGGGGAGTGGGGGGTAGGGGTGT
This sequence comes from Cricetiscus sungorus, assembly GCA_030556225.1. Lineage (NCBI taxonomy): Eukaryota > Metazoa > Chordata > Mammalia > Rodentia > Cricetidae > Cricetiscus > Cricetiscus sungorus. The sequence continues at coordinate 7,114,658 of JANBXA010000114.1, forward strand.
GGGGGACTGTGTGGGGGTGCTCTGTTCCTAACAACCTAAGCTGGAATAGCCTTACACAACCCACACATTCTGGACATTGATTTTTCATTTCCTTCATGCATAAAATTATCCATATACATAGTGCTTCTTTCCACACTAAGCTAGCCTGGGTTTGGACTTTGTTTGGGAGGGGATTGTGTGTATGTGTTTAAATTTTATTTTCCCTTATTTTTCTAAACCTAATACCTACCACTGTATCTGTGACACAAAGAATAACCACTATATATTAGTTAAGCAGATAGCTGTGTTCTCTAACTGGAAACCAGGGACTGTAATGTTATTATAGTAATAGTTTATGAGGAACGTTGTTTAATATGTGAATTTACTCACAGGATGAAAGCCCCCTTACTGCCTGTGAGACCCTACAAAGTGGATTCAATTATCATCTATAGGGTTAAGAAAAAAAGGAAAGAAAAGTAAAAATATTACCTACCATAGACACATACATGCCTTTAGAGCGAGATCTGCCCCTTAAAACATGCAGTAATATCAGTTACTATAATCGTATTTTCTCATCAAAACAACACAATATATTTACATATTCTATCTTAGAAAACCCTTCTTGGCAGGGGAAGTAAGAAATACAACTTGAAATCATGTCCTTGCCAGTACCACACATACCCACTTCTCCCAAGGTTTTCAAGTATTTTCAGATAAAATGTATCTCCAGCTCCGTGCTCTTTGACTATTGAGTAGATTTATAATCTTTTGTGTGGACTATGCTTTCTGGGGAAAATGTTCCTGTACTTTTGTGTTTTCATTAAGGACAACTGTTTTGTAAAATTTTACTGGGCTCCTTGGGTGTGATCTGGTGACCTAAGTATGGGATTTTTATCTTCTCTAGACCAGTGAATTTCTGCTCCAGGATTTATGCATTGCATCAAGGAAAAGTCTCGCACCAATTTCTCTCTAGCTATTGAAGGTATGAATGAAAAATACAGGCACTGTCCGTGGAAATATTTTCCAAGAAGCTGGGGGAAAAAATCCATCTGAAGAGAAAATGCTTCCCTGATTTCCTGGTATGCCTAGACCCAAGGGTGTTGTTATCCATCACTTACATATACATTTTGGGTTAGGTGTTTATGCTAACTTATGGAGTATTGACCATATCTCATGGATACATGTGGGGAAAATGCAAAAGGCTATCAACATTCAACAGATAGCAGTGCACATGGTGTTTGAGGAGCCTCTTCTATAGGCTTGGGGACTCAGTCAAACAATGGCACCAAATGCATGCACTTCAACTGGGTTTCTCTCAAGTGTCTTAGTGTGGTTTGAATATGAAATATTGTCCACAGATTCCAGTGTTGAATGTTTAGTTCCCAGCTGCGTGGGCTTTCTGGGGTGGGTGGGTGAGGAGGATTTCTGGACATTTTATGGGGTTGAGCCTAGTAAGAGGAAGTAGGCTGCTGAAAGTGTGACTCTGAAGGCTATTCTTGATGGGCAATGTTTTTCTCTGTTCCTGTCTACTCTGCTAGAAAAACACTCCTCCGTCCCATCTGTCTGCCATCATGATGCTCTTTTCAAGTGCTGGATACCAAACAACCAAGAACTGAGTCCTCTAAAACTGTGAGCCGAAGCAAACTGCTCCTCTTATTGTTTCTCTCAGGCAGTTTGTTGCCATGACATTTAAGTAATGAGTACATCCTTTAGTATAGTCAAATAAGAGCTCACCCCCTTTTTCTAGAAACTATTTCTAGATTCTGTCCCTGGATATAGTCTGCGTCACCCACTTCTTCAGTCAGCTCAACTGAGACATCTTGGCTACACTCCATGCAAACTTGGACCCCTGCTGGCAATGTCCAGGCAGAGCCTTCCTCATCTTTCATTACTGTTCTTAACCAGTTCCTAAATTGAAATTTGTCAATGGTGCCAAGTTTACTTGAATGGAGCCCCTATTTTCAGCCTCATCACCTCTTATTTCCAACCTCAACCATAGTGCCCTTGTTACAGAGGTCAGTCTGTATCTGCACCAGCTGCTTCTTGGGTTCTTATTCAAGAATGAAATAAAGGTCACACAGGCTGCAAAAGTAACACCATAATTTTATGCAAACCAAAGCAATCCACAGGTCAGACATGCTGTCAAGGGTGACAGCTCACCACCTGAGTAAAAGAGATTTTTAAGGGCCCTGACACTGTTTGGGGGTTCCTTTTGTGGGGTTCAAGAGAATAAAGGGTTAGTTACAAAACAGCGCAATACAGAAAGTTCTCTGCTTTGACCGTCAGGATTAGATTATGTAAGCCTTTACTTACTGAAAATTTCCCTTTTCATAAAGTTTCCAGTTCAATCATATGTATGCCAGATTATAAATAGACATAAAATGGTAAAAAGGAAGTTCTCCCTTAAAAGTATGCTTACAAGAGACAGTTTACCTTATTGAGCATGTTGTCTAAACCAGTTTAAGCTAGAGTGGTCTCCCTATCCTGGTCCCAAGTATAAGTACAGTACAATTGAACAGAACCTACGTTTGATGGTCATTAAGTGGAGGAAAAACATATTTCCTTTTTTCTGAAAGAAGTATCATCATGCAGTTTTCTGCATATGAGTATTCTAGGTTGCTAACAGGCATCTGTTCCGAGAGGGTTGAGTATGCACCGTACATGTTAGTGAGTGTCTCAGGCTGCCAAGACCATTGTTAGAATGTATAGCCCAAACCAAGTGCAGTCCTAGATTACTAAGCTATTCCCTATGCTTTCCTGACCCACTCTTAAAACTGGATTTCACTTTTATAAGCATGTCTTCTGAATCATAACTCTATCTTTCTTCCCCTTTTACTTCCTACACGTTAGGTTGACTCAGCTGTTTCTTCCTCCAGGAAGCTTCCTACAAATCTGGAGGTTGCACTTGGTGGCTCTGTCCTGTGATCCCACAACATAGGTTGTCCCTTCCTTATTTATTTGTTTGTTTGTTTGTTTTGTCCTTATTCCATTGCTACACCCATCATTCCCAGGGTGGCTACTGAAACACATGATAGAGCTTCAGTAAATGTTTTGTAGACTCCTGAGTGCATGAGTGAGAGAGGTAAATAGTGAGCGTGCACATTAAAACACTTCTAAGTCTTCACTCCTTCTGGAGTGCTTTTGCCTGTGCCCTAATGATCCATGAATTACCATTTTTGGTCCTCTACAACTGGGAGGGATGAAAGTAGGGAAAATGATGAGCACAGGCAGGTTCTCTAGGTGTTTACATACCCCATCATCACTCATCTGCCAATCTTATCTGCAATATAAAAATACATTCTTATCGCACAGTCTCATAGCCAGCATCAACAAGGTACTATATAGTATGGTAGTCTTGCAAATGCTAACAAGATTATTTAATCACCCCTTTCTCTTTGAAGACTGCATTTTGTATTTTAGAGAGGGGAGAAAGTCTGAACCTTTTCTGTTAAAAAAAAAAAAAAAAAGCAACAGCAAAAAAGCAGCTTTCTTCTGCCTTCCAGACCCAGGTGCCTGCACAGGCTACATTGCAATCTTGTCTTTTGTTTTCTTCAAGCTCTGAACAGTAGTTTTTTACTTGAACCCAAACCTTCTCTACACTGTTCTCCTGTACTTTGCAGGTATGGCCATTTGCTTCTCTGACTGTTCATGGTGATTCTAAAGTTGACCAGAAGCTATACTGGGGTAGAAAGAAAGAAAAAGCCCACTAAGCGAATAGTAAGGGAAGCTCTGAGAAGCAGGGGTGAAGAAACAGGATGCTCTGTTCCAAGACAGAACAGTTGCGCCTTCTATCATCATTTCCTTGAGGCAGCCAGGGAGTAAAGGGAGAACAGGTGAATGGAGTCACATAGCAATTGGAACATCCTTTTATCAGCAAAACAAACGTCACAGATATCAACTACTTGAGAGTACAGTGACAAAAGTTGTGATTTCCTACAAAGCTTCCTGTATGAAAACAAAAGGGACCGTGGAGACGCCCCATCAGTAAAGTGCCTGCCGACTGCGCATAGGGTCCTGAGTTCCAGACCCCCTGCACTCACGCAAAATTCTGGCATGGCCTTGTGTAGTTGGAACCTTAATTCAAGTGGGACAGGGACAAGTGAGCCCTCAGAGTTCTCTGGACAGCCATGGCTGGTTCAGTGAGTTCTGGGCTCACTGAAAGACCCCCCATCTCAAAAGACAAGGTGGAGAGCTATAGTAGAAGAGATCCGATATTAGCCTCTGACCTCTATGAGCACATAGAAATACATGCATGCTGGGCCATGCATGCATACCAAAATGAACATGAACAGACACACATGTAATAAATCTCATTCCAGGATAGAAAATGGATACATGGAAGCATGGATAGATGCAAGGCAGACAGGTAGACGATGGACAATGGAGTTAAATCTTCTTCTAGATATTTTTCAACATTTATTTTTGCTTGTGTTTCTGAATGGGTGCACATGAATGGGTGAGTCACTGTCCGTGTGTGGATGGTAGAGGTCAACTTTTCAGAGTTTGTTCTCGCCTTCCAGCCTTCTACATTATTGAGACAGGATGGATCTCTTTGTTTCTGCTGCTCTGCTGTCTACTCTGGATTAGCTAGCCCACAAGTTCTGAGGCAATGGTCCAGTTCCTATGCCCCACTCTATCCTCACTGAAGAGTGCTGGCATTACTGATGCACATCTCAGCATCCTGCTCTTTAGACTGGTCACTGAACTTGGGTAGTCATGCTTTTGTGGCTGCAGCTTTGACCTGCTGAGCCATCTCTCCAGCCCCTTCATACATGTTTGCTGTATTATTTATGCAGTATGTACAATAATACATCAGCGTATACCTCAAAGATCTACATATTCCAACACATGTTGAAGATGAGCACCTAACCTTTTATGTGTTCATCTGTTTCCAGGCTTACTGACCCTTTAGTATCTCATATCAATTTCAACACAGTTTAAGAAACCAAAACAAAACAAAAACGCTACCATGACCTTTGGCACAATAGGAAATGCAACACTTTCAACTTTCTTGCTCCCTGTGTGAAATGGCATAGTGCTGAGTGCATGGATGATGGTCTCTCAGTCCAGAGCCATCGTCCCAGTAATAAAGCTGTGCTGTCAGTGCCGATGTCCACGGGACTTCAAGCAAACTAAGCACTGAAACACAAAACTTCTGTTTACTATCTTCCAGGATGATCTAACTATCCAGTGGCACATTCCTGTCTCTGGGATGGACTCTCTGAGATCATACTTTCCTAGAGATCAAATGCTAATTCTACTGACTGTCCCCTCTGAGCCCAGGACAAGATAAGTAACGTTTCCTGGGTTCTAACTTTTGGCCTTCAAAATGAGATGGTTGAAAATGTGTTTGGATACTTAAGAAAACACCAATATTCTTCAAGGCCAAGGGCTGTGTCTATGCGACTGTGTATGTTCTCAGCACTGCTGTGGTTCCTTCAGGGGGACAGCTGAAGTCGCCTTGGCTTTCTTACAAATTCTTCATTAAAAAGGACCTGGAATTTTAAATACACCCACCGTAGCTCTCATTCCAGCAACCATCCAAAGATAGCATGGTAGCAGAACTAAAGCTGTGTTTTGAGCCACATGTACTTCCTTATAGACTTCCTGGGATTAGTTAGCTCTATGGCTCTAAAATTAGTAATTAGCCTTTTAGGAATACCTAAAAATATGCCTAATGCAGGTATAAAATAACATTTTCCACATTCTGTATGATGCCTTAAGGTTGTGGGATTGAATTTCATCCAAATAATACCACCAATCAAACGCAAATTTTAAAAGCAACTAAATTGGGAAATAGGAAAACATCACTTGGAACCGAAAAGTGAATTATATTCTGTACAGAGTGAGAAAGGAGTCTATCATTTTTTTAATGGCAGTTACAAATGGCCATGGCCATTTTAATAATAATAAGCAATGTGTGCAGCAATTAACCTGGTCTTGCAATTAGCACCAAAATGTGCTAGTATATTTTGTCATAACAATAAAAACAAAAATTTAGGCAGAGAAATAAACAGCACCATGTAAGTGGTCCCGAGGCAAAGAAATGTGTCATTTCTGGCTTATAGTGTACACAAATTTTCACAAGTGAGAAGCCTTGGCTTTCTCTAAGCAAAGGGGCTCCATCCTTGAGTGGGTGGGTGATGGTTTAAGAAGGCAGTGGAGGAATCATGTGAATTTGCTCGCTATGGCCAGAATGTTCCACAAAATCATTTTAGGCCACAGCCTGGCCTTTGATTTCTATGTTTGAGATACAAGGAGTATGAGACTCATAGCCAAGTGTCATGAAAGTGAAACAGAACAAGGAGCCATTCTACTGTTGACTTGAATTCCTACCTTTTTGTTTTAATAGGCCTAGAAGCACCATAAGGGGGAAAAAAAAACCAAGGGAGACCTGTCCAAAATAGCACATGGAAGGGAGACAAAAAAAAAATCTAGAAACAACAACAAAAGGCCCCTTTCTTTTCCACATTGTTACTTCGGATCCACATTTCTGTATATTTTAACTTGTATTCCGTTTATCAGTTTCCATCTAAAAAATAATGTCTGTGCCAAATTTTCATCCTATGTAACTCTATGAGGATTCTCTTTGCTTCTCGGAGTCTAATTCTCCCATGGCATTGCATTAGATGTAAATCTGACCCCAGAGGGAGTATTGTTTCAGTGAGAGGAGAAACTGCCTTTTATGGTGGCATGGTATCATTTAAGTGGGTTTTTAAATGTAATCTTTAGGGGAGATATAAAATTTATAAGCAGTAATGATATCATTTTAATCATTTAAAGATAATAGGCCAACACAAAATAAGCGTGTTTTCTTCTGAAGTGGGATTTAATGAAATGCAGAGTTGACGTCTTCATTTCCAATAGGACTTTTCCTGCTCACTCACTGGGCTTTTGCTGGAGCTTCGTGCATCCTGAAGGCTGATATTGGTGCAGTTTAATTTCAATTTTCTATCTCAAAGAGGCTTTTCAACACTCCTCCACCCCAAATCCTCTCCTTTGACTGAGTCTAGAGCCTGAGGAGTTCCCATCTCTGCAAAGACTTGACTCTAGCTCTCCCCAGGTGGCTGTATTGAACACTTGCTAAAGATAGCAGTAAGAACTAAATTCAGTCCACAGGGACACTGATCTGTCTCCAGCAACCAAGCTACCCATCTCAGCTCACTTCTCACACGCGTAGGTTAAATAGTTTTTTTTTTTTTTCTGTTCTAGAAATTCACAGTGTCAATCATTTCTGCTACTCTCTCAGACTAACCTTTAGTAGTAGCACCTTGCCAATAAGCCAGTTTTTGTCAGGAATATTTGCTCTTAGCAGAAATGTATCACTTCCAAAAAGACCAGAGAATGGCCTTTTGGAAGAAACAGATTGTCTAGCTAAATGAAAATTAAAAGTGAGGGAACGTCTAAGGGTTTTCCAGCGCAAGGGAATCTCATCAGTAGGGAAACAAGGACTACCGTAGCCATACCATGCAACAAACCTCATGCAAGAGATTTATTGGAGAGAAACCCGGAACGGCAGCTGCCTCTGTACAGGAAGAGAGATGGTAGAGGGATGGATGGTGGGGTTGGCTTTTAGAGTGTATGTGGAAAATGCACAGTGAGCTAGTGGAAAGTATAGCAAGGCTAGAAGTATTGCTCACCAATACGTTAGCTCTCGAACATTGTTTTGACCTTAAGGCTGAGTTGTGGGGGCAGGGATTTCCAAGTCTTGGAGCCCAGGGTCAAACCAGGGGCAGGGTAATTTTCCATTGGCCTGTTACCCTACATCCCCTCCCCCCTTTTAACTATTGATAGCTAATCAGGGGTCAGGAAAGAGGGTGTCATTATCATTACATTACTTCTTGTTGTATGGGGGGCATCAAAGTCCTGGGCAAGCTGGATATTCACCACCAGCATATCACATGCTGATAATCATGCCAATTAAAGGTCTTGTGAGAAATCTTTTGAATTTGTTGTTGAAGAAATCTAGACAAGAAGTTTGTAAAACAGGGTGCAATTAGTAGGATTAGGAAAAGGAGGAGAAAGGGAGTTAAGAAAGGCAGTAAACCTTCCACATTAGACCTGTCAATGATCCTTGAGTTTTATGGAGATCTGTCTGGAGTTGCCAGATCTTGTCTTTTACTATGCCTGATTGGTTGACCTAAGAAGCAACATTTCTCCCTGAGAAAGAAGCAAAAGCCACCTGTTAGTAGACCTACTCCTTGCCAGTTTTCTCTATCTAATGGTTTTCAAGTGGTTTGCACAGAAAGAAGTAATTTTTCTGGAAGCTACACAATAGTCTCCTTAACCAGTATAAGGCAGGCTCAGTGTCCTAGTGTATGGCAGAAGTATTTGAGCTATTGAATCTACCTGTTATAGATTTGGGTCTGTTTGGTTTTAACAGATACCTTTCCTGGTATGCCAATAGGCACTATGGGTAGCCACTTTGCTCCCGTTACTGAGAGTTTCCAGCATTTTGTAGAGGATAAGGGGTGATATACTGTCTTCTGTACCTACTTCCTGCTGAAATTAGGAAGTCGTTGTCAAGGGTGAGGAGGGATAGGATGCTAGTCTGGAAAGATACAGCATGAGATGGAGAATGATGGCATGTGCCTTTAATCTCAGCACTTGGGCAGGTAGATGTCTGAGTTCCAGGCCTGCCTTGTTCTTTACAGAGTGAGCTCTAGGACAGCCAAGGTTACATACACAGAGAAACCCTATAGCCTGTCCTGGTGCTGCTTCAGCCCCAAATAAACACACAGACACTGTATTATTAAACTGTTTCATCGATGGCTTAGGCTTCTTATTGGCTTGCTCTGTCTTAGTTATTAGTCCATTTCTATTAATCTAAGTATTTCCATGTGCTCTTATCTTACTGGAGAAGGATCTGGGCCTGTTACTCCTTCCTCTGCTATATGGCATCTCTTCAAAGCTTCTTTCTGCCTCTTCTCCCCAGAATTCTCCTTGCCTGGGAGCCCCACCTACACTTCTTGCCTGGTTACTGGCCAATCAGGGTTTTATTCATCAACCAATAAGAGAAACATATATACAGAAGGACATCCCCCATCAAAACCCCATCTCGAAAAACAAAACAAAACAAACAAACAAAGAACAACCAATTTTCAATCCCTGGGCATTGCAACACAGGACTTTTAATGAGAACTGTGACATCCACAATCCAAAACACTAGAACACCCATAGCACCCTCTCTGGAAAGAAAAGCCTGCATTTGCAAATATCTATTGAAGGCTTGGAGTGAAGGAGAAGGATTCATGTCTTTACTATCAAATTGGTGCCACCATACAGATGTTTGTGTTGCTCAGTCTTATTTGTCAACATGACACAATGTTGAATCCCTGGGAATGGATTCTACATGGGAATTATCTTGATCAGGTTGGCCTGTGGCCATGTCTGTGATGAACTGTCTTGATTGCCTTCACTAATATGGAAAGTGATCAGCACAGTTGCTAAGTTGGGACCTTGGGTGTGTAAGAGTATAGAGGGATAGCAGACAACTAAGCATGAACATATTTACATCTCTTTGTTCTTGACTGTAAATGGATAAACCAGCTCAGTGGTTCTCAACCTGTGGATCATGACCTCTTTGGGGTTGAATGACATTTTCACAGGGGTCACCTAAGAACATAGGAAAACACAGATATTTACATTACTGTTCATAACAGTAGCAAAATTATAGTTATGAAGTAGGAACAAAAACTAGTTTTACGGTTGGGGGACACCACAACATGAGGAACCGTACTAAAGGGTGGCCGCAGAAGGAAAGTTGCTGAACTAGCTGCCTCAAGTTTTGCCAACTCGACTCCCCCCAAAATATTGGTTTGTAACCTGAAATTGTGAGCTAAAATAAACACATTCTCCCCTAATTTGCTATTCATCAGGGTACTTTATCAGAGCAAGAGAAATTAAACTGGGACAAGCTTATGAAACTGACACGAACAAATTAGTAACAATAAGTTCTATTCCCATGAAGCCACAGGAATGAGTCCATTTCAAAGGGCCATCGCTTCAAGAATAGAGCAAGCATTTAGGTAAATGAGTGAAAAAGGGAATGATGCCATTTTAGGTGGGAAATTTTGTTTCAGCATTCTATTTTTGCAGTTACTGAATGTAAAGCATGTTTTAGGTGGGAAGGAGTAGAAAAGGCAGTTTAGAAATCTAGCCATTCTCAAGAGAAGAAACACAGTATGCAAACTGAGTACACCAGATGAGGAGAGTTCCAGGAGTGGCGACCAGATCAGGGACATCGAGGAAACAGTCCAGCTCCTGGAGTTGCTCTTTCATTACAAATCCCAGCTTCTGAAATGGGAACTGGGTGTTACCAGCAATGCTATGATGAGTGACCTAGTGGCCTATAAAAGTGACTTCGGTGCTCAGTAACTTGCAGCAACAATGAGAAGAGGGCTAGTGTGTAGCTAGTTGTTTTCTGCCAGCCCGCTTGGTCCCACCGCCGAGCCAGCCCCAAATAACATGCAGAGACTCTGTATTTGATGTAAAGCTGTTGACCAGATATGTTTCTTACCATAGTTTCTTACCAGATATGTCTGTCTTAAATATTAACCCATTTCTATTAATTTAAGTATTTCCACGTGGTCTCATCTTCCTGGCCAGAGCGGCTGGCGTGCTACCTCTCCAGGCTCTCCATGTTGACTCTTCCCAACTATTTCATCCTTCCTCCTAGTTTCCTAGCCCCACCTATCTTGCTTTCCTATTGGCCAACAGGGCTTTATTCATTAACCAGTGTGAGAAACATATTTACAGAATAACATCTCCCGTCACTAGTGAGGCACTCAATACTCCGAATTGCTCTGGCATGAGATAGTTGCTGCTCTAAGTATTTCAGTGTAGACGTGCAATATTTCATTATAAGAGGGGGAAAAAAGCATTAAAGTTCCCACCTGTGATTATTCAAGTCTACAGGCTTGGGGCTGGAGGTCATCTTAAGAGCTCTTAATTCATATCCCATCTCTGCAATAGCCCTGCTCCGTGTTTATCCAGCCTCTTAAGTGGAGTGACAGAATCAGAGAACTTCAAAGCAGATGCTCCTCATTTCCTTTCTTCTTCAATTTTCGAGACAGGATTTCTCTGTGTAACAGCCCTGGCCATCCTGAAACTAGCTCTGAGACCAGGCTGACCTCGAACTCAGAGATCCACCTGCTCCTCATTTTCGAAGAGTTTAAATTGTAAATGAGTTCTTTAGGTTAGAGTGAGAAGGCACTTCAAGGAACTGCATATCCCTCTTCCCAGGACATTCGTCTACTTGTGCCTTCTTTTCGTCTTAGCTGTTTTAGTCGCCATGTTTTGAGAGGTCTATCCAACTGACCAGTGTTCTTATGATAGGAGACACTCCCTAGATAAACGCAATACCCTGGGTACTGTCTGACCTAAGTAGAATATGGCATTGCCTTCCTTGAGCCAGGTTCCATGCTTTCTCCTGTTTGGCTTGCCTTCTTTGGTGACCATATCATTTGGTTAATTCATACTGCCTACACTGTGCTATTAGCTACAGGTATTTTATAGCTAAGTTAGTTCCCTTCTATTCCCCAATAGTTTATTATTTAGACTAAGTATTAAAAAATTGATGCTATTTATTAAGTGCCTTTCTGTTGCTAAAGTCATTATATGATGCTTTGTCTTTATTTTACCAATGAGGCAAACCTCGCTCGCTGATGCATTTTCCAAATGTTAACCCAACACTGTAGACCTGGAACAATTTCAGATGTTTTGATGTGCTGTCTAATTTATGAATTGCTGAATTCTTCTTGCATGTATTCAACTTACAGTTTCTGCCTTTAACCTCAGGAGTATTATCTAATTGTTTCCTCTCCTTTAATATCTTTATCAGATTTGAATATTAGGACTAAGTTGGCCTCACAAAAATTAGGGAAGGAGTTATTGTGCTGATTCCTGATTATATATGTGTGTGTTTAGTAGACATTGCCAATGATCCATCTAGTTCCAGGAACTTGGGGGATTTTTTTCAGTAATTATGCAAGTTTCAAGTTGGCAAAACTAATTCTGTCAACAATTATGGGGTTTCCATACTTTTGTCATACTATTTCAATAATGTTTGGACTTGATATGTCATTCTGTTTATTGAACTAGAACTATTTAACTAGCTACCTTAGATAAATGCATAACAATTATTTTCAACTTTTGTTTCTGCAATACGTGTATATTTGACTATAAAATGACCTGTCGAAGTGAGAGTGTTATATATTCATTACTACTCTATTAAAAATATTTTCTAGTTTCTTTTGCACTGTTCTTTTATTACTTAATTGCTTATTGATTTTGTGTGTGTGTGTATGTGTTGTGTTGCATAGCATAAATGTAGATATTAGAAAATGCTCTCCCTCTTCCATGTAGGTACTAAAGATTGAACGTATGTCATCAGTCTTGTTGACAAGTGCCTTTCTGACAAATTACCTCACCATCCATGTAATGTGCTTATCCACACAAGTTATTTAATAATATGTTACCCACTTTGTAAACATTCAGAGGCCTTCTCAATATTATTTTATTATTAATTTCTGTTTTAGCTGTATTATAGTCATGAAACTTTTCCTTCTTTACTACTGTGGGTCATTTGCTTCATAGCTCAATCAAATTTTGGAATTTTCTATATGGGTATGCATAAATGATTCCTGTACAATTGGCATCTAGTAGGTCACAATTGGTAATTATGCTACTCAGAATTAGAGGATTATACTAATCCTGAGAACCATGCTCAAATTTTCTGCCTCATCTGTTCACTTACTTTTACAGGTAATTCCTCTTGCATGAATTATTTGAGATGTAATGATTATTTCTCACATAAATTAGAACTACATATTGCTTTTAAAATCTCCTTAAGAGGAGTTGGAGAGACTTCTCAATGGTTATGAGCACGTGGTCCTCTTCCAGAGTACCTGAGTTTAGTTCTCAGCATCAGTGTTGAGCGACTCTCCCTTACCTGTAATCTAGCTCCAAAGAATCCAGTGCCTTCTTTTGACTCCCACAGACACCTGCACACACATGCCATATACACAGAGAAATACATGTAGACATACATAAATAAATTTAAATTATTTTTAAAGAATATCACTAACAAATATCTCCCTTTATCTCTAGTAATAATTATTTTGTATATCCTAGGCCAGACTCAAACTTTCTATGTAGCCAAGAGTGACTCTGAAATTCTCATATTTCTTCCTTCAACTCCCAAGTGCTAGAATTCACATATATGTTACCCTACACAGTTTATGCAGTGCTGAGGATTGAGCCCAAGGCTTGTGAATGTTAGGCAAGCAGGCTACCCACTGAACTACACCTTTATCCCAAGCCTTCTAGAAATATATTTTGCTTTGATTCTATTAGGTATGACGTTAATATAGTTTCCGTAGTTTTTAGTTAACAGAGATGGATTATTTACCTTCCTTACTGCTACTGCTATGACAGAATACTTGACAAAAGCAACCCGAGGAATACAAGTCCACTTAGGCTCACAGTTTGAGGGTGTAGTACATGATGGTGGCTAAGACATGGCCACTATGGTAGCTGCCTGGGCAGCAAAGCATGAAGCAATTGCTCAAATTGTGTCTGGAATCAGAGAGAATGGACTGTTGCTACTCAGCTTGCTTTCTTTATTTTATTGAATCCAGGACCCTACGCTATGTGATGATGACATATTTAGGGTTACTCATCCTTTCTCAACCAAACCTGTCCAGAAACAGCTTCGCAGTCTTCATGGAGCTGTGTCTCCCCAAAAATCTAGTCAAGTTGACCATGAGGATTCACTGTCACAAGATAGTACCTTGTCACCTTGACCCCCACACACATCACTCCTGAGACATTATACTCCATTCGGTTTACTCCTCAAAAACTCAAAATGAAACAATGGATTCAGTCAACTTCCAAAGCCCCCACAGTCTTAACAATTCCAAACGTCCAAAGCCCAAAGTTTCCTCTGACGAACATTTCATATTTTTCTTAGTGCAAAGTGAAAGATTTTTCTAGAATCACACTGATTGCTTTAACTTTACAAGCACATTGTCTGCAGCTTTTTTGTCTGTAGCTATAAACTCCCCATTTTCCTTCCCTTGCCAGACTGTACATGACCATATCTGTACATTCATACCTGTACATGTTCATATTTGCATGTGTTCCTATCTGTACATGTTCATAACTGTACATGTTATCTGCACACTTCCTATCTTCCTGTTGTACATGTATGTATCTGTACATGTTCATATTTGTATGTGTTCAGATCTGCACATGTTCATATTGGTACATGTTCATATTTGTACATGTCCATATATGTACACATTCATATATTCCTGCTGTACATGTTCATATCTGCACGTGTTCATATCTGTATGTGTTCATATTCTCATGCTGACCTCTTTCGCTGTAAACATGTGTAAGGTAGAGTTCTCATGACAAAGCAACTGCTATGCCGCTTTGGAATTCAGACTCTCTTCAGTTCTTAAGACATAAGCATAATGAAGCCAGATCCTTTGCCAGAATATAACATGAACTACTTCTAGTGCAGTGCCTGTTAAGAGTCCATGAGAGCTGGGTGGTTGTGTATGCCTCAAGTCCGAGCACTGGGGAGGGGAGGCAGGCAGATCTCTGTGAGTGCAAGGTCAGCCTGGTCTACAGAGTGAGTGAGTTCCAGGAGAGACAGGGTTACACAGCAAAACCATGTCTCAAAAAACAAAACAAACAAACACACACACACACAGAGAGAGAGAGAGAGAGAGAGAGAGAGAGAGAGAGAGAGAGAGAGAGAGAGAGAGAGAGAGAGAGAGCTATCCTCTCCAGCCTCGTGAACACACTTTTTATTGCCTGGTGTTCTGGTCTGTTGGCACTGTGATCTGCCAACCCCCAGCAGAATGTCCCATTATGCTTTACTTACGTTTCAGCTTTTCTAGCCTGTGTCTCCAAAATCGTCCACATTTCCCTCACAAACTAGTTACAATAGCCTATGCCCACGTGGTCTGGTTTATCCCCACAGAGAGTCTTTTCTGCATTCATCACTGTTTAATTTCTTTTACCAGAGCATCTGGATGGGGTTTTATTTTCACTCACGTGTTGAAGAAACAGTCCATAACACCAAGAAAGGCATACTAGTAAGAGGGACCTTAGGCAAGGCAGCGGGACCACAGACAATGAAGCATCTGGTCCCATGGCATCTACAGCCTGATGGAGAATAAGAATACGATCAGTTTATTTTATTTCGTCAAGGACCCCAGACTATGAGGTGATACAACTCACATTTATGGTGAGTTTTCTGTCCTTAATCAAACCTTCTGAAAATGTGCTTTCAGACATGTAGAGAGAAGGGTCTCCTGGGAGATTTAAAATCTAGTCAATATGAAGATTAGCCATTTCAAGGGCGTATCTTTATTCTGTTGTTTGACTTTCAACTATTTTGTATTTTTATGTATTCATTATTACTCTAAAAAACAGCATATGGTTTAGTTTATTCTTAATCCAGAGTTTTATTTGCCTTTTGATTATATAATTAAGTGTCCTTAATTTTTAATTACAAGTATATTAGAGTTTAAATCACCAATTTACTATGACTTTCTGTGTACCTGCCCTTTATTAGTCTTTCACTTCATGCTTGTCATATTTCAGGCTGTTTCTTTTCTTCCGTGTCTTTATTGGTTTTGAAATGAAATGGTATTTTGTTACTTAGTATCCCAGAGGTTATAATGTGTACCCTTGACTCATTAAAACCTAATGTTAATTCTGCCCAAAGACAAAATTAAGTAACAGAAACCAGATTTAATCTCTCACCTGAGAAAAAGCGTGAAAAGAAAATAGACAATGTGCATGGAAGATAAAAACAGCTCTCAAGAACTAAGACATAAAGAAACAACACAATGGTACCTGAGAGGCAAAAACCCAATGAGGTCAATTGTGTTATCCTCTCCCAGTGAATAGGAAAGCTTCATCGGTTTTGGTTCCAGAAAGATGACCTCAGGGAAAGTCGGGTGCATGCCTAAGTTGTAGGGCTGCCAAGTCACAAATAGCCGATTCTATATAAAGAGAATACTAAAGTACAGGTTACTTAGAGAAGGAGTTCCACACATCTTCAAATGGGTTCTCTCCAGTACTTAATTGAGTATGGATCTGCTTGTTCACACGAGAAATGTGCTAGGACTATAGGAAGAACCACTCAAAATATTAGAAATAATGGCCCTTCTGAATCTCCAGAGACAGGAATAGCACCTGTTCCCCAACAGCCAAAATGAAAATTTTCTTGAACAAAAAGCACCATTGACTGGGTTAGCCATAAGAACATGAAAGAAGGCCCAGGCAAATCCAACTTGTCCCAAGCAACTTAGCTAAATCCAGGAATAAAGCTGGGAAGATGTGTAGAAATGCAAAACATCAAGCAACTGAAAAGGAAAGACAGTCAATGCTTAGGATCCAGTTAAAAAAAAAAAAAGCTGTTTGCTTGCAATGCAGCAAGAAGGCTGAACCTAACATAAAGAGAAAATTCAAGCAGACTAATGTAACCCAAAATTCGGATGCTGCCTAAATCATAGCATTGATAGAAAATTATCTTACAATGGACAGTTCTTGGGTTAGAGGAACGATTGTGGTTATATGAAGTCTACAAATCTCCTTATGTGGGAGTTATTGATACTTTATGGCTGCTAAGGGGAGAACCAGTTGTCTTTATGGGTATGGCTCCTTGTGGTCAACCATGTGTCAGTTGATGGTTCCATCTCTGTGTGTACATGGGCAGCACAAATTGGACTCAGAGAGTTACTATAAAAAATAGTAGCTGGATATAGTGACACACAACTTTAATCACAGCACTGGAAGGCAGGTGGCTCTCTGAGGCCATCCTGGCCTACATAGTGAGAGCTTATATAAACAAAATAAAACAAGTGGCTAAGAAGTTAGAAGTCAATGGGTGCAGGTGACAGATCTGGGAGGAATTACAAGGAGAAGAAGGAGGTGAATACGATCAAAATACATGGCGTGCCTGTGTGAAATTGTCAAAAAATTAATACAAATATTATATTTGAAAAGTGGTGTTTTGGCCGGAGCATCGTAGCTCATTAGTAGAGAAACTGGCCCACATGCGCAGTGCCCTGGGTTCGGGCATGCAGTAGAGCTTATGTACGAAAATCAGAAGAAACCCTCAGGGGTCAGTGGTTGCCAGCCATCTTGTTTGAGACAAGGTCTTTTTAAGTCTGCTTCCTTGCTTTGGCTCTACAGATGCCAGACAGTTGTCCACTGTCCAGTGCATTTCTCAATTCCCTTCTCTCTGTTTTCAATATTCACACAGAAATATTAAGTAGCTGGACCAACACTAGGAGGCTTGGAAAGCAATGATGGTGGACCTCTCACTCTGGCTGGAACCCATGTATCAGGAGAAGTGAAAGAGTTACAATGACCCCTTTAAGATTTCAGTAGTAAAGTGCAAGTGTCTGGGCTTTGCTGAGACTCCTAAAGACGACACTACATCCCCCTCGGGAAAAGAATAGACTCTAAATCCTACCTGTAGACATGAGTGGAGAACTGACATTCTAAACTACCCAAAACATCACACACCATTATCTTCTTCTTTTAAGGGTTAATCTGGCTGGGGCCTATCAATCACAGGGCCAGGTACCCAGCCTCGAATTCCCCTAGGAAATTCCCCTGTTTCACTTGAAAACATTCTGAGGAGATCCAGGAACTAATTAGTCCCTTAGCTAAGTGTAAACTTACCCTTTCCAGAAGCCCCTCCTCCGGGAAGCCACTTGGAGAGTCTCTACCATGCAGGACTGCAGAGCCTGGCCAAGTTCCTGAGTTCTAGCTAGAGGAGCATCATGTCTTTCTTTCTACAGCTTTGTCTCCCTCTGTCTTGCTTTCTTACTTCACCAGAGCCTCGTCTTCCCGCATGCAGTTGCTTGGAGACTTCTGTGTGAAACGGTGTGGCTTTCTCACTTCCTTTTCTCCATCTCCCACCTCCTGGAAGCTGCAAGGAGTTATAGCTTACCTGCCCTGGTGATTTTGAAGCTCTTTTATTAAAGAGACAAATAAACCAAAATTACAACTTTGGTGACAGAAGCACTTGGATTTCAGGCACATGCCTCCAGTTTTGCCTGGGTTCTTGAGATTTGAACTCACACTCTCACACTTATGTGGGAAGTGTTTTAGCACACGGAAGTGTGGCATAAAAAATAAAAGACCCAGAGAATGATATTGAGGTTCGAACATCAAGCTGGAGATCACAAAATCAAAGTAGCTGGCCACTAGCTCTTACTGCTACCTCAGACTGTAAGGGCTGGTCCTGCTCTCTCCTCAGTGGGGCTGGAGAACCCTGAAACTGGATGCCTTCCTATCCTCAATGTGACTGGAGAGAATCCCTGAAGACCCTGCTCCCATCTTTTATACCCCTCTAATGCTGGGACTAAAGGCATGTGATCACAGGGGCTGAGATCATCTTTGTGTGAGCTGTTTCTCTTTAGGTCTGGACCAACCTAGTGTAGATCTGGGTGGCCTTGGACTCACAGAGATCCATTTACCTCTTAATCCTGAGTCTTAGGATTCCAGGTGTGCACTACCACCTCCTAGCCTCCAGATGCTGGGATTAAAAGTGTGTGTTTCATTGGCTTGTGGCTGACTTTGCTTTCTGAATCCTCAGGCAAGCTTTAATAAATCATAAATAATATATCACCACACTGAAGCATCTCCCCAGACTCATGCTATGTTTTGAAAATATTTCATCTGTATTTTTTTCTACTTCCCAGTGCAAAATATCACAAAATCTGTGATCACATAGCTAGAGCAGAACTGTTACAAATGAATCGTTATTTTCACTTTGTTTATTTGATATCACACCGGTGGGTGGGCTACCTGAAACACCTGTGAGTTTCTCTTTTAATTTATCCAAAATGTAATCTTCCAATTGCTCGTTCCTGTGTGCAGAAAACATGGCTCTCTGTGAAGATATGGGGCAAACTTGGAGATAACGATGAAGGAACGCACAATGAATGCAGATAAATGCTCACTGCATATTTGTATAAAGGCTAACCCTGAGACCTCTCAGATCTCTTTCATTTCCTCCATAACTCGGCAAGTGAGGCAAACTCCCAGGGAAAGGGAGGGGACAAAAATTGGAGATTTAAGAATTGTGGGAAAGTTTTAAGAAAAGGCAATGAAGGTGTTGAGGTCTTGTTTGAGGCTGGCCAGGAATAGAATTAAACCAAGTCACGGAGATATGGAGAAAGTAGATACTTGGGCTCACCAACCTTCAGGATTTGTAAACGAATACAGTCACAGTGGTGGGGTTGCAGGTTATTCTCCAGAATGGTGGCCTGAAAATTGGATTTGCATGAGAGTTTGATAGAGTGAATCAGCTGCACTCAAATAAACTGAAAAGATGTGTGACGCAGAGGCTCCCAGGGAGGCGAAAGCAGCGGTCAGTACAAAGCGGGGCGTTCACTAGAAATACTAAAGGTGTGTTCAGAGAGAGGCCAGCTCTGGGCAGTGAGAAACCATGTCTGGGTGACAGATGTGGACAAGCAGACGAAGAAGACAGATACTGGAGGAATTCAGCGAAGGTGGACAAAACCGAGCACTGGAGACTCAAAGGTCAAATGTCCCTCGTTACCCATTTGGTCTCTCGCTGGTGGCTCTGTTTGGGAAGGTCCCGCCTCTAGAAGGCAGAGTTTGATGGGTGGAAGCAGTCCCCTGGAGGACAGACTCAGAGCTCTGTGGCCTGTCCGTCTCCGTCCCTCACTGTGGATGCAATGTGACCACTCTCCCCTCTGTGCTGCCACGGTGCCTTCTCTACCATAAACTGCTGTGTCACCTCAATTCACAGGAGGAGGCAAGCCGCCTGCCTAAGAGCCTTCTTGTCACAGCAGTGATCTCTACAGCCACCCTGTGATTCGGGAAATGCAGTGGAGAGAAGGACTCCAGGCCTATGTCTGTCCCCAGCTGAGGAGCTGGAAGAAGGATGGCTTAGATCTGAATGCTGGCGGTGGCAGGCATTTTGTGCCTATAAGATGGATGTTGTGATTTCTTTCAGCGGTGTGTCAATAATGGTGCAAACTTTTAGTAAACAGCATTGTGTAATTATTAATAAATGAATATCTTCCAAAGACATAGAGTATGACCTTTTTATTTATTTACTTATTTAAAATAAAAAAAAAGTTTTTTTGTTTTTTTTTGTTTTGTTTTGGTTTTGGTTTTTGTTTTGTTTTGTTTTGTTTTGTTTTGTTTTTTGAGACAGGATTTCTCTGTTAACAGCCCTGACCATCCTAGAACTCACTCTGTAGACCAGGCTAACCTTGGACTCACAGAGAGACCCTTCTGCCTCTGTCTCCTGAATGCTAGATTAAAGGGGCAGGCCACCACACCTGAATGTGATCTTTTAAAATACGGATCCTGAGCCAGAAAACCATCTTTACTTATACTGAGTTATCCAGAGAGACCAAATTACTCTGAAATAACTTGGCTCTCTTTTCTTTCATTTGATAGATGTTTATTGAGTAACTAGAAGGTTCAGAAATGCTAAGTGATTAAGATACAATAATAATAACACATTGATTTCCATAACGAGTTCTTTAGATTGTCTGAGGATGATCTGAGGCCATTTAATGAAAGGAAAAAACAGTCTATGCAATCTAACCCAGAGAACATCAAATAGTCTTAAACAACATGGATTTTGGACAAGTTACTAAATGGAAGTATTATAGTAATTAAAGCCCCCAAACACACTTGCTTTTGATATGCTCTTTTAATAGGGATTAATATCTGTGGATAGAAAATATGACATATTTAATGAAGCCACTCCCTTACTCCACAGTCTACAGAGCTAAGTCTTTGGGCTGATCAACACACACACTTCTAGCAAGGGGAACAAACCTTCCCTTCCTTCCTCCTTTTTCCTCCTTCCTTTCTTCTTCCTTCCTTTCTCTCTTATTTCTTCCCTCTTTCCTTTTCTTCCTTCCTTCCTTCCTTCCTTCCTTCCTTCCTTCCTTCCTTCCTACTACACTTCCTATTATTTGGTGCAACGGGTTCAAAAGTATTTTTGCTTAGAAAACAAAATACATGGTGAGATTTTAGAGATAAGTAGACTTCAAAATAGAACACAGTTGATAGTACAAAAAAATAAAGCACATTTTTAAAAAAACACTGTAATACTTGAGTTTTACATATCTTTCCATAACTACGGATTCTCTGTAAGTTCTCTTGCATTGTTTCTCATTAATTATTTGAAAACAAAGGCAAAACCAATTAATGGGAGCTTGGGTTTTGAGCAGGCTTTTTCCATGAACACTGACATAGGCATATGATATTTACCCGCAGAATCAATAAAAGCTTTGGTTCCACAGCAGAGACACAGCCACACATGATACATGCTCTTCTTGGGGGGGGGGACACTTATGTGGTTTAACACGCAGATTTCATTGTACCCTCACAGGTGACTTTTAGTCATGATGGCCCCAAGTGTGCCATAACAGAGGTCAAGATATAAAGAACGCTGAGGTACTGTCTAAAAGGCCTCCATCTTTTCTTGTTGCCTTGCAGTGTGCCTGCCATCCAGAAAATTATCAACTGACAGACTTCTCTCTAGGTATAGAAATATTGTTTTATGTTATCTTTCACTTGTTTACACATTGGCATTTATAAGTTGTTGCATGAAATTTATATGTATTATGTGCATGCATGATTGGTTTAAAAAAAAAGGCTTGTCTCAAAATTACTTTTAGGAATCAAATCTGTTTGAATACTGTCATCTTATTCAAGGCAATGAAGCAATTTTGCTGTTCCCAGGGTTAAGATTACTCCTTCAATTTGTGGTCTTGGCCTAACAAAATGATAGTTTGAATGTCACTAAATGTTTCCTCGTTAATAATTTAATTCTTGTATTCCACACCATAAAGCTGTTATTTTTTAAGGATTTAGTTCCATGTAAAGATACTTCAAAACCATCTTTAAATTTACCAGTATGTTAGCAGGGCGGGTATGCCTTTAGTCCCTGCATTCAGGAGGCTGAGACAATAGGATCTCTGTGAGTTCAAGGCCAGACTGGTTTACAGAGTGACTCCAGGACAGCCAGGTATACATAGAGACATCCTGTCTTGCAAAACAATAATCAATAAATAAATGTCAGTATAGAGTTGGTATACACTCAAACTGGCCTTATAGATAAAGTTAAGGTTAAATGAAAATTCCTAAGTAGGGCTTGATGATACACACTCATAATCCCAGAAATAGAAGCAGGAGGACTAGGATCAAGAGTTCAAGGCCAGCTTGAACTACATAATAAATGTAAATTTACAACCTGTAAATTTCTACCATATGCAAATTTGTTATATGGTGCCATTCTTAAAGGATCAGGAGAGCAGAGAAATTAAAATTATACTGTCCAAGCTTTAATCTTTCTCAAATGCGCACTTCCTGAAGAATTACTCTCTGCAGAGATTTCTGTTAGGTACTTGGTCTACACTATCTAATTTAACGCATGCACACTTATGAGTTGTGGTCTTCAGCCACTGGACCAATGAGGACACATGGGTCAGGGATGAGTGACTAACCTTGTCTCTAAGAGCCAATACTCAGACTCAATCCAACTATTCCCAGTATATCTATCTACTGCAGGTGCTAAACAATTTAAGTGCCAAAGCCACCACTGGTGTTTAAGGTCCTGAGTTTATACCACCTTCAGTTTCCAGATAAAGAAATGATAGCCTCCAAACAAGGTCAAAGCTTTGGGTTCAAAGCAACGCTCTCTTACCCACAAAACAACACTCTTCTACCCCTCCTCACAGCAGTCCATTTTAATAACTAATATGCTTTATCTCTCCCTTAATATCACCTCTCATATTTTTCTTCTCGTTGAAAAAACAAAATGTTTCCAGATGGTTCAAAGTAAAAATCTTGGTAAGGTATCTATGCCAAAATAACTAAGACAGGTCAGGAGTGGGTGGCGTAGATTTTTAACCCAGGTACTGGAAAAACAGAGGAAGAAAGAGCTCTAGGAGTCAAGGTCAGCTGTAGTGAGGTATCCACCCAGCCCACACCTGCTGCACTGACCACGCCCGTTGGGGCGTGGGCACAGGAGCAGACTCGTTGGGGGAAGCTAGGTCTGGGGTCCCAGACCCTGGCTAGCTCTCTTATTTCCTGGTCGGGTTTCAGAGAGCATCCAGGTGGCATCCTTGGAATGGGAAATCTCAGCAGTCATCTGTTTCAAATGTAAATGATTTCTACCCGAATAAACATCATTCAACCTATACCCAGTGAATCTTATTTCCCATGCAATAGTCACCCTGATCCCAAGTACCTCCTAGACCAGCCAAGGATGCAGAGACCCTGAATAACTATGGAATAGCTGCTCCTCCATTTCTGAATGGGACTCTTTGATGGTTGTCACCAGTAATCACCAGGCGGGATGTGTACACATAGGACATACACCTGAAAAAAAAATGTACTCACCAGGGAGATAGATGGCACCGTCTTTACCTGCTCTGCCTTCAGTCACTGTTTTCCCTTTGTATTTGCCCGCCTTCCATCTTGTTTGTCAAAGGTCTTACAATGCTGGGAAATACAAATGAGATTGGAGATTTTCAGACACTGAAATCAAAGGTGATTTTATTATTGTCTATATAATTTTCAAGATTAGTGTGAGAGTCCAGCTACCCTAACATCTCACCATTTGCCACTGATTTCCAGCTGCATGGTATTAGTCATTTCTCTATGACAGTGTCTTCAGAAAAGTTGGCATAATTGATCCAAACACCTACGCCAGAGAGGTTTTGTTTTGTTTTGTTTTGTTTTTGAGTGTTAAATTAGTTTATCTCTATGACAAACGTTTCCCCCAGAATCCATATAAAGAGCTCAATCAGATAAAGAGTTGGCAAATTTTTTAAATTTTTTATTACATTTTTGTTTATTTAATTTGTATATGTGTGCACTCATGTGCCATGACCCTCATGTGGAAGTCAAAGGTCAACTTGCAGTAATTGATTCTCTTCATCCACAATGTGCATCTCAGTGACTGAACTCAGTCACCGGGCTTGGCAGCAAGCACCTTTGCCCACTGAGCCATCACACTGGCCATAAATGGCAGTTTGATGGTGCTAAAATTATGAATATTTAAGCATACAAACCTACACACCAAAGCTTTGAATGATTTATTGCTTATCTGACTTTTCATTTTGGCAACGTCTTCATGGAAAATCTAAGTTTCACAGACACAGATTACATACCCACCCTACTTCCAGTTGCAATCTTTTTGTTTTTTATATTGGAGACATGCTGAACCACACTAGAAATAACCCATCACACACACACACACACACACACACACACACACACACACACACACACACACACACACACACACACACTTGAAATCAGCAAAGCAGACGATTACTACTAAGACCTGGATGTAAACTTCAGATGAGACACACAGTGGGGTTTCAACCTGTATATCTTTATCATCGATTATCTCCTACTGCACATTGAAAGAGGAAAGCACATTCATTGTTCCATTTCATATAAAAGAGAAAAGACCCCTGAATCAAACGACTACATGATCTAATGTCTTCCAGAAAGGTAGATGAAATATGGCATGTTCCCTGTAATCAGGGGAAATCATGTTTGGAGAAAAGCAAACCAAATACAGGCTTTAGGCTCAAGAATATTAGCAGCAAGTTTAATCTTATCTATAAAACAAATGTGGCTGACAACCATAACATCTAGGTAGTTGTCAGAACTAAGCACATACAACTCCAATGCAATCTCCAAACGTTGTCACAGGGGGAGGGTATACGTCCAGCACAAGCCATATTCAGCTAATTTTTAAAGAGGTATCTGTAATAGATGTTGGGAAGCATACCCTTCCCCAAAACTTTGTTGGCAAAGTTCGATGTGTGTATATATGCATTAATACTTACACTGAGTATGATTCTGTCTAAAATCATGAA
Organism: Cricetiscus sungorus; assembly: GCA_030556225.1. Lineage (NCBI taxonomy): Eukaryota > Metazoa > Chordata > Mammalia > Rodentia > Cricetidae > Cricetiscus > Cricetiscus sungorus. The sequence goes on from JANBXA010000114.1 coordinate 7,139,566, forward strand.
AAACTCTACGAAAGGTCCATCATTCCAAACTATTTGTTTAACTTCGATTTTATGGCAAGGACCATGACCTTTGTTGATTATCATTTTAAACTGGCAATGCTTAGATTTTCTCTGCCTGAGAGTTGGCGCCAGAATGGACTCGGTGAAATCTGCTTGCTCTGGAAACACTGTCGGTTGAAAGCAAACATTAAAAGCAGAGGAAGATAAACATGTCCTGAATGATAATTAATACAGTGTATAAGGAATCCAGCATAAAAATTCTTGCATGTCCACATGGGTATTTTGCCTATATTTGTAGTCCTGAATCAACAATGTGGTTGCTATCTTGTTCTCTGTACATTACATGTTCTGATTTAGAATTTTGAAATGCTTTCCCATGTCAATGACAATCTTAATAGAGTCCAATTAGTTCCACAAGGCACTTTCTGATGCTCAAGCCTCTGGCTTGATTGCGGTGAATGGGGGCTATTTCCTGTGTTTAAGCTCACATATGGATCGAGTAAGGCAGTGGCAGGGGGCTACTGTTTTCCTTCACTGTATCTCCATTGCCTTTTTCACAGGCTAAGCCTTTTTTTGTTTTTCCTGGCTCTGTTGTCAAAATACTGACCAAAGTTTTGGCTCATGGTTTCGAACACCAGGCCAAAACAACCGTCTGGAAACCGGTGTGGCAATGTGCATTTTAATCTATACATTCACCATTAAACCCTGTGCACAATAACCACACCCACTGACCCACTCTGTGGTTTAAAAACAACACGGGTTTGCCCCCAGAACAGTTTGATTTATATGACAAGTTTTTTCAAGCCTGCTCTATCAACATTAAAAAATGTTCTGAGGCTTTGGTCTCAGCACATCTCCTGTGGAAAAATAATAATATTAACTGCACTAGGATGGTTTTGTTTCTGGGATGTTTTTAGAGGTGGATTCTGTGTACCTTGTGCAGAATGTCTTTGAAAATGGACTCAGATTGAATCAGAAAGTAGTCAATGCAATTATTAAGAGAATTTCCTAGCAATTGACACATTAAAAAAGCCTAAAGAACTCCTCCCAGAATGTATCCGCATATTTCCCTTTTGGGCTAATTGAAAATGATTAATTAATTCCTTTAAATATTAGAATATAGCATTTAAAAGACATTTCTTTTTCCCAGAGTGTTGGATTCACTCTTTGTTAACTGGGTTTTCCTTTTCCCAGAGTATTGGATTTATTCTTTCTGTATTTTATGATACTGAAACATCAAGAGTTGAATTCTAAGCCAACTTTAAATTGAACTTGAGGGCTAAGACTGTGAGAAGATAGATATTCGAAAGAACCTCACTACCAGTGAATCCTGCTCTTAATCAGTCATCCATTCCTGGCTCTTCTTTGAGAGGTCTGAACTAATAAATATGTAAATAGATGACAGTAGCCTTTGTTAAGAAAAGTAGATTTCACTTGCATCTCTGAAGGTTCCTACCCATTCAGAGATGGTTTTGCTAAACCAGACTACACTGGAAAATTTGCTGAATTATGTTCAATTTGCCACCTGGGTTTTCTCTCAGATGAATGACAAAAACTAAAATAGTCAGGAAAATGTCCTTTGACTTTAAAGTGTATTAAAACTTTCAGAAAAATGCAGTTTATAATGAGGGAGAATTTTACAGGGTTTTCCTTCTATACACACACACACACACACACACACACACACTGTCTTACACACACACACACATACACACACACACACTCACTTATACACATACATACTCACATACATACACACTTTCTCTTACGCATACACTCACATACACACACTCTTTTACACACACAGGCACACACACTCACACTTTACACTCACATACATACACACACTCTCTTACACACATGCATACACACACTCACATTCATACATACTATCATACACACATGCACAAACACACTCTCTCATACACACATGTACCCATACAGTCTCTCACACATGCATGCACACTCTCTCTCTCTCTCTCTCTCACACACACACACACACACACACACACACACACTCAAAGATGTGCATTCACAGAATACAAGCTCTTCTCATTTACATGTCTTCTCTCTTCCTTCCTCGTCTTCCTCTCTGACTCTTTCTCTCTGTGTTTCTCCCCCTTTCTTAACCTCAAAAACGATATACATTTCTCAATGTTTCAAAACTTAGATCTTTCTTTTTAACGTTTGATTTGGGGTGTGGCATACGAGAGAGTAGTGGACAAAGAGTGGGACTAAAGACGTGCTGTTTTATGTGCTGGTGACATACTTTGAGCTATCCCATAATACAATGTTTATTTTACTGAGTTCTATCTTTAGACTCAATTGCTCCACCCTGTATCCTCAACTCAGTTACCATTTACTGAACTGTGAATTTCCATAAACAGAGATGTTCCAAGTTAAAAGTACATTGGTACTTTCAGATTCCCAAACTGCTGAGACCACCTGAAGCCTTGCACATGGACTTAGGACAATGGTTTACACTGAATCAGAGGCAACTGAGGGTTTTGTCACCGTCTGGGCTGTTGCCCCTGTCTGGGTCGTGTACATTTCTCTATGCACCAAGATCTCCAACTTCCAGCTCTATCTACCTGGAAACAACTCAGAATTAATGTGTCCATCTCCTCCAAAACACAAACCCCAGGGTGATTGAGCAAAAGGTAGAGATAAAGGGGGGGCTAACACCCACTCTTTTAGCCCCACTCAAAAGTCAAAACAACAGACAAAATTGCTAAAACACATGAACACATGTGGAAGATTAGCCCTGCCTCTCTGGAATCTAAGGAGCTGTGTTTTTTTGTTTTGTTTTGTTTTCTTGTTTTTTTATAAACTGAATTGCACAAGCAGTCACCATATTAGGCAATTAAAACTATTTAGGTATCTCATAAGACAGAAGGAAAATTCTGTTACTATCTGGAACAAACAAGACATAACAATTATTTGTGGGAAATGGGGATTTTTATTTATGATCTGTGATCTATTTAAATATTGGTCCTGAAATATTTGATGTTGAGTTACCAAAAATTTTATGAGTTATATGACTAATAATAAAGTAATCCCCAAAGGACTGCAAAAATAAAAAATTATGATATTGCACTATTTTTATTAGAATGTAAGTTTATCACCTATTAATACTACATTTTTGCTCTATGGCAGCCCAGAAATACATGTGTTTTTAATATTTGCAGGATGGAGCCAATGAGCTACCTGTTCTCCTCATCCATTTCGGCAGGGACAGAATAAAGACCAGAATTGGTGTAACTTTTACACCCTCATGTTTCCTTTCTGTGCAAGTCAGAGACCAGACTGAGCCTGCCGGTTCGAGCCTGTTTTGCACCACGGGTGATTAGTGTGTCCACTCATTACCCACTAGAGTTCACAATGATGCAGCAGACAATCAAAACCATAATCCCAAATAAAAACAAAGGATGATTCTTCAGAAGTGTTTAGAAGGGCGCACAGCAGGGCGTAATTCTCTTTCTTACTGGCAAGAGTTTGTAACTGGATATGTTAACATTACTGAGAACATGAAAACATGAAACGAAAGTATTGATTGAAGAACTCACCGAAGAAAATAATCCAAATGTGCACTGGCCAATTTTGCTTTATCCGTTTAATATCCAAGTTACATGGGTTGTTTGTGGCAGGCAGGTACAGCTTGGTTGGTCCACTTGATGCTTTCTTTCTTTTTTTCAATTTTCATGAAAGAAGTGTTATTTGTGTTGTTAAATTTGCATTATCTCCTCTTTAATTGTATTAGCAGCTAACTATATCTAGAAATAATGACATTTAAATGGAAAAATGGCAGCCATCTCCAGAAGCCAGCACTATAATGGAAGAAGCTAATTAATTTAACCTCCCAATCTTCTATAATGGCAAGCCTTCATCAGACCACAGATGGAACTCGGAGGAATTTGCAGCTCTGTCTTCCCTCAGACTCCACAAGCACTGCTTAGCCAGAGGGAGATTTCTCTTTCTGTATAACAGCCACATTGAGAATGTCTGCTTAAAGTGCATTATACTAAGATTTCAATGTATGCACCAAAGAATTCAGAACTTATAGCATGAAATATGGAAAATTAAAAAAAAACCTATCACAAAATTATTGTTAAGAGATGCAGGTCCAGGCGTTCAGTATTGCCTTGTAAGTATTGTTTCAAGTTCAAAACTTGCAGCAAAAAAGGAAAGTTATGGATGGCATTCCTCTGGAAAATGAGAGAAACACAGGTGTCTACAATTCTTTTTTAATGAAATTCCAGTCATTTTTTCCACCCTTTATGATTTTTAAAGTTTTTCTAATGTAAAAAATAAAAGAGGGAAGTATGACTTTGTACTAAAGTACCTGCCAGGATTCTTGGAAAGGAGAATTAAGACAGCAGCCTAGTTTTTATTGCTCAGATCTCTGCCTTAGTAACTCCCTAGACATTTCATTCTTCCCCAACTTATTGCCAGGGTAGGTATCTGGAAATGAGTTACTTAGCTTTATTCCTCCCCCAAAAATCTTTCCTTTGCTTTATCAAAAATCTATATTTGTGTTACTTTCCATTCCTTAATTGTGAATGCAAACACAGATCTGTGTCTCTCTTATCACAGGAACAGGAAATAATCAGTAGTGTTTGTGGGTCCCACTCCTGGGGTATGGGGGTATGCTAACTCAACGTCAGAGGAATCAGCTCTTTCTCTAGCTTTCTAGGCAGACAGGCCTGAAATCAAAAGTGTTTGCTTAAATTCCCTAGCAAGCTAGAAGCTGGGAAGATGGTAGTTACTGAAGGGTCTAGGCAGAAAGATGATTACCAGTATTGGGGCAAAGAACACTTCAATGAAGAAGTTTTGCACACCCATGTGCCAAGACCCTGGGCTGGGGCAGAAGATGGCTCTCTTTCAAAAAGTACCCCATAAGGCAGGCTGGTTTCACAACAGCCTCTGTTGCATTATTTTTTAAAAGCTGCTAATCTAAAGCTCCAAAAACACCTAGAATCTCTATCTCCTGAAAACTGACATCTTTTCCCGGAAATGGCCTCAGTGTTTACCTGCAGTCTGTGACAAAGGATCACAACATTCAAAGCGTTAGCGAAGGGGTTTCGTCAATGGCAAAGGGGCAAGCTGCACCTCTGTCTTGCAAAGCTTCTTCAAAGTTGTTCAGAAGGAGCCTGAGAGGACCAGGCCCCAGGACCATGCAGTCCAGTTCAGGGTAGTCTGAACTTTCCCAGCCTTGCCTGTGTCCTTCCAGAAATTGAGTTCCCCAGTTCCCCAGAGAAGAAGGCTCTAGAAATTCTAAGGCCTTACTAGGGGAAATACTTGGTTTGTCCTGTGGCGGGGTGGGGTTGGGGGTGGTGGTGGAGGGGGTCGGGAGGAGGCTATCATCTTCAAGCTACAATAACCTGCATGCATAGCTTGTACTAGGCCTGGTACTATGGCTATCAATGTGAGTTGGCTGGGGGTGGGGGTGGGGGTGTAGGGGGGAGGGGTATGAAAAGCTTCCTGCTGTGTGCCTTTAATGGCTTCGCTCCAGCCAAGAAGTAAAAGTTTAAGGTAAGGTTGTCAAATAACAACAATAACAGCAGTAAGAAAAAGCAACAAAGAGCACAGGGGATGGACTTCTTCCGTTGTGATTTTCTGTTCTGTTTTTGACAATAAGGAAATGATATGGATCACAACCCAGTTCTCAGAATTTTGGAGTCAAAACCTAACCCAGTAGTGTCTTCGAAGCCAGAAGAGACAGACAAAGGTATTAATGCCCGTTTGGTTCATGGGATTCTGGCACTAACATGACATCAGGGCTCTGCGAGGAGGTGCATTCTAGGCTTGGTGCTTACCGGGCTCAATGGAAAATTACCCCAAGTTTTGTTTCCGGTTGCATTAAAGGGGATGCTCTAGGATTCAGACGTGGGTAAGATCCAGAGTTTGGATCACCTGGCTGGCTGCTTTCTCTTTAAATAATAAGTTCCTCGTGGCTTTCTCTGCGCCAGAATTAATTATTCCTAGGCAAAAGTCATAAAAAAGCTTTATCTTGGTCAAGTCCACTTGTTCATCGGAACTGCCCAGTTGGCTGCTATGACGAGATTTGACAAGCGTGGTGGGTGTGCCCTCTGCGGAGAAGAGCCCCCAAGGCTCAGCTCAAGGTCCAGCAGGCCCTTTGGTCACTTCTGGGCAGGCCAGATGTTATTGTTTTTCCTGCTAAGAAGGCCAAACAAAACCCTGCAAGCTTGCATGCAAGACAACCCCTTGCTAACCACCAAACGCTGTTGCAGTTTGAATGAAAGCACTGCTTGTCGCATCTGCATACCCTTACTTTCCTAGAGTGTGACCATCTGGTTTTCAAAACTGCTCTCTGAGGCTGGGGGACGCGGGTGCACTCAATAAAGGACTCGCGAAAGTTCTCTCCTTTGCTGGCTATGGGAGAGGACTCCAGGCAGCAGCTGCCACAGGGACAACCCCAGAGCCCAATCCTCTCCTGGCACCTCCAGACGCGGCAGATTGGACTTTCCTGCTTAACTTTGGGACTGCCAGCTACTGTGTCCTTTCCTAGCCAGCGCTTCCAGCTGGGTGCGAAGACCCTGGAGAGGATCCCTAGGCAAAGGTGCCCAGGGAGGTCACGGAGCTCCTCGACCTGCGCCAGCGCTCGCGGGGAAGCCTCCCCAACGCTCGTACACCGCCGGGACGCTAGGATCCTGGGCGCTGCAGGTGACCCTGGCAGTCCCAAGTCCCTGGGCCTCGGGCTCCTCTTCAGGATCAGGCTGGGCTCCAGCCTCCCCTCCCGCCTGCAGCCTCGGGATCCCAGCCATCTGTAGCCTCCCGATCCCTGCTCCCTCGCCCTGCTCCCTCCCCCGACGCCCCCCGCCCAGGGTCTGTGAACCCAGGCGGGTGGCTGCGAAACCGCCGTGACCCGCGGCAGCCACTGCCGAGCTGCGGGGTAGAGGCGGGGAAGGGAGGGGGGAGGGAGGAGCCGAAGCCCAGGAGAGGCCGTGGGCTGGGGCCAACCGATCCTCGCAGGGCTAAGCAGAAGCAGCTGCCGCTAATAGACGCTGCCGGGAGCGAGCCGGTGTCCGGGTCTCGGACGCTCGGGGCTAGAGTGCGCGCGGGAGGGCCACCGGGGTGGCAGCGACCCGCGGAGCAGGCAGCTGCTCCCTGCGCCCTGCTCAAGGCAGATCAGGAGTCCCGAGGGCCTCCTGATGAAGTACCCGACCCACCCCCACTCCTTCCACCTAAAGGACCCCCCTCTCCCCCCTCCTGGAACCCGCGGGAAAGGCTCAGTTCAAAGCTTTATAAGGAGGAGGAGTCCCGGGTGTCGCTGCCTGGAGGTCCCCTTCACCTCTTTCCTTCACACCCAGCATCCCGGAAGGGTGTTTCTTTAGAGCATTAGCTTTCGCTGAGAGCAATGGCTTTACCTTCAAGTATATTAGGGCACCTCTTTACACACGCGAAGTATGGAAATGGCTGGTCCCAGACGCTCAAAATATTAGCAAGTGTTTGTAAATGAACACTTTGGAAACATAGGAAAATTCTGTCGCGGAAAGAAACCGTGACGACTGATTTCTATAATTTTATCTCTCCATTTATCTACCTAAATTCAAAACCCGGGATTTTCTGTAGTTTGCATAAACCACAAGCGTTTGGCATTTGTGCCTGTGTTTTATTCCCATACATGCATGAATTGGCCTTCAAAATCTACTAAATACATACTTGGACCCTAGGAAAAATGAAAGTAGAATTCGCTTTTTGCATTTACATTTCATGTGTTTTTCTTTCTAACTGAAAGTTGGTAAACTCTCTCTCTCTCTCTCTCTCTCTCTCTCTCTCTCTCTCTCTCTCTCTGTCACACACACACACACACACACACACACACACACACACACACACACACACACACACACGGCCTCTGGTTCCAGTACTTCAAGGATTCTTAGTAATGAAATCTTAGAGACCCCTAAATAGAATCAACCTAGAATTTCTTTTTCTGGGTGTTTACATCGTCTAGGGTTTTCACTGCAGTCTTGTTAACATGTTTTGTTTAATTCAAGCCATGCTAGGAAAGAAAGGAAGGAAGGAAGGAAGAAAGAAAGAAAGAAAGAAAGAAAGAAAGAAAGAAAGAAAGAAAGCTCTGTTTTTGTTGGGGAATCGTTTTTTTTTTTTTTTTTTTGTCTTCTAAAATATCACCGTTATTGAAAGAGTACTATTGCTTCACCTTTGCAATAGGTGGGTTTAATTTTAACTTAGCGGGTGATGCAGCTTCGTTGACAAGATTTATCTTCTTGACTTATTTACAAAAGTGGTTTTTTTTTTCGTTAAATATATTACTGAAACAACTTCCAGAAGTAAGCCACTCCCTTGCCTACCTGTTTTTAAAGACAACCCCTACAAAAGGTGTCTTCATTTTCTCTACTTCTTGAGAGAAGAAGGATATTCGAATTATTAATGAATGAAATTCGAATATCCTGTTTGAGGAAGATGACACGTCTTTTTATCTTGAGTTTAGACAAAGACGCTGTTCATATCTTTAGGGGCACTATCTCCTGCATCAAAACAGCCCGGCCAACAGCAGCATCTCTCTCCTAAGCCGCTCCGAAGTGCCCCACAAAAATCCCCGGTGTGCTTTGGCTGCTAAGTTTAACATCGTGCTGTTGCAAACCACGGTCGTCTAGCTTCCACTTCCATCGGATAAGCAGGGCCAGGCAGAGCTAAAACAATACATACTGGAAAAGAAAACTAAGGGAGGCTTGGGTTGTATCCGAATTTCTACTTTCACTTCTCTCCCCGCCTCCCCCTCCCCCATCCCATCCAATTTACGGAACCACGTGTGGGGGTTCTGTGGCTCAGTTCGTTCTCCAGTTTCTTACACAATTTGGGTTTGGTTTTTGTTTTGTTTTGTTTTCTCTCTCAGTAGTAAGAAAGCTAATGTGGAGTGGGGCACGGGTCTGCCTTCGGATTGTAGAGCTACCAGAAAGAGCTGCAGGACGCGTTAATCAGGACTCCCGGACTAGCTGCTCAGAATCCCCTGGGGCGTGCTGCTGACTACCTCAGAAAGTGTCCCAGCGTCCTAGGCTGAAAGGAACAGAAGCTTTGAGCAGGAAGCTAGGTTTTCATAGAGTGGACTCGAAATCAACAAAGGAAACCCTCCTGTTTGAGGTGAATTTCACTTAACTATCTTCAGCCGGCTCAGTCCTTCCCTGGTCTTTGGGCCAAGATCAGCCCCTTGTAGCTACAAACCAGTTGTGATTCATTCTGTCCCTGTCTCTGTCTCTGTCTCTCTCCCTGTCTCTCTCTCTCTCCATTTTTTTCTGCTCTCAGTTTTTAAATGAATCAACTATTGTTGATCTTGCAGCTATGTTCCCAGTATTTCTTTCTCTACACGCCTTTCTTTTTCTGGAGCAAACGGTTTAATCGGCATTTTAAGCTGGCAGTTAGTTGTCAACATGTATTCACATCCCCCTCTGTCTGGACTCACTGGGAATCCACGTTCAACAACACAGAGCCAGCACAGGTAAACGCACCACTTGCGTTTTGCCTTGGCTTGTCAGTCTGATTGCTTGTAAGGATGCGAATACTGCTTGTTTGGGTCGCAAGGCAGACTTACTAAATTAGTGGCTTCAGACTTTAAGGAATTATACATAACTTCAAAGATTTTTTTTTAAAAAATGGTATGAGCAGCAATTGTATGTTTTCTTGTTTCTATATGCGTGAGAATAACTCGCTTTTATCCCAACATTTTATCCCACCCGATTGACTACCAACAATTCTTTTAGATGTTTGTCGAATGATTTGGGGTTTCGTTTTTGATAATGTAGGTTCTGGTATTTAAGAGGGAAATATCTATACCGTGTTGGATTTATTTAGACCAATTATTGGTCTGCTTATTTGCTTTGGAATCTTTAGCAAATTGACAGGATTCTGGGACAAAGATTTCAGGATAAAATGAATGATGGTATTCAACATGATATGTGGTGTGTTGAAAATAAAAGTAGGATTGGGGTTCCTCTGTTCAAACTCATTGTAAGCATGTTAAATTTGCAATTCAGAGAATACACAGACTTAGTATTATGTAAAGGTTTGGTGTAAGTGACTCCTTAAAACAATTTTCAGTTCTGCTCCTTAAAGGGCAGCTTAAGAATTGTGTATTTATTTGCTTTAGTAAACAAAATAGTCCACCAAAGGACACAAAATATCCAGTGTTGGAAAAACAACCACACGATGGCAAAGAGTAAAAATAAAAACAAAACAAAAGTGCAGAACCCAGAAAGCAAGCAGACAACAAAAGGAATGCAGGCAGCCCCAACCAGCAAGACCTCTAAAGATCCACTAATACTTCCCAGCACATTAGGTTTTCATTACAGAAAATAGCTCTTCTGAGAGCCTCCTGTTGCATGTTCAGAAACGAAGACAATTACTATGTTGGAAACACCATTTTCCTTACTCTAAATATTTTATGCTTATCAAACAATAATAGACATCTTGCTTTTGGCTTGCCACCACCCCTTTGGCACTAACTGTGACACTTTGCTGGTTTCTGGTTGCAAGAGAACGTTTGGAAATGATCTTTACTGCCCCCTCTCATACTGGACTTCAGGATTGGTGTAGGCCAATGGACAGTTGTGCTTTTTTTGTTCAAATGGGCCTCTGTCCACAAGGCATGCTTTTTGTAGAAAAAGTCCTGGTTATTACCACTTTAAGAGAGACCAAGCTCTCATGTATTTACTTTTATTTCTCATGGTGACAGAACTCAGAATGGGACAGGATTGGGTTTTTGCTGTTGTTGTTTGGTTTTAAGTTTCATGATAATTTACAACTTTAAACCAAAGTAAGAAAACATATTATCAGTTGTCAATCAAACAGCAGGGTAAGGAAATTGCAAGCAAAATTAAATCTAAGTAAGTTCAAGGAGTATGCCCAGGAAAACTCACTGTCTAAACAGCATAAACTTAAGGTCTAATTTACATTTTTCATGAAGTAAACCTCCAACTTCATTGTCTAAGGACACTGGGGTGTGTTGGCATGATACATAATTTACTCTAACACACTGAGAGAGCAGTATATTGAATATTTTTTTAAATTGGCTTACAACTTTATTTTATAGAGGTGCTATTTTTAATACCTATTGTGTTGGCTACTGAACATCATAGAAACTTGATCATGCCATTGCTTTATGGTAGGAGAGGGGAAATAGGTGATTGATATATTGAGAAATAATATTCCCCTAAACTTCATGTTAGATGGAGTTTTTATAAGGTAAGGGTCCCCAAACATGGGCGTATTATTAAATTGTACTACTTGGGGAAAAGCAAATTGGAAGTTCCAGAAAGCTCTTCCCTTATGAATCACTGATGGTGACAAGTGTACACACACACACACACACACACACACACATTCATACACACACATATATACACAGATGCATTCACACACGCACATGCATTCACACACATGCATTCATACACAATGCATTCACACACATTTACATGCATTCACACACACATACACACACTTACATGCATTCACACATACACGCATTAACACACATATTTACATGCATTCACACACATACATGATTTCACACATACATGCATTCACACACATTTACATGCATACACACACATTTACATGCATTCACACACACATTTACATGCATTCACACACACACATGCATTCACACACACATGCATTCACAAACACACATACTGCATTCACACATACACACTCATACACACATACACATACACCAGCAAGTCAGAAGGATGACTGGTGTGTGTGTGTGTGTGTGTGTGTGTGTGTGTGTGTGTGTGTGTGTGTGTATACCTACCAAGAGAGAAGATGTAAAAGGGAAATTAGCAAATTAGATTTAAAATGCAGAAATGTTATATTTCAATAACTGGAAAATTTACCTATAAGTGAAAGTTCAATACTTTGTTAAACAATTAACCAAATGTGTAATAAAATTTCCCATTATAATTATTTGTGAGATATGGGCTAAGAATAAATTGACCCAACTCTTTGCCTAGGTGGAAATCGGGTCAGGAATCCTCATCACTCCCTAGACCTTACTGCAGAAATGCAAAAGGGAAATTGTCCTCTTTCTCCTTTCAGCCCATGTCTTTCCCTGTCTGTCTACCTCTAGACCCTGAGGGATGACATAAGAACCTTCTGGTGTCCTTTGCATTCTTGATAAAAAAAAAAGTATTTCCTAATGTGACTTACAATGTAACAAGAAACATTGAATAAGAACATCAATATTTTGGGGGGTCCCGACATAAACAGTTGTTTGCTGATTAAGCCTCTTAGTTCTTGTCATAGTGTTTTATGGGATCAACAGATGTAGAATGAGTTTTGCCATGACAGGATATGCTAGTAGTCTAAAGAGCACATATGCTTGCTTATATTATAAAAGTTTTGAAACTTGGAGGCTGTCTTGAATCCTATGTATAACCTTTGTTGACATTATTCCTGCACCTTCAATTAATGTTCCCTAGCCATGTGTGCTCAGCATCCAATGGGTTAATATGATTCTAAACTACATTAAGTGATGTAGCTGGGTCAAAGAAGGAATTCTGGCATTGGAAGAGAATGATTTGTTCAATGTGCCTTTAATTATTCCTTGGCACACCTGGAGACTTGCAGGATCCAGCCTTTCTCTGATGCTGTTCCGGAACATGTTGTAACCAAAGTTAAAATACGGAGTATCCGTTTTCTCTTTTTAAGACTTATCTTTGCTGTATGTATATGAGTGTTTCTCCTGCACACATGTTTCTCCTGCATACAACATGTGTGCCTGGTGCCCGTGCCTGTGCAGGCCAGAAAAGGGCACTGGATCCTTGGTTCTAGAGTTACAGGGGGTTGTGGGAGCTCGGAACTGCACCTGAGTCCTCTGTAACAACACCAGAAGCCCATTAGCTCTAAGTCACCTCCCCAGCTCCTCTCTTCCCTTCTTACAGAAAACTCTCATTGTTGGGTACATTTGAAAAGCTTTCTCCAAATGAAGTTACACTGCCCTCTAAATAATGGGGGAAGGGTCCTTTAAGTCAGGACCAATCACAGCACAGCCTGCCAGATGCTCATGGAACTCTAACTCTTGATTTATGTTCTCTGCCTTCTACAGCTCAGCATTTAGGAATCTGAAAGGGACCCAAACTTAACTGTGCATCTCTGTCTCATGTGTTCTGTGTTTATGTTGTAAACCAGAGAACAACACTACACTTCAGTGCTTTTTGTGCCTACAGACATGTGGGAAAAGCTGGCACTTCTTTATTGTATATACTGCAACTTGGATAGCCGTTGGGATTAGCTTTTATGACATGAAAACAGCTGGATGTCTTAAGCGCAATATAAATTTACAGATGCATAATTGCGTCCTCATGAGATTTACCAATCACACAGAAATCTGGGAATAAATATGTCTGTGCACACCTCAGTATATGAGTTATATTCTCAACTGGATGATTACAAATATCTGTTCTTGACATAGGCTTGCAAAATTTACAGCTCCATTGGAAATATTTTATTTGTGTCACATAAAAAGAAATCCAAGGATTTTAATGTCAAAGGCAAACCTGTCTTGGGTGGTAGAATGCCTCTGTTGAATGTGACCTCCTACTCAGGCAGGACTCTACGTGTACCCTGTGCGCCTGTGATTGATTTGGGATTTGGATTTCTGATTCGGCTAAAAGATGTGTAAAAACCTCAAGTAGTCAACAGCTCCTTATTGGCTGTGTATCTGAGGGTCTCAAGAGCATTGTTTATTCCAGCAAGTGTCTGGAATACATTATGCTCCATAAGTTGGCTTCTGCTACTCCTGTTTCGGAGAATACGAAAACTTTATATATTGTGCTAAAAGCAATGTGCTTTGCTGGAATAATTTTCTTAAGAGACAATTCTCAATGAGACTCTATCTTCTGAATCTAGTACAGCCAATATTTTAAGCACGAAGTGCTCCTGAAAGAGTGGCAGTGAAATAATTCTCCTTACCTTCAAATTAAAATACTGGTTCAAAATTTATATGCTTTTATTCCCAAACCCTATGAAATGAGGTTTTCACAAATTGAAATAAATATATTTGGATTGTGTCTTACCTTATATACTTCAAGAACTATATACCAAAGAAGAGAGGATTAAAAGTTATTGTATTAATCCATAATAATATTTTAAATTAATTTACTTCTGAATTACAGAGATTTGTCCTCTAAAAGCATGTTAAGAACAAATGCCTTTCCAAGAGTCTTCAGTTGTCTTTGATGGGTTTTTAATCAAACACTTGTTTTAGTTACTTGGGATTATTGTTGCTCCTCCTTAAATAAAAACTCGATGGCTTAAGTTTTAAGAGTCTTTATTGTCACTTTTTGCTAGGGGAATTCTTTATTGTTATGAGTGTGTATAAATGATAAGAAATGGATTAAAAATGGTAATAAGGTTGTTCCTGTGAACTGGATTCCTTGGCTAATACAGAGGACCTTACTGGTTTAGTGTTTATCGTTGGACTGCCTTGTATAGTATTTCTGACTCAGTATATTTTGTTCTGTTTTGGAAAGTTCCTCCTAAATCTGTGTCCAGCTTTAAGATGAAAACAATACAAAAACTTTTAGAAAAACTCCCTTTGCTTTGACTTCTGTTTCTTGTGTGTTGTCTGGCCCTATCTCTGAATGTCTCATCTGTGGTCTCTGAAGGTGAGGGGTTAGTTCTCACTGTTCTGAGTCTGAGTGGTTTGTAGCAAGGTCAATGGGTATGAGGGACGGACAGAAACAGCAGTAAATCGCCTGAGCCTAGATGATTTGAAACAATAATACCTGCATTCATTCTGTTTCACCCCCCCCCCACACACACACATCATCATCTCATTTGAGGGGAGTGACAGTGGGGGTGGGAAAGGGATTTCATTTGATAGTTTGATAGAGAAGAGCCAGTGTTCAGATGGTCACTGGGAATAGTCCTTACTAGATAAAGTCATCATAGTACTGGGGTGTCTTTCACTGCTCCTGACTGGGCTCCCTCTTCACAGAAGAGGAAGTTCCAGAAAGGAGCATATCCAATTACTGCTTCATAATGGGGGCTTCACCGGGTGACTAGACTCTCCCTTGTCCACCTTCAGAGGTACAAGAGGGCTGCAGAGACTGAGACCAAGGAAAGCTTGTTCCTTGATGCCAGAAGAGTTAAATAACAAAAAAGTAGGAAGGATAATGGATCAGTCCTGGCCAAGCTTCTCTCCCTCCATGTCTCTGTCTGGAGAAGTTGGAGTTCATATCTTTAAAATCGTTTTAAAGTGTTTGACTCAACTTGGATGTTGTAATATTTTAGGTTGTCTCAATATCTCTTTATATCCCACCTACCTCACCACCAGCACCCCAAATCTCCAAGGGACCCTTCAGATCAGCACTCTCTTGTTATCTCTCCCACAGCCACCAAGAAATCCCCGACCATCCCTTTATATATCTGAGGCCTCTGGGCCCCAAGAGACATCTCTGGGAAAGTGGCCTCCAGCACCTAGGCGTAGGGTAGTTGGGCTCAGGGGAGGGGTCTGGCAGTCTGAAAACTGAAGGTGCTAGAGAGAGGGTTTCCCCTCGCCAAAGCTGGCCTTCCTGCTTAAGCAGAGCCTCCGCTGGCACAGCACGTTTTTAAAAAGAGAAAAAGCCACCAGCCAGCTGGAATTTCTGGAAGCCCAGGCAAGGGTTTGCACTCCACAGCGAGCCAGAACCCATTTGGCACTGCCCTGTTTTCTCCGTTACCCATTTTCAGTTTGCTTTTGGTAGAACCGGCTCCTCAGCCCCGCCCGGCCAGCAAGTAGTGGAGGGGAAGATCCAGAAGCGTCCCCTGTCGACTGGCCACCCTCCCCACGCTCCCTCCCGCCACTTTTGCGCTCTCCAGCAAGGCCTGCTGGCAGCCAACTTTGGCTTCCAGTCCAGCACTGGTGACGCAGAGACTTGGTCCTGAAAATAGATCTTTCTCCTAGGCTGGAGGCAGCAGTCCGGAGCTAGGGGGTGGCTATTGCCTACGGCCCCCAGAAAGTGGAGGGCACTACTGGCTCCCTTGGCCACCTCCAGGGCCTCACCAGGTATGTGGAACCACCCTGGAGATGAGGGCTATGGAAACTGCCCTCCCCGCCCCCGCTCCACCCGCACCCCAGCACTGAGGCCCTGCAGCTATCCCTCTGGCAGGAGAGATGGAGCTGGGCTGGTTAGTTTCCCCTGGGTAGGTGGGGACTGAAGGCCCCACCCCACCCCCAGCGCCACCGTGCAGTGGAGGGAGTCACCCAGGTCTTTGATGTGACAGTCTCTTAGACAAGTGTTTGAGCTGGAAGTTCCATTAGTGGGGGGCAGTTAGGGCAAGCAGATAAACCTTATGAACCCCCCTTTATTCTCCCGGGTGCTTCCTTTGGTGAACAGGGTTTTCATTGGTCCAAATCAGGAGTAAGTTTAAAAGAAATTGCAGATGAATTGGAGGCACTGGCAACAATGACCAAGTATTAACTCAATGAATAATTCAGGAATCAAGGGGTGGGGGAAGCAAATTTTCTAGTTTACTTTTCATGAAAGTTGGGTAAAATAATGCATAGGCATAAACAATCCTCATCGTCTTTGTGTTAAGTAATGCCAATCCTACATTTTGTTCTGGCAGCTAACTACATTCTTACATGAACTTTAAAAATTCAAGTCTTTCTGGGAGGCAGGGGGATACCTGTAAGCCCAGCACTTGGGAGATGGAAGCAAGAGGCTCAGAAACACTAGGTCATCCACAGATAGGTAGTCTCAGGTCAACCTGGGCTGCATGAGACACTGTCACAAATAAGCAAGCATTGAATGAAAATGGGCTCAAGTCTACCAGCAGTGTAAATTGGTTATACATTCAGTAGAATCCAAAGCTAGTGTCTACTGAGCAGATTACCCAGTGAGAGCAGGACAGCATGGGAGCAACAGTCTGTGTTGCGTTCCCCAGAGGGAATGCTTCCCTCCTGTTTGTAGTCCTAAGCTCCCTACAAATCCTGTGACTCTAGTTTGAATGGGCTCTTGCAGAAAGGATGAAGAAAAGTTCAATGGGCCATGCTTCTTATGTGCATAAAAGTGGTTCCTGCCATTTAGGAGCAATGCTGATGTTGGGAGCCCAAGCGACTGAGGCTGAAATGGGGAAGTATACAACCCCCAAACCAAAATCTAGTGTTCAAGACTTCCTGATGCTTTGGAGTAAATGAGGCTTTGACCTCATCTGGGCTGTGGCTGAAAGGAGCACTGGCTTCTAAGGGAGTCTTTGGCTCCTGGGGGTCTGGTGGTTAGGCTGGTGGATAAGGGGAGCTGCAGATTAGTAGAAGAGGCCTAGGACAGAGAATGATTGGCTATCAGCCAGAGTCTGATGAGGAAGGGCTTCTGGGTTAAACTAAATCCGACCAAATCAGACCTGTCTCTTCGGTAGGAGGCAGTCTGATCTGATGTGTTTCACCTATGCCATGCACATGGTAACCTGGAAAGGGATCAGGAAGATAGTATATGAGAGGTTATAAAGCAATAACTATGAAAAATATAGTAGTGTGATGGTTTAGCCAATGCAAAGTTAAATTTTACCATGTTGTACCAGTTGTAATCTTAAAGTATCTAATTATCCTTAAGCAGTTGACTTATCAGATAATTGTTGAATGAAAAAACTAGGAGCAAATAAATACGTTTGCATCATAGTTTCATGATATCCTTCACCAAGATCCTTCATTCACCTATACCTATTGCACATGCTGTATGTGTAGAACACATTCCTAATGTTCTATGTTCTGCAAAATTCTGTTAATGTTGCTGTACTGATGACAAAACAAACCAATTGATATTTTCCTGGAGTGTAGAGTTGATAAGTGCCAGGGTTACAGGCACAAATCCTTGCCCTCCTACTTCAAGACTTCTCTCTTCCCCTTTGATTCATTGAGACTAGCTCTGTTTGGACTTCTTCTTTCTCCTTCTCCTTCTCCTTCTCCTTCTCCTTCTCCTTCTCCTTCTCCTTCTCCTTCTCCTTCTCCTTCTTCTTCTCTGTCACTACTATCTCAAAAGACAAAAGCAAAACAATCATTTTTGCACTGGCATCTTTCACTAGGCTGGAGTGAATGAATGGTCTAGGCACTAGCAAGTCAAAGGGAATCTAAATAGCATGACGGATAAGTAGGTAGAAGCTGGCAAGATGAGAATTTCACAGAGATCTTTCCCCCAGTGTAGAACTGAGGAATCGTGACTTGAAAACAGGCCATTGTAGAAAACAGGCCATGTCTCTCAGCTGAGTAAATGCCAGTGGTGGTCAGATCAAGGGGCCATTGATTAATAAGTGTGTTCTATTGAGACATGCAGAGAGTTCAGTAACTCACTGGAAAAGATGTGCGTGCGTGGCTGCCTAAAGAAGACCTGCCTGATGCTAATATCAGCTGACACGCCAATATGGATGGGGGAAATTTCGAAAGGTCACAACCTTCGTTGAGAAGCTTCAGGTGATCAATGGGTACTGAGAGAGGGCCAACTGTTTTTTTTTCAGGAATAAGCTCCTTGATCAGTTATTCAATCCCAAGTGGTCAGGCTAATGTACATATACAAGCAATACTAAATGTACTATATCCTCTTTCTATATATATTTCATATTAATATTAATATATTAATTAATGTATATTATATTTATCAACATATGTTTATATCAAATATATAATAAGTATATTAATATAAAATATACATATGTAATACATATGTGTTTATCACACTAATAATTAAAGAAAAAGAGATCATGAATTTGAGAGAAAGTGGAAAGGGAGGAGGAGTTGGGGGGAAGAAGGAGTAAAAATGACAAATACAATACTCATTATATTCTTAAAATTTTTTAATTAAAAAAATGAATCATAAATTTGTATCTTCAAATATTTCGAAGACAGTATTGTCTGTTTGTGAAGAAAATTGACCCTAGAGAAGAAAAGTCTTGATAGGCCCATTCCAGCTTGACAAACTGTGCACTTGCAACCCGGGGAAGCGTCTGCAGTGGAGCAGGTCGCCTAACTACCAAGGTTGTCTCAGATGATTCCTGCCCTACATGGAGAGTCAGATTCTCTGTGTCTAGATAACCATGGCCCATACTGTGCATGTTTTTATTTGTTTGTTGTATTTGTTCTTTTTGTTTTCACAGTTAGCTGTTTCCATATAGAATCAAGGATAGGTAGCCTCTTAAACCTTTTGAGCTTTACCCTCCTCTAAGTTATCCTTTGGTTCCTAAGGAAGAACAAACCTCAAAAGAATCCCTGAGTCAGTGCCATTTGCTTTCCTGACAGCTCAATGCTTGCCCTGTTCCTGCGCTTCTCTTTGCTGTCCTCCTTCTGAGCCTGCTGGCCTACAGGTCTGCTCCACCAGACAATTCTTACCCAGGTGAAGAAGCAGCAGAAAGGGAGGAGAGTCAGCATCCAGGAATCAAGCAAACCACTTTACTAAACATTACCCAGGATTGGCTCAAATCTTTGGGGTGTTGTTGGAGGAGCCTGGAGGCACGGATTCTCCGGCTCTTCCTAGGCTGGTGTGTGTCCTATACATAAATTGGAAGGCCTTGTCATAGATGTGTTTGTGGTCCTGGTGGAAAACCGATAGGCAAAACCGATAGGCATTTATGTCTATGATTATATCCAGTTTGCAACACTACTTATGAATTTTAGCAGAAGGACTATCTGACATGAGAGTATGAGAAATAATCACGCTTTCTGAAGAAAAACTGCAGTTTCTTTCCTGCTGAACTTACTGTGAGCAAAGCTCAAATAAGGTGGCTCATAAATTCATCCCAGAGTTTCATTAAACACCATTTAAATTCTAAAAAAAAAAACCTTAAACCTGTAGAATTGTTTATGTTGTTAATATATCAATTAAACCCTAGTGCTTAAGAACATTATGTGTTTTCTAATCCTCGCCTCTTAAACCAAGATCATATTCGCTTCTGTCTTATCTATGAGTTGGGTCTGAACCATTGCTTCGGTGAGGGTGTCACTCGTGGAAGATCCATATTAACTTGTTCCATTTGGAAGACGGCTTCATGCCTGCTGAAGGAGACAGTCACTATTAAGACAGTGTGCTACCTCCTTGATGACTGGGAAGTAATAAAAATGTAATTTACCACACATCCTCAAAGCTGATCATTGTTAACTGAATTTAATGGTGCATACTGCCAGTCCCAGCACTGGAGAAGCCAGAAAGCCCAGGCCAGCCTGGGCTATAGAGGAAACCTGTCTCTACAAAGTAAATAAATAAATATTAAAAATTAAAAAAAAATGGTGCCAAACCAAGAAAACCTCTTAACTAACAGTACTAAACACATATCTCAGTGTGTTTTCGGCTCTCATGAAAGAAACCACTACCACTCAGCACAATTTCAACAGCCCCAAGGTTCCACCCCAAACCAGCTTTTCATCACAGTTTTTTTTTGTCTTTCTTTCTTTTTTTTTTTTGTTTTTAAATAGTAGGTGATCCATATCTTTTTTCTTCTCTTTGAATAAAGTAAGTCAATTCATCATTGAGATGGAGTTGCTGAGTTTGGGCCACAGCAAATACAACTATTGAGTAGAAATCATTTTGTTTTATTTTGCTACTCACCAGTTGGTCTAGAGCACATTCCTTAAGGAAGCTGAAATTCTTACAAGGCTAAGAAACTATTTCGGTGACACAGGGAATACAAACAACGCTGCTGTCCCAGTGTCAGTAAAGGTAGTGATGTCAACACCTGCCTGGTGACACTTCTGATGTATGTCATTGGTGCTCACATTTTAGATCATTTTTGTTGAATACCTCAACTTCCTCATCACTTACAGTATTTCTTGGGCTGGGGTTATCAAGATATGTGCTGTACAATGCACATGTGTTCAAATCCTGCACCAATCCACCAGCCACAGTTACTGAGTGTGTATTTAGTTCAAAATAATATGTAGGACTGTTATTCTTAAAAATAGTTTTCATTCATCTTTATTTGCCAAATAAGCATATTGTCTCTTTCCTAATCTTTGCCAACTCATTTGATTGTCTAATTGCTTTCCATTTTCACCTGAAATTAGGCTAAGCACCAGTTCCATTGCACTGCAGGGTGACTGCGGCTGACAACAATATAATATAAAATAAAGTGCAATATAATATAACAGTTTAATAGTGCATTCTTCCAAAGAGCTGAAATAAATGACTTTAAATGGTCTCACCATCAGAACTGATAGGTGTTATAAGTGATGCATATACTAATCACCTTGAATCTACCATTATACAATATATAAATATACTAAAGTGTTATATTATCTTCTGTGAATACACACACAGAGAGACATGCACACACCAATCAACAAAAAAATCTGGTCTTATTCATTTGGAAATTCCATAAAGAATAAACAGGCTTCAGAATAATGATAATAATAAAAAGTAGCAAAAAGTGCTAAATCAGCTGAGCCAGGAAATGAGCAGAAACCAAAAGTAAAACTGAGGGTAGACATTTGCTTCTGTGGGGGCCATATCTGCAGGGGCAGAAGGCCTCTGCCCAGGTACAGATCAAGCTGGTCTGTAGCAATGTCTCCTGTGGGTGAGCTGGAGCCCTTTCTTCTGGAAAGGCCAGAGTGTAGGGTTTCAGACGATGGCATACTTGTGCCTGACTAATCTGTTTTCCTTGATGGAACTCAATTTCTTAGGAAGGTGAAGAAAAGCAAGAGGAGGTGACAGTCTGTGCCCTGTGGCTTTGGAGGCCTGGATGACTAAGTTCCACAGCTCTCCGTAGGTCATTTTTCCAATGGTCCCTTTCACTGCAGGCCTCTATTTGTAAATTTTCTTAGGGCCCCCTTGATTTGATATGTTGACTCAATCTGTAGATGTAGTCTTCTGGGGCATATCTCAGAATAGCCCTTTTCTTTTCCATAAAGCAATGTTCAATCACCAGTTTCCTTCTGCTTCTGGAATGTTAGAAAACTCAACACTTGGTGAGAAGGCAAAGAGCAAAGCCATGGTGTGCTATAATGAAAATACTCTTTAATCCAAGGAGCCACAAGGCATAAACAGCATCTGATGGGGCTCTGGTTCATTACAGATGACTAACGTGCCATCTAAAACAATCCCTTTTCCAAACCAGCAGGAAGAAAATAAAATACATATGGTATTTGAAATCAAAAGGAAACATTTTTTTTCCTGATTATACCACTACCTGTTTTCACCTCTACCCAATCTTCTTTAATTTGGAAAGGCCGTCCAAATGGCTTGCTACCTTTGACCCTCTCTCTGTATATTTTGCACAGCCATTCCAGACAAGACCTTTATGACGAGCTAGAATCAACATACAAGCTAATCTCCACACAAGATGTAATGTTGTTGCTTATTTTGTCAACCACATTGTTTCAACAGATGTATATAAATGTTTGTGTGGGTGTGGATATAGATTTTGCTGAATTTGGAAACTCTGGGTTTGGAGTTGTTGAAACATTTTTTTTTTAAAAGAATTCCAAGCAAAGGAATTGGGGGAATAACCAAATTGGTAATGTTCTTGCCAAACAAGCCTGAGGACTTGAGCTGTATCTCCAGTAAACAAACAAACAAACAAATACAAATTAGGCTTGGTGATACATGATTATAATCCTAGAAAAGCAGAGGCAGGAGGATTCCTGGAGTTTGCTGGTCAGCCAGCTGGTCTAAGCAGTGAAGCACCATACCATAAATGACACCGAGGTGATGTGTATATTCCCACACATACACCTTTGTACACACACACACACACACACACACACACACACACACACACACACACTCACACAGCTCAGGAGGATGGGTAGCAGCAGCTTGAAGAAGTTTAGAGAATAAATGTTAGCTGGATGTTTTGGCATACTTGCCTCTGTTCCCTATTTTGATGAGTTTTCTGGGTCACAATACTATACAGTGTATTGTTTGCTAGTATGCACAATTGAGAGGTATGGGAACAATTATGTCGTCACAAGGGACCCAACTTCCGAGCCCTGAAAGAGGATTTGTACGATTTTAAGTTGTTGCTAGATTGCATTCTTGGTTTCTATAGTTTATTATTTCATCAGGGCTTATGTTTAACACTTACCCAGCTTATTTGCTGGTGTCTGTTCACCAGTTTGAACCCCTTTCCACTCCACTCCAAGAGTGTCAAAGCAAGCAGTTCTTAAAGCTTCCATTAATCCTGTGTACCCGGGTGCACATACCGAACAAAGCGAGCTTTTCACTAGAAGTCCAGCGCTTAGCTTCCCAAGCTCCCCATCTTCCATGCGGGCAGCAATGGGCAACCTCCCCACATCCTTCAGCCGGCTTACTAAAGGACTGGAGACAGCCTAATTCCCTCAGGTGTTGAAAAGACCCTTGTCTGCTCCTCATACAGCAGAGCCTCCTACTGCCACTCTTTGCTTAGGGGATTTTTTTTTTTTTCCAAAAATACTTTCCCGCAGCAAGTAGCTAACTCCGGGCTGTGACTACAAGCCAGGGTTCTTCCCTCTAGAGCTATAAAAGCTCCTAGTATGTTTCAAAGATCGGGAAGGGTAGGAGATGGGGATGGGTACTAGTTACATTGGCCTTAGAAGGGTCTGTTTGCCTCTGTCTGTCCTTAGAGAGCAACCAGGGAGCCCCAGGCACACGGTAGACACCGGAATCAGGCTGGATTGGAATGCACGCCCAGCCGATCCTTGCTCAGTAACTTTTCTGTGTGTGTTTCACCCAGTACATAATTTTTCCCATTGAAAGAGATGATGACATAGGATTCCCTCTGCCCAGAGCATATTACTAACCAGGAACGTTAGATTTAACAGATAGGGCCCAGGGTACTGCTTGCCCCTTTTTAGAAGCATCTTGAATTTTAGTAGGTGGCAGAAGGGTGGCCTTCTTTTGTGTACACTGCAAGGGCACTTTCTACTTCTTGTTATTGCAGGTGACCTAGGTGTGGCCAAATGAAGGACTTATAACTTAGTTCAAATGTGCACATGACTGATTAGCCCACTGTCCTGCTTTTGTAGGGTATGATGAATAGTTTGTGAGTGAATAATTGCCACCTGACTTTAGGGCCCCTCCCCCTGATACCAAGGTGCCTGCCTGAAGTATTCTACGAGTCTCCAAAAACATCCTTCTAGGCGAACGCTGCTATATCCTCCTTTAGGGGTCGGTCATGCCTGGATTTAGGCGAAGTCCCCTCTGCATGTACTTATACCGTTCACTTTCCTCACTGCTGTGATAAAATAACAGAAAGCAACTTAGGGGGAGGAGTTTATTTGGACTTGTGGTTGATAGTCTGTGATGACCCATCTTGGCTTGTTAACTCAACACACCTGGGAAAAGGGAACCTCAGTTGAGGAATTGCCTGCACCAGTTTGGCCCATGAGCACATCTGTATGGTTTATTGATGTTGGAGGGCCCAGCCTAGTGTGGACATCGCCATTCTGGGCATATTGGCTTTGGCTGGATGAGAAAACCGTCGACAGTGAGCAGGCCCCTAGGCCGTCCCCTTCTGGTGGTTTCTGCTCCAAATTCCTGCCTCGAGTTCCTTCTTACCGTGACTCCCCTTGATGACAGTCGATGAGCAGTAAGTTAAAGTGACTTCCCTGACTTGCCTTTGGTCATGGCCTTTACCACACAAACAGAAGGTAACTGAGAGCGCAGACCATCATGGGAGAAAGGCGTGGAAGCGGGAGCAGGAGGTGGTCGAACACTTTATACCCTGCAGTCAGGAGGCAGAGCGGTGCTTGCTGGTACTCACTTAGCTTCCTCCATTTTTGTCATTGTATCCAGCCTGAGACTCCAGCCCAGGGCATGGTGTTGCACACATCCAGTGGGAGCTTTCCTTTCTCAGCCAAACCTCTTTTTAACTTTACTCACATTCATATCCAGAGATGGAGATTCCTAGCTGACCCAAATCCAGTCAAGATTAACCATCATAGTGGGTTTATGCCATTTCAGGAATAGCCCTTCTGTCTCTCTGTCTCTCTGTCTCTCTCTCCCCCCTCTCTTTCTCTCTCTCTCTTTCCCTTTCCCTTTCTCTCTCTCTCTCTTTCCTTCTCTCTCTCTCTCTCTCTCTCTCTCTCTCTCTCTCTCTCTCTCTCTCTCTCTCTCTCTCCCTCTCTCTCCCTCTCACTCACTCAATAGGTGGCTAGATAAACATGAATAAAGTCATCTGTTTTTCTGAAGCCCATTACTTAGGGTAACTACAGCAAATCTTTAGAGCCAGAATGTTGATGGAGTCTTTGTAAATTGCTTGATGATAATATCACTCTTTAATTGTTCACTGAATTCTGGCTCAAAATTTACAGGCATTCAAACAGTGCTGTGCATCAACACCACTCATTCATTCGCTAATTTATTGGCTGATTCATTCAAAATATCTAATGAGTGCCATATGTGACCAGGACAAGAAAGCAAAGCATAGTCCTAGACCTCAAGGAGCTGCATCAAGTCAAAGAGACAGGTAGAGAAATAATTGCAGTCCCACTAGATAAATGCTATAATGGAAGCAGGCTTATTTATAAACCATGAAAGATCAAGTCCAGTGAGGGAATTAAGGGTTTGCCTGAGCCAGGCTCCTAAATAGCAGTACACCCAGTCATGTCATATATCTCATGGCTTGGATTGACATGTGGAAGTCTGGAAACAACTATGCTGATTTAGCAAGCAGTGGAGAGTTTGTAAATAAAGCCCGCGACTCTCTGTGATTTTTTTCCCCAATTTCCGAGTGGTAGTCTTTTGTGATAGAAACATATTCTACCTGAAGTAGATGAATGTTGGCTGTCTGGACCACTCAACAGTCTCGGCCCTTTCTTTTGGGCCCAGGCAATAATAACAAACATGATATTTAGTACAGAACAGCTTTGTCTTCAGCAGAAACAAAATGACAAATGAAACAGCTTTCATGCTCATGTAACTGGACCAGTCTTAATACCCCAGTAAGTTCAATGTGGAAATTGGGAAAAGAAACACATGGCCAACAACCCTGGGTATCAGATGTACGGATTCTGATTGAAACATGTTCTCAGGACAGGTATGGGATGGAGGATGGGAATTTATGGAAAATCAGAGGTATAGGAAGGGTGGGAGTTTATGGGAAGTCAGGGGGTGTTGTCAGAGCCTGCTCTGTGAGCAGTGAGACAGGACTTTGATGCCGGATAAAGAAGCACTGTGGGCAGTTTGTGTGAGTGATCCTGCTTTGTAAACTGTGGCATGTCTTGCCAAGGCATAGGAAGGATTCCGACCCTGACTTTGAGCTCCCACCTTAGTCCCTAGAAAAATCAGCACCCCTCCAGAGAGGAACTTAAGCCATGAAAAAGCAAATGTCTGCTTTGTTCTGTGATATCTTTCCCCTACTTTGGCAAGGGAGCCGTTAAAACTGTGCTGGGGATTTGTGACATTCACTTTGGGGACTTAGTGCACAGGCGAAATAGTGCTGCATTGTGTTCTCCTGGCGGAATGGGCGTGAATGCACCGTGCAATTTTTGTTTACTCTGATGTTAAAACCATGATTTGAACTCCTGAAATTGATTTCTTGGTAAAGTTACAAATAACAGCCCTTTAAAGAGCACCCTCCAATTTCTAACATAATCTACAAGTCTTACATCATCGAAGGACACTCACCTTTTTGTGGGCAGTGTGTTTTGGAGCATTCCTAATTATGAGCAAACTAAACAGGAGAATTATCCCAATGTTCCAAAATGACTTTTCAGATGAGGGATTATTAGACTGTTTCAACAAGAAATTATGTATGCAAATGCACATGTTCATCAAATAGTAAAATTTGAGATAGTGTTGGCTAATTGTGGTCGTCAACTTGACATACCTGGGATGAAAGAAACTTGCCTCTATCAGATCGACCTATAGATGTGTCTGTGGGTATTTTCTAGATTGCTAATTGATACAGGAGGGCCCAGCCCAAGCCACCGCAGTTGTAGAAGAAAGAGAACCAAGCATTATCTAGGGAAAGCAAGCTAGTAAGCAACATTCCTAACTGGCTCTGCTTGATTTCCTGTCCTAACTTCCCTAAGTGATGGACTGCCAGGTGAACTAAACCCTTTCCTGCCTCCAAAGTTGCTTTTGATCATGTTACTTATCACAGCAGCATAAAACAAACTAGAATGATATTTATGTGAAATATAAAGATGGAAGCTATCATTCAGTTGGAATCTCCCATTTCACAGACGAGTACTCAGAGGTCCACAGGATCTCCTGACCTGTTAGTGTCCATCAAAACCAGAACACAGGGATACTGACTTTTTATTGTGATGGTTTCCTAACATCCTAACATCCAGAAATTCAGTTGCTTCAGAAACAATGAGCCCAAAGTTAAACTACTGTCTTGAAATTGTGTCTTAGCACTAAAACTTTCCCTTTTGCCTATTCCTTATTTACACATCTCCATTTTGAATTACTATGAGGCATAGAGAGCCATTACTGGGCTCTCAAGTCCAAATACCAAAACAAGACAGTACCTTTGAGCTCTTCATTTGAGCATGACCTTGAGAAGTAACTCTGACAGTTAGGAAGTGAGAGCGGCGAGCTAGACGGCCACATTATCTTCTTTTAAGATAGGTAAACACAGATAACTACATTTATTGGCTATGTTTAAAGCCTCTCCCAAACTTATCCTTCTGGAAGGTGTTGAGTGTCTAAAGGTGTAGAACTGATCAACCATGAAACGGTGACCCAATGTCAACTTGCTAAGGATTGGTCTAATAATATCCATGCCCTCAGGGCGAAACCACTCAGCCCCAGTGTTGGCCCTTTCATCTTTGCTCAAGCTACAATCATATTTCTTTCTTAGCATTTCCTCTTTGCATTGTGCGACTGCTGACATTGATAGATAGCAGGGGAGAAACTGAATTCAAAAAAAAAAAAAAATAGGAGGAAACATGTTCTGTACTGTTGGCTCAAAAATAATGTGTGTGAAAAGCTCTCTGGGATCCTGCTCCTCACCTTTCTTCCTGAGCTGCAGCTGCTGGCAGCAGCCCCCCCCCCACAGATATAATTTGGCCACATTTGGCTCCTGTAAATTGTGATAAACAAGCAGCCCATAATATTTATTTTAGAGATTCATTCAGCAAAGCAAGCATTCTTGACTTGTGTGTACATGCTGAGCATGGAAGGCTGCAGATGTAGGCCACACGATTAACATGGCTGTATGATTTCTGCCCCGCACAGGTGTGGGCCATTGAAACCCTTTGAAGAAGTGTGTCACTAATAGTCTACACATAATTGCGAAGACGTCTTCCATGGAAGCCCCTCGTGAGATAAATGGACAGCCTGTAAGTAAACAGAATGTCAGTCTTAAGCAAAGAGTTATGGCTTTTAAAATTGTAATGGCTATTTTTGTTGTAACCTGAGTGTCTGGAAATTTCTCAGTCTCTGTACCAATTTTTAATGATTTTGAACCTTATGAATTAAGTAGTGCACTATTTCATCAGCGTAACTTAATTTATGTCTCTTCATAGAGGTATCAGCTATCAAAAGTAAAGGCAGAGAGGAAAAAGCCAACCTTTAGTATTATGTAATTACACCAATATGTACAGCATAATTTTAATGCTTATTACATTTTCCTTTGCCTCAGGGAAAGCATATTGTCTCACGAAACTTGAAATTAATTCCTGTGTTAGATTGCTTCCTATGTATTTTCTTTATCTTCTATAAGTGTGTTGGGAAACGTATGTTTGATATGGAAGTTTCACAGTCTGGCCAGCTCTTGCATGGATTTTAAATAAAGGAATCCGTCAGTTATACTTTGTTTATCTTGTGAGTTGAAGAGAAAAGACTCAGAAATTTTGCTCAAGTCCATCTCAGGAGGACAATTTATCAAGGTTTGCAAATGACTGTTTCTTATTTGAAGTCATCATATCCCACTTCTGAATTGTTTCAATGGGTTAAATTTGCTTCCTTAGATAATCTCTCTAGCAGTATTTGGGGTAGGCTACACAACTTTGCATTTTAGGTGCTGTGATCAGATCAAAGGCTTTCAGAGATACGGTTTCATGGCCCAGCATGGTTCACAATGGAATTATCACAAACCCAGAGTGTGATCTTTAGTAATGTTGTTGTGGTTCCTGTAAGTGTGTGTTTTACAAGCCCTTTTGGTATTATGCAATAAGCATTAGCAGCTAATGGATGAGGATTTTAATAACATATGGCCGAGTGCTATGGTCCTGGCAGGTTTAGTTGTTCTGTGTGCAATTACCTAGTGGATGGTATGGATCCTCTAAGTCCTCCGCTAAGGAAAGTCAGACAAAGCACTTCAAGACAACTCTGTAGGGTGTAGCTTTTACCATAAATAGGAAACTGGCATCTGTAACCTATTTAGTTATTTATTTTATATAAATTCCTACTATGAGTCAGTGATGTTTGATTTTATTATATTAAAATACTTGCATAATTCATATAATAGAAATGAAAAATAAGGTCACCGGCAGCTTAATACTGTCACCCTTGTAATAGAAGCAAGTTAGCATGTTGGGCAAGCGCATGTAACCACATTTTCAGAGATGTGCTGCTTTAGTGACTATGTTTTATATTTTGCCAATCCTAATTTAAGAACGAAGACATTAAGGTTAAACATTAAAGCCAATAATATGTAAAAAAAAAAATGATTCAGAGATCTGCATTGGCTTTCAACAACGACAACAAAAATATCATGTGGCTCAAATTTTGAAGAGCTACTCCCTGTGCATATTCATGGTGCTGTGCTACATAAACACATTCCATACACGAACATATTATACAATAAGTATATTGGCCTCTGTACCCCTTATCTCTTTTTCTCCCCCTTCCTGTTCATCCTGTTCAGAGCAAAATAACATGTTTAGTGGGGGAGACAATGATATGTCATTTTGGTTCTGTTTTTGTTTTGTTTGCCTGCACGATCGTGAAGCAGGCTGCTCTTGGGCAGCCGTTCACGAATCCAGAAGTACAAAAGCAGACAGGGCCACCTCTCAAAGACAAATGCCATGTGGTATTGATTGGAGGCGCCTTTTCCTGGCAAGCTGGCTCCTGTGTTCTCAATCAGGGATGGCCATCTTTGCCTCAGACGCTGCTGTGGAGAGGCTTGGGATGGACTCCAGGGTCCCTTGTTAGCTCTCACGTCTCCCCTTCCCTTAAAAAACAGCCTGGAGATGGAAAGAGGATCTAGACTTGACTGAAAGCATTGATGTTACTTAGGCTAAAAGAGTGGAAGGCGTCTTGAACTAACAAGAGCGTTCACACTTGCTAGCAGGTTTGACATTTTTCCTTACTCCTTGAGTTCTTCTTTAAGGTCTTTCTTAGAACAACTCTAAGGCAAGCAAGTTGTGGCAAACAAGAGGATCTTGCACCCTGTACTTCTGTCCTGTGTGCTGAAAGAGACACAATCATCATAGCCCATCCTGACAAATGAACATGGCCATGTAGCCTTCACTTGTCACCAAGCAAAGCTCCCCTCTCCCTGGCAATTCTCTCCCTTCCTGTCTTGCTCAGCACACTCCAGTGCCCATCTTCTGACCCTACGGACAAGCGCTGCTCATAACTGCTTTCCCTTTCAATTAGTTTGTTCTGCCTATTGTTCCAAAAGCTGTGTATACTGAATCTTTACACCAAGCCCCTTTTGTTCCCAAGTACCTGCAAGCTATGGTTGTAGTTAGGCAGTAGATTGTTCTTTTGAGTAGTGAGCACTTCGTGTATCCTTTTTGAAAAATATTAGATATATTTATAAATTATCTCTTTGAGAGCTTTGATTGCTGCATCAATAAAATGAAAAGAATGAAAGCTATACAGCCTGATCAACCTCTTTGTAGCAGTATTGGTATAGAGCTTCTTTCCAGTCCATGGCCATTTGCTTGCAGACTTATACTTACTAGTGGGCTCTGTGGAGTTGTACATGCTGTATCTAGAATTATTTAATTCTTGTTCCCTAAGTATATTCATGACAGAAGTCAGGCCTTTGGTTTTTCTCATTAGATTTTTTTGACCTATTTTATGTACATTGGTGCTTTGCCCGGGTATATCTCTGAATGAGGGTGTCAGATCCCTTGGAACTGGAGTCACAGACAGTTGTGAGCTGCTGGGAATTGAACCTGGGTCCTCAAGAAAAGCAGCCAGTGCTCTTAACCTCTGAACACCTCTCCAGCCTTGGTTAGATATTTTTTTAAGAAAAGAATTCTTTTGAATGTGTTTATACACAAAGCTGTGCATGAAAACATACGTGTGATGCTTAACACAGGCAACGATTGGTAGAAAATGCTAAAGCTCTAATGACTCAGCTCTGTGGGTAGAGAACTGGGATTAAGTTGGGGCAGAACTGTCTCCCAGTTATTCCAGAGACCTGGGCTGCTCATAGAGGGGACAGAAGTACAATCCCCGCTCTTTTAGCCCCTGATAGCTAGCTGGTAAGCACAGCCAGTCCCTCCTTGGGGAAGATGAAGAGGTGTGTCCTTGTCATTTCAGCGGGTATGATGACCGTGTCTCAGAAGCTTCTAAACCACTGTATTGTGTGCTATTTCGTGTTCTGACAAATAAAGCTTGTTTGGAATCAGAGGGTGGAGTTAGCCACTAGCTGACCAAAATTAACCATAGAGGTGTGGAGGACTGTACACAGACAGGAAGTAGTAAGGTGGGCATGAGAGAGGATCTCAGCATTTTTGGAAGGAGAAACAGAAGAGGTAGGAGGTGACAGATGGCTGCTCCTTGCTTCTCTGTTCTTCAGTGTTCTTACCTTCATATCAGACTTCTGTTATTATTATTATTATTATTATTATTGATAAAGATGTATTAGATTAACATTTCAACTGTGCCCAGCAACTTACAGGTGGCTACACCACTGAAGAAAATCTCTCTTCCTCCCTACCAACCACAACAGCCTATAGAACCTTGGGCTCTGATGGGGCCTCGGGAGCCCCTCCCACTTCCATGGCAGGCTGTTGACAGGCTCAGTCTTGTCTAGGCCATCTCAGGTGTTATAAGTACAATGGCCATATCAGACCTGGAAGATAGTTCTGCAACA
This sequence comes from Cricetiscus sungorus, assembly GCA_030556225.1. Taxonomy (NCBI): domain Eukaryota; kingdom Metazoa; phylum Chordata; class Mammalia; order Rodentia; family Cricetidae; genus Cricetiscus; species Cricetiscus sungorus. The sequence goes on from JANBXA010000114.1 coordinate 7,171,495, forward strand.
CTCCGCCCCTTCCTCTGGCCTAGGGGTAGTATTTTCAGTATGGGACTCTGCAGCTAGAGGATAGAAATGATAGTATTTCTTTCCTTATTTTAAATTACAGTTTTGCAGCTCAAGTAGAATCAGAATTCCAAAGTTCTTTGAAAACTAACAGGTGCAATATAACTTGGATGTACTTTTCCCTAGAAACAGCCTCTAGAAAGGGAGGCTTTGGTGTCTCTGCACTTTAGAGCAATAGCTCCTCCAAAGAGGAACCCACATGGGAACTCACCACTATCTGTGCCTCCACTCCCATGGGGCCCAATGACCTGTCTTCTTCTGGCCTCCATGTGAACCAGGAGAAACACGTGATACACAGACATACATGTAAGCATTAACACTCACGTACATTAAGTACAACATATTTAAAATTTTTAATTCCTTAGGAAACTCTTGGCTGCTAAAAAAACATTATAGGATGATCCTCAAATCTACAAAGCAAAGAAAAATGACCCAAAACTTAAAAATGCAACTTTCATGCCCATGCCTGGTGATGCAAACACCAGTATGGACATATGCTTGAGTAGAGCGTTGGTGGTTGGCAGGGAAGACTAGGCCTGAGGCTCTTCATTGTCAAAGTCAGAACATGACTTATTTCATCTAGAAAGCTTCAGCTGATGAGATCTGCTCTCTTGGGGGAATAATGGGACTTTAGGGTTCCATTGTAATTCTTGAAAACTCAAAATTGGCTCCTTTAAGGTAAGGTAATTTTACAATGCTAATGACAGTTCTCGTTTGACTATTGAATTTTGCAAAAAAAAAAAAGAGTTATTAAAAAAGCATGCATGCACATGCCTTATTCTTATATGTGGGGATTCTGGAAATGAAAGGTGATTTTTTTAAACACAAGGGAACATTTTGATAATTATCTTATTAATAGAAACAAGTATGGCCTGTAATAGCACTCACTGGAAGCTATAATGTAAATACCATCCATTTCAATCCATTTCACAAGGTCACAAGTCAGACTAGAGAATGGAGAGATGTCTCCATCTGATGACATAGGTCTCAATTTGAACAGCTGAGGCTAGGGTGAGCACATTATGAGAGCCCAGACATTGGTGTACTAGCTGGACTATATATAGCCTGTGAACCACTAATAAATCCCATATATATATATATATATATATATGTATATATACATATGTACATATGTATACATGTACGTATGTATGTATACATATGTACATATACATACATATAATGTGTATATATGTGTGTGTGTGTGTGTGTGTGTGTGTGTGTGAATATATATTCATCCTGTCAGTTCTATTCATCTAGAGAACCCTGACTGTCAGAGCATCTTGCCCTTGCTGTGCCATCATCCACATTCTAAGTGTCTTGATGGAAGATCTAATAATGAACACATATCATTGTTCTCTGGCACTTATGGGCTTTTCTATGACCATTAGCTGCAGGCTGTTGGCTTAGCACACTGTATCTCTCCCCTCCCTTTGTCTGAGAGTGCAGGAGTATATGCTTTTAGTGCTAGGTTGTCAGGTCTGGAACTGAGATAGTTTTTGCCCAGTTATACTGGGCACATCATGCTACACAAATGCTACACAAAGGCGGGGCATGGTAAAGGCAGCTCAGATTAACTGTGGCTCAGGATTGGAAATGTAGCTCAAGCAAGCACAAAACACTAGGTTCCTTCCCCTGTTTTGGGATGAGGTAAGAGATAACTTAACCATGAAATGTCTAAACAAATAACATCAAGAGATCATAAGATGTACACTTCTGGGTCCGCACAACAAGAAAGTAAGTTTGTATATGCCAAAGCACCCTGTTAACTGCAAAGTGATGCAGGCAACACCTAGAGTTAAACCCTGGGACAACTTCTGGCAAGAGCATTAGACAGACCTGCTCAGCTTTCAGCCTGCTCTTAGGCTGGTTTCTTAATATCCCTAAGCCATAGTTCCTTCTCATTTGTAAAGTGGGGAGTAACGATGGAGTGCATAGAGACATTTTAACCTATGTAGCATGCAGACAGTAGGTGCAGATTCTATAGCTTGACTCTGAGCACTTGCCTATTCTGGGATGCTCACTCACTGTACAACCCAAACAAGTGGACAGGCCTGCCTCCTCTGGGTCAATTTCCAGGTCACCAATGTACTGATGGTCACAAGGCGCTGTGATGCCTAAAGGGCCTTCTTTGTGAGACATCTAAGAATGACATGGAACACATGTCAACTCATGTTTTCTATTATTGATAATGCTATCCCAAATGTTCACTAAGGACCTAATAATATTTCTGGTCAAATTAAGATGTATTTGACCAGGGGAGAATTAAGTTAGCATCTCTTAACTGAGGTGAAATAGATGTGTATTCACAGGATTGGGGCGAAGCTGTAATCTGGAGGGCCAGGTTATGAGGGAAGGAATTGGGGGAGATTTGTCATGTGACTAGGTCAGCATGGTTAGGCACATTAAGAAAGTATGTCATCAGAGCTTGGAAGGGACAGGCCAGCAAAGTTCAAATTGGTTGTAAGAGCAGTTGGATGATTATAGGTAAAAGCTAAAACCTAGACAAGGAAATTACTCCAGGGGCAGGACAGTGACATGTTTACATTTCCAAGGCCAAGCCCAATGACAAGCCATCCACGGGCACTCAGTAAACGTTTGTTTATCTGAGCTGGCCAGCATCGTGTGTTCTGGTGTAGCTCACTAGGTCCACACACACACTAAATAAATGGAGTGTGACAAAGATGGAAATTGTTTGTGACTGATGTTAGGAAGAGAGAGAGAGAGAGAGAGAGAGAGAGAGAGAGAGAGAGAGAGAGGAGGGAGGGAGGGAGGGAGGGAGGGAGGGAGGGAGAGAGAGAGAGAGAGAGAGAGAGAGAGAGAGAGAGAGAGAGAGAGAGAGAGAGAGAGAGAGAGAGAGAGAACTTGCCATTTGGCTGCCTCTAGTCAATACACTTTCACAGCAATGACACATGGGAGGTTCTTTCTCTGGGTAAACACCCAAATGACACTTGATTTTTTTTTTTAATATTTTAATAGTAAGTTCTAGGGTGATTAGTTTGAATTCTTAAAATAAAAAAATGCCCCAGCCAGATGTGATTATGCATACCTGTGATCTCACTTTTTGTGGGGTCACAACCTTGAAGCCAGCCTGAACTTCATAGTGACTGTTCTAAAACAAAATGCAAGACCGAAAGAATAAAAGCAAAAAGTTGGTGCAGAGCTTTGCTGCTGTGAGGGACGATGGTGCTCCTATGGTGTGATCTTTCAGTTACCAGCGCTAAACCCTAAAGTTGAGGCATGAACGCCCATGGTTACATAGGACGGAGTCCTGAGATAATGTGCCTGCATACAGACTACGGGAGGATCTCTGGGTGTCTTCTTCCAGGAAGTTACCCGTGAGTGGCTCTACAACTGCTCAATTTCTCCTGCCACGATTTCTCACTGCCTTCTTGTCAGGCTAGCCTGGCGTATCTGTAGTGACTCTTCCCTTGGTGGGCTGCACTGTCCTCATTTCTAACATGGGGAATTTGGGACACAATCTCTTCCGATTTGAACTTTGTGTCACTCTTCGGGTGCTTGCATTGAACTGGATAATTAAGTTCATAAATGGCTTCTATTGCAAATGAATCTGTGTGTTGTCAAGGAGTGCACGGAATCTGGCACACGTTTGGCGTCAGCGTGAGTTTAATCCTTCGTCACAGTTCCGGGAGTGCATTTGAACCCCACCCACTGTGAGGACTCTCCATGTTCTTAATTCTGTTTTTTTTTTTTCTTTCCTTCACCCCACCCCTGTCCTTCTCAGAATCCTTCTTCTTGCAATCAACGAATATTATTCTTCACAGAGGGAACTCTAATGTTATTGTTCATGGAGATTCCACGTTTCTATTTGTACTAACGTGGGGGTGATGCTTTAGCCCCACAATTTATTTTGTCAGAAGGTTTAATTATGTAGGATATTATAACGAAAGACCTCTCCATCCTGTGCCTGACCCACAGCTATTAACCCCTATAAAGCAGGCAGCTTGTTGACAGAACTCCTTGGGAAGGTCCCTTTGGATCTGTCCCCTTGAGGGTCATCTGGACCTGGTGATGCATTTCTAAGCAGGAAACAGGGAGAATCGATGGGTGCTAGATCATGAAAGCCACTGTAGCTTGGATTGTCCTCTGTGGCCAGGGCAGCATGATCAGGACTGCAGCCACCACGTGAGTGAGCCAAACTGAGAAGAGATCCCGGAGTGACATTAGCTCTAGTAAGGCTGCTTATGATCATACAAATGCTTATCTGCCTGCCCATCTATCTATATCTACACACACACACGCTCTCTCTCATACACAGACACTCACACACATTCACATACACACACACGTTCATATACACACATATTCATACATACACACACTCACCCAGAAACACACTCACACACACACATTCATATATACACACAGACACACACTCACACACGCATTCATACATACACATATACACATACACTTACCCAGACACACACACACACACACACATTTATATACATACACTCACACACACATTTATATACATACACACTCACACACACACACATTCATATACATACACACTCACACACACACATTTATATACATACACACTCACACACACATTTATATACATACACACTCACACACACATTTATATACATACACACTCACACACACACATTTATATACATACACACTCACACACACATTTATATACATACACACTCACACACACATTTATATACATACACACTCACACACACATTTATATACATACACACTCACACACACACATTTATATACATACACACTCACACACACACATTCATATACATACACACTCACACACACACATTCATATACACACACACTCACACACACATTCATATGCATACACACTCACACACACACATTTATATACATACACACTCTCACACACATTTATATACATACACACTCACACACACACATTTATATACATACACACTCACACACACACATTTATATACATACACACTCACACACACATTTATATACATACACACTCACACACACACATTCATATACACACACACTCACACACACATTCATATACATACACACTCACACACACACATTCATATACACACACACTCACACACACATTCATATGCATACACACTCACACACACACATTTATATACATACACACTCACACACACATTTATATACATACACACTCACACACACATTTATATACATACACACTCACACACACACATTTATATACATACACACTCACACACACACATTTATATACATACACACTCACACACACATTTATATACATACACACTCACACACACACATTCATATACACACACACTCACACACACATTCATATACATACACACTCACACACACACATTCATATACACACACACTCACACACACATTCATATGCATACACACTCACACACACACATTTATATACATACACACTCACACACACATTTATATACATACACACTCACACACACATTTATATACATACACACTCACATACACATTCATATACACACACACTCACACACACATTCATATACATACATACTCACACACACATTCATATACATACACACTCACACACACATTCATATAAACACACACATTCATATACACACACACTCACCCAGATACACACACTCACACACATTCACACACATAGACACACACACACACACACACACACACACACACACACACACACACACACACGCTCATGTGTGGAACCTGGAGCTTTGCACAAGCTAATTGCAGACTGCACTATTATGCTGTATTCCTCAAGCTAGTGTCTGGTAATGTGCTCAATTCTGGGATAATTTGTTATGCAGTGATAAACAACTAATGGACCTGCTAACCTATCTTTCAACAAAAATTACTCTGGTTTTTGAGAAAAAAAGTTTTACTTTTAATTATGTGTGTAGACATAATTAATTAAATAATTAAACAATTAAATAATGTGTGTGGAGGCCAGAGGCGTCAGATTCCCTAGAACTGGTGTTATAAGCAGTTGTGATCTGCCTGATGTGGGAGCAGGAATCGAACTCAGGTCCTATGAGAGAGCAGTGTGAGTTCTTGACTGCTCAGCCGCCTCTCCAGCTCAAAATATTTAGTAATTTTGAATGAAAGAAGCAAGGCTTGATAACAATTACATAAAGAAGTTTAAATAATTATATAATGCAATCCATAAGTAGAAATAGTAGTTATTATAAGTTTGTATTTATTATCTATTTATTTATTATATCATTTCATGTGTTTTCTTTTTTTGTCAACTGAATATAATCAGAAGTCAGTTTATTTATATTTTCCTCCCTTCCTCCAAAGAACCCTTTTTTTCCAAACAGTAAGTGCTTTGAACTGCTAATTAGCATAGGGGTTTCCCCCCCCCTATTCTGTGTTGTCAGTCCTAATTTGAAAGTCTGTTTGCCTTAGATCCTGATCTCTTTAAGGACAGACAGCAGGCTGGGAGGAATGGGCTGCCTCTGGTGTTGAGGCGCTCTGTTTGGTGCTGTCCTAGAGGGGCAAAATGTTTTTGTTGAAAGAATGAATGAATAAATACAATTGCCTGGAGCGGAGGTTCCGTAAACAGAGGAGAACCTTCACAAGCTAGGTCCTGGCAGCTCTCACCCCTCTTGGCTCCAGGGAACCCTGCATCCCTGCAAACAGGCCAGAGCCTGGCTCAGAGCTGTGGGCGCTGCTGAGCTTGCTGTTGGTGTCCTTGGAAGCCATCTCGATCCCACAAATGCCACTGCTCAGAAAGAACCTAAGAACCTCACGAACAGGACTCACATGGTGATCATGGGAAGAAAGAAATTTCGAATATGCACCTTTATAAAACTGGCTCTATAAGAGAAATGAATAGTAGAGATTAATTCAACCTATACAAATTAGTGAAACTAAGTGGTAAAAAAAAATCAGTTAATAATCACATACCAAAGACCTTAATCACATTTCCCCCCACAAATGAGCCATACTTATTGAAGAAGTTTTTCCATGATGGCCTTAAGTTACATTAGATGACTGTAATGCAAAAGAATTTTTATTTTTAGGCTTTTGCTTTGTTTGTTTTATTGACAGGGTCTCATGAAGACCAGGCTGACCTCAATCTCATTAGGCAGCCAAGGCCTCGAACTCCTGGTCTTTCTTTCTGAGCCCCTACCCCAAGCCCCAGTGCTAGGATTAAGCACATGTTCTACCACACTTGTCTCAGAGAAATAGATTCTCAATATTTTCTTAAGGGTTCATTTGGTTTAAACAAGATACATTAGACTTTTGAAAAGTATATTGGTTGACTTAACTCTGTGCACTTATTTATTCCCATCTCATATCAAAGCAATGACTGAACTTGGGTTCTTAATCAGTACCACTAAGAGGGCGGTGGAGGGACCTTGCTGGGGTGGCAGGCAACTGGAGGCAATGTGCTGGAAGATGTTCTCATGTAGCTGTGTTTTAGCTGTATGTCAATCTCTGATCATCCCTGAGCCAGTGTCTTTACCTCCAAAAGTGGGATGCCATGTAATCTTCTATAAAGGATTGGTTCTTGGAGGGTAGGGGAACCCAACCAATACCAAAACCTTCAGCTTTGGGTAAAAGATATTGAGTATTTTACTCATTTTATTGGGAAAACATTGTATCAGTCATCTGTTTGTGTCGCAAATAATTACAAAATTTAGCACTTAAGCCGACTTTGGGTCAAGGAGTGTTGCTCAGTTGTACAGCCTAGCCTTAGTCTGATCTTCTACAAAAGAGCACAAATTTGGAAATATTTATGCATGCACACCCTTCTGGCGTGCGTTGAGTCATCTCCAGCAGCCTGGTGGAATAAAGCTTGTAGTTACAAGCTACTTGGAGGCTGAGGTGAGAGAATTCACTTGAGCCCAAGAGCATTCTGGGCAATATATCAGGTCTTGTTTCAATTATTAATCTTTAGATTTGTATAATACAAAAGGCAGTGAAAATTCTATGTAAATGGTGTGATTTTTGGAGGATGATGACAAAGGAAATAGCATACACATGTTCAGAACAGATGCAAACATTTTCCCAAATATTTTCTGTCTAGCATTGGTTGAATCCATTGGTACAACATCCTTAGCTACAGAAAGAGAACTGTACCTCACTTGACAGCATCAGAAGGCTCATGGGTGCCTTTTTCTAAGCACTGGCAAACTACACACAGATGTGACAAACAAATGTATGCCTCTTCTCCCGTGTAGCAAAGCTAGAAACCCTTGAAGTCCCTTGGTCCTCTTCATGAAAGAAAAACGTTGTTTTTGTTATTATTATTATTACAAGATCCTGGGTAAGATATTTATTTTTTAAATTGCTGACAAATACACATATTTTTTTTCCACTTTGAAATATGGAATTCAAACTGAGCCAGGATGCCATCTTAACAAAATAACAGTTGCCAACAGAAGTTGCAAGTGATCATTTGATCTGTTTGTGACATTGGATGAAGGTGATGATTCTACTAGATCCATCAGCAATGGGAGAAAGAGATTCCACTGGTCTAGTGCACACAGCGCGTGCTGAGATTCTGAGAAGGATGCCTTACTGTGGGGAGTAAAAGTGCATTAATGCTTCTGAAAGTTGCATTAACTTTATTCATTTCTGCCACCATGGTTCTTCAGGTGCATGGCTCTGGTCTATACTTCCTGTAACAGTTGATTACAATATTACTTTGGGGGGGTCAGATGTCAGATTTTTATAATATTCTCAACTCATCTTAAAAGATCATAAATGCTAAAGACATTCATATGCTTATATACGTTGTTAAAAGTTTACAATTCTATCAGTTATTTTACCGTTTAGTGAAGCATTTTAAAATGACAAATAAATTCTCCTAAAAAAATAGCGAAGGTGGAAACACTGTTCCAAGAACACTTTTGAGTGTATGCCAAAAATAAAGGACATTGACAGTTAGCTCTCCATACCTTACATATCTTCAAGATCTTAAACCAATTGGCAGTCCTCAGTATTACACCTTAGAGGAAGAAAAGGGTGTGCTTTTTTTTTTTTTTTTTTTTTTTTGGAGGTACTGACTTCCTGTCCTTAGGTTGGGCCTATTATAACAAGGAATACATATTAAGTGTGAGAGACTGTGGGGGGGGGGGAGCTGCCCTTCACATACGCTGTGTGTGCTATACTAGCTCATTACTATCTGGTGATAATCTCCTAGGGACTCCTGTGTGGGGGATAAGGTGAGATGGGATTGCCTTTAAAATCCTTCCCAAGGCTGAGATTTCATGGCCTCTTCGGGATTTATTGCATCTTATTTGATGAAACAGAGGAAGGAAGGCTGTAAGTATCAAGGTGGCTTTTCCACAGCCAAGGAACAAAGGTGCAAAATGCTCCGCTGTCCCTGTGGGTTTTGCATAGACCTTTAAAGAAAACTCCCTATGGTTTTTTTTTTTTTTTCTCAGAAAGTTTCACATAACACACATAGAAATTAGAAATACTTTGAATATTTCTTTCATTCTTTCAAACCCTCAGTCAGTTCTCAAGTAAAATAAAAATCTTTAATCCTCTTTAAGGTCTAGAGAAATTACTTGCTGATTTGTGACTGAGTTGGGTAAACTTTGCTGATTATAAATTAACTTAGGGATAAGCTTGCTGATTATCTTGCCTCTTTCCATTTGTTTTCTTGTTTGCAGATGCTCAGGTAGATAACTGTGGATCTGATCTTACAGCCTTAGAGCAGGAACTCCAGTCATTAACCGGGCAACAAATAAAAATAGTAAAAAAAAAAAAAAAAAAAAAAAAGCCCAAAAAACTTTTGGAAATATGTGCAGCTTTGGGGAAAAGCAAAACATGCTCTGAGGAGGGGAAAACATATATTTTTGTGGTTTAAAAAATGTGCTAAGATGCCATCCAGCTATACCTTTAAAGATTTCTAGAAATTAGGCGATTCTAGGTGATGCCTCCAAACACTAGAAACTTGCCCATGACTTCTACTGAAAATTGCTGTAGAGAATCTACAAACCAAGTTGCATCTTGCTTTGAATATATTTTAACTTGACTTAAATATCCGTGGATCACCGCCCTTCATGTTCCAACTTTTAAAAACCTGCCTCTCAGCACCATTAGAAGAAATTGGACACGTTTTTGTTTTGCCTTGGAGATAGGGCTCGCTGTGTAACCCTGGCTGGCCTGGAACTTGCTATGCGGACTAGCCTCAAACTCGGAGAGATCTACCATCCTCAGCCTCCCAGTGCTGGGACCAAAGGGGTATGTCACAGAATCTGGCCAAATTAGACATAATCTCAACCTTGGTTTCATGTGATAGAAATGTAACTGAAATTAAGGATAAATCTGATATTTAATATGAGAATTATCTATATTCAAATAATTTCAGAGCTTTTGCTTATGGATATTATTACCAAGTAATTATAGTACAGATGTTCACTTTTATTATTCACTTGGACCCATAATTAACTATATCTTTAGTTCAATTCTAAGTGATATTGGCTTAGAGTTTAAGAAGTAATATGGATTTTTATAACATAGTTTTGTTATTTTCGAGGGTTTCATATATGCACTCAATGTATTTCGATCAATCACATCGTCAATAAGTATTTCTTAAATATCTAAAAGTTTTATCAATTTAATTTTTGCATTTATGCATATGTACGTATGCTTGCATGAGTTGTGCACACCGTGTGTGTGCAGGTTTTGTGTCTGTGGAGAACAGACGGCTTAGGATCCCATGGAACTGGAGTACAGGTGTTTGTGAGCCATCTGATACCGGGTGCTGGGAACCAAACCTAGGTCCCAGCATGCGTTTGAACCTTCAAGCCATCTAGAAGCCATGACTATGCAAACGAAACACTGCAGGAATGGTTATTATCTTCCTGACCAGGTCCAGCCTATGATAAATAAATATTACTTTAAAAGCTTGTTCATACAGTTGAAATCATGGACCACTAGGACCCACAATATTACAGCTAAGGACAGAAGTGGAAAGCACAGGTCTTTGTGCAAGTTTCGGAATGAGCATCCATCACTTGCGTTCCCTTACATACTGCTTGGAGGGTTGGCTGGGTTTCCAGGCCTGTTAAAGTACAGAACCTAGACAAACATTCACAGGCTCAGCCTGTATTTCTGATCCTCATTACCTCAGCTGTGTTAAGCCCTTTGAAAGAATTAGGCCTTTGGCCTGAGAGCCGGCTCTTCTCACCCAGGCTGAACTCTGGCCCCAGGCTGAGGAGGTGGGAGAGGAAGTTCTGCCTCCCTTTCTCAGAGGTGTGGTTCTTCTGTTTACCCTGGAAAGAAAAGACACAAGTATGTCCTAAAGTGGATTAGGCATGGCAAGACAAGATGATAAATTCCCACTATAAACTCTGGAGCAGCTGCGAGCGGGCAGCATGTGTGAACTTTCTTACCTTCTTAAAAGTCTTGATAGAGTTGTAGCTAAGCCCTTAACAGTCAAAAAACAAACTGCCAATGAAGTTTATTTTCTTTTTTGCTGAGTTTTCTGGACCATTGTTCCGCTTGAGGGGCCCTGTTTGTTGGTTTTGGCTGCCAGTTCCTCTTCCTTTAGAATCTGCTCTCCTCAGGCTCAGGCACCCTTAGAGCACAGGGCTCCAGGGCAACCTCAAGAGCAGGCCCAGCCCCAGGGAAACATGAACAACCGCCTCACTTCCTGCCCGGAGTGGGGGAGGGGTGCCAGGGAGTGGGTCTGTATCTGTAATGTTATATTTATATGGCTGACTGGGGGGTTGGGGGGAGAACTGGGATATTTTCGTTTGTTCTCATGCAAGGATCCTGCTGGAAGGTCTCCTGTAAATCTGCTGGGACTTGTATACTGATCTGATTTGCTGCCTTCATGCCCCCGTTTTGCAAAAATGTAAAAAATTTAATTCAGCATTAGCCGTGCTCGAGAGCTACACAGCAGAATAAAATCACATTACTAACATTGTAGTATTAGATTTTATCACCATTTATTTCTTCTAGCCTGTCCAGGGATTTCTTCATGTTCAATAGAACTAATTTGCAGTCAGACACTGAGGTCTTCTAGAAGGCCAGCAGGCTCCAGAAACTAATTTATCCAAATAACCGATCCCTCCTAGGCCAACCAGAGAGGGACACCAAAATGCCCTAAGAAGTCCCTTTTGAAGTCGGGATGTTTTGACTGACTTGAAGCAGGCGGCTGGAATGAAAGGGTAATTTTCAGTGGCCCAGGGGATTTTTCTCTCCCTCCGTCCCTCCCTCCCTCCCTCCCTCCCTCCCTCTCCCACTCTACCTCTCTCTCCCTCTCTTTCCATTTTCAAATATTAGGTAAAACAAAGAGAAATTGCTTGCTCTAATTTAGAAAGACTTAGTAATCAGGAAGCCACACAGACAAAGAAAATTCTACAAACCGAGCATTATCCACTAGTTGGGAATTGCTGGAAAGTCACAACCATTACACCCAGGAAAAGAAAAACGCTAACGTGGATGAGATTAGTCCACAGGTCTGTGCTTTCAGTGATTTATTTTCTGTTATTTCTGAAAGGAAGCATTAACTACCTTGATTTGGCACCATCCCCGAAACAGTGCTGTATTTTAAATCTGTTCTATTCAACAAACAGGAGGTTATCATTTAAAATAGAGTATTACAAATTCAGTTAGTAAATTGTGCCATAAGGTGACACACAGGATATCCAAGAGTAACAAATGTTTTTAGACTATTAGTTCAGAAGAGGTCAAAGGCATTTTGAAGAGATTACTTACAGTATAGGCAAATATTCATTGTCACAGAAAAAGGAATATGCCTGTGGGACTAGAATCTTTTTTTTTTGGGGGGGGGGGAGTGGCAGGTCAAATGACCCTTTCACAGGAGTCCCCTAAGACCATCAGAAAACATGGATATTTACACTACAGTTCATAACAGTAGCAAAATTACAGTTATGAAGTAAAAATGAAAATAATTTTATGGTTGGGGTCCCCACAACATGAAGAGTATTATAGGGTTGCAGCATTAGAGAGGTTGAGAACCACTGTTTTAAATAAAAGGCCAGAAGGGCCTGGGGACCAAAGAACCATGTACTGAAATACAGATAGGAACTACCTTATTGCCTGGTGCACTCTATATCACCAGCAGAGCGAACATGTCTGTCTACAGTACTTACGGAAAGAAGAATTAAATAATGCTATAACAGTATCATTTAAATGTCTGCGTTCAAGGAGATGACAACTTACGTTTCAAATTCAGGCTTTTTCTGGCCGTTTTACAGAACTACAATGTAATTGGTGCATAGATGAAGCCAGGACACCAACCCTGTGGCGGGCAAGTGTCCATCTCATAACTAAATGTGTGCTGAACGAATTTAAGTGAAAAAAGAAACTATAACCTTTCTTGTTTAAGATTTTCTTCTTGATTCCTGATTGCACTGATTAGTCCTCTGCCCCTCATATAACCCTGGTATGAACAGGTCTCTTGATACACTGGACACAGGAGCGAGTCTGGCC